>SJYQ01000296.1:18543-41605 GCA_006410935.1 Redunca redunca
TTTTTTTTTTTTTTTTTTTTTCCTCAACCAGGGATCTTAATTCCCCGTCTGGGTATGGAACCAACACACCTCACACTGTTAAGTGTGGAGTCTGAACAACTGAGCCACCAGGGTAGTCCTGACTCAGGTTGTTTTCTGGGGGGTTTTGTTCTTCACGGGCAGATTTGGGCAACTATGTGTATAACAGGAGCATTTCTTGGTGCAAAGAGAGATGAAAGGACCTATTAAAGACTAGAGTCCACAGCCATTTTCCAAGGTTTATTCAGTCACATCCATGGGATTGCAGGTGCAGAAGAAGGAGTCCTGGGCAAGAATGCTGGAGTGTGTTGCCATTCCCTTCTCCAGGGGATCTTACCCACCCAGGGATAGAACCCAAGTGTCCTGCATTGCAGGCACATTCTTTACTGTCTGAGCCACCAGGAAAGCCCAGGTAGACAAACAGGAATGTGGAAGAAGGGAAGGAAGAGATTCACTCTTGTTCTCTAGGGACTGGCCACCTAGAAGCAGGGTTAGACAGGGCAGGGACTGCTCTGAATAGTTACCTGCATTGTGCATTTCAGCAGAGATTTCAAGGGTGCCCCATTAGTCTCACTCAGGAAAGATTGATCGTTCTTCCACTAAATGTCAGGGAAATACTTTGAGATGCACACAGCCCAAAGGATACACACTCAATGTGAGCAAGGAGGTAACGTCTATAGTTTGTCTCAAGTTTTCGTGCCAGAAATCCCCACCGTTCAGAGCTTCTGTGGAGCTCGAATTGCCGTTGAGAACCTCTCGAAGCCCTCCAGGTGGACAGGAACAGAAAGCTGATGTGTCCATGACCCTCCTAATACTTGTGGAAACTTTTAGGATTGCAAGTTGACGTGGACAGGAGGAAATCGCCTGTAGACATCAGAGAGGACAGGTCCCATAGAGAAAGATCCCATTGCTTGTCACCACTGGACACATGTTTTCCTGTTCCCGTACTGGAATTTATTGATCAGCGTCTCTTTTCCTTCCATCGTGCATGTTAAGTTTTACTGAATGATGGACAATTTAATTCCTTTGTGGGCATTTGAATCACTCGGCCTCTAGACTTAGTCCTTTTTCAAAGTGTGTTATTATTCATATCAATTATATAGGAATTGGAGTTTTCCACCCTCCACCCTATGTAATAATGGGTGACTGTTAGCTAATGTTAGGTTGGAAACAAAAGCCAGCATCAACAATGGCAAACCTCAGACCAGCATTTCTCAACGTGTGGACACGAGTGAGAGAAAAGTTACAGTCTCTGCAGAATGTCTTGATTTCTCTGTTACCTGATGGCAACAAACTAGGGAATAATTTTTTGTGCAATGATGTGTAAACTCGTACTCCCATGTGCATCGTAAAGAACGTGCGTTCTGAAAGATTCCTCCTTGTCCACGCTTTGGTCTGAATTCGGTAAATACAGATTTAGTGCCAACAGGAGCCTAAGCTTTGGAATTCAGCAGGAGGCAGACAGACTCAGCACGGCATCAGTAAGCTGTCTTCCTGTGAAAGAACACAAATATATATTAATACAAGAAGCAGGAAATTGCCCCATAGATCCCTGCTTATACGTCGCAGGGGGAGCAATAAGCAAAGATGGGAACTTAGAGTGTGCTTCAGGTCCTGTTTTGGAAAGAAGGAATATTTTCATAGAGAAGGTTTTGAGTGATGCTCTGAGTGTAGTTGGAGGAGTGAGTTTGGTTTGCATCTGTGAGAACACAATATGACCTGAGAATGGAAAATGCAAATGTGTTTTCAACGGTCACCTTGACTGGATGTATCTCTCAAAATTCTACAAGTGTGTTCACTTTTTTTTTTTAAATTTTACTTACTTTTACTTTACAATACTGTATCAGTTTTGTCATATATCAACATGAATCCACCACGGGTGTACATGAGTTCCCAATCCTGAACCCCCCTCCCACCTCCCTCCCCATACTATCTCTCTGGGTCATCCCAGTGCACCAGCCCCAAGCATCCTGTATCCTGTATTGAACCTAGACTGGTGATTCGTTTCTTACATGATATTATACATGTTTCAATGCCATTCTCCCAAGTCATCCCACCCTCTCCCTCTCCCACAGGGTCCAAAAGTGTTTTATACATCTGTGTCTCTTTTGCTGTCTCACATACAGGATTATCGTTACCATCTTTCTAAATTCCATATATATGTGTTAGTATACTGCTCTGAGTATAGTTGGAGGAGTGAGTTTAGTTTATATCTGTGAGAACACAATGCGACCTGAGAACAGAAAATGCAAATGTGTTTTCAACGGTCACCTGGTTGGATGTATCTCTCAAAATTCTACAAGTGTGTTCACTTTTTAAAAAGAATTTTATTTTTTATAGAGACTGTGTTTTAAAATTTTATTGAAATGGTTGCATATTTGCTTCTATTTCATCCTTTTTTTTTTTTTTTGCCTCCAAGGCATGTGTGATCTTAGCTCCCCAACCACAGATCGAACCCATTAGGGAAGTCCCTTGAAATGCATTCACTTTGATAAGGCATTCCACTTAAAAGAATTATGAGACAATTCATGCAAAAAGCCTTAACTGGTTTGTTGATCGTGGTGTTGAAACACTTAGAAATAAATTTAACAGTCTCGTCGTTGTTACAGATTCATAGTCGAAAATGTAGGAAATTGGATTCATAAATAGGTTCTCTGTGAATCCACACAATCATAAAATTATGACTCTGTGAAATAAACAGAAAGATGATGCTGTTTATGTTTTAAATCTCACGTAAGTGTAAAGCAAACAACTGCTCTCCGGTATGTCTGTGCATTTGTGCAATAATGAGAAAGCATGAATATGCATATAGAATTGTTATAAAATTTGTTGGAGTACAGTTTCTTTAGGTTGCTCTCTTAGTTTCTGCTTAAGCAAAGTGAGTAAGTTATCCATATCCATATATCAACTTTTTTTTCAGATTTCCTTCCCATTGAGTCACCTCAGAGCATTGAGTAGAGGGGAGTTCCCTGTGCTGGACAGTTCTCTGTAGTTCTCTATTTTATATGTAGCATCAACAGTATCGAAAGAAAGAAGAAGAGAAAGATGCTGGGAAAGACTGAGGGCAGAAGGAGGAGCTGACAGTGGATGAGATAGTTGAATGGTATCACCGCCTCAGCGGACCTGACTTTGAGCAAACACCAGGAGACAGCAAGTCAGTTCAGTCAGTTCAGTCCCTTGGCCATGTCCGACTCTTTGCAACCCCATGGACTGCAGCACACCAGGCCTCCCTGTCCATTAGCAACTCCCAGAGTTTACCCAAACTCATGTCCGTGGAGCCGGTGATGCCAGCCAACCATCTCATCCTCTGTCGCCCCCTTCTCCTCCCACGTAACTGAGCCTCTCACATCCATATATGACATCAAGGAAAGCAAATATGTACTCCTTAGGCCATGTAAAATTAGGAATGGTGTTTATGTCATTATAAAGAGTTTGGGGATAGAAATCTTAGCCAGCATCCCCATGGCTTTGAACAGAAGCTACCTTTTTGGTGCTCCTATATTGGATGCATATATATTTATAATTGTTATATCTTCCTCTTGGATTGATCCTTCGATCATTATGTAGTGTCCTTCTTTGTCTCTTTTCACGGAAATTGGATTCATAAAAAAAAGTTGATAGATGGATATGGATAATTATTCACTTTGCTTAAGCAGAAACTAAGAGAGCAACGTAAAGAAACTGTACTCCAACAAATTTTATAACTATTCTATATACATATTCATGCTTTCTCATTATTGCACAAACGCACAGACATACCGGAGAGCAGTTGTTTGCTTTACACTTACATGAGAATTAAAATATAAACAGCATCATCTTTCTGTTTATTTCACAGAGTCATAATTTTACGATTGTGTGGATTCACAATCGACCTGATACACGTCTAGTCCTCTCATCTAGTTGAGGAGATAGCAAAGGACAGGGCAACCTGGTGTGCTACAATCCATGGGGTCACAAAGAGTTGGACACAACTTAGTGACTGAACAAAATCCACAGTATATATGGTGTCAGTCCCAATCTCCCAATCCACCCTACCCTCCCCTTCTCCCCAGGGATCCATATGTTTGCTCTCCATGTCCGTGTCTCTATGTCTGCTCTGGAATTCAGTTCATCTGTCCCATTTCTCTAAAATCCACATACATGGATTAATAGACGATATTTGTTTTTCTCTCTTTAACTTACTACACTCTGTCTGACAGTCTGCATGTCCACTGACCTCTCTGCAAATGACTAAATAGTGTTCCAGAGCAGATATCCAGTACTTTCGTGTTGGAAATCCCACGAACAGAGGACCCTAGTGGGCTACAGTCCATGGGGGGTCACAAAGAGTCGGATGCCTTAGCAAGTAAACAATAACGAAAGTATTGACATCTTTTTCCATTCCTCTGTTGATGAACATATGGCTTGCTTCCAGGTTCTGACTACTGTTCATAGTGCTGCTAAACAGTGGCATGCATGTACATTTTCTAGGGGGTAGCACAGAGTTGGACACGACTGAAGTGTGTCCAACTTAGTAGCGGCAGCAGCAGCATAGGTTTGGTGACAGAGATGGTTAAGAATCCACCTGCCATGTGGGAGACCTGGGTTTGATTCCTAGGTGGGGAAGATCCCCCAAAGGAAGGCATGGCAACCCACTCCAGTATTCTTGCCTGGAGAATCCCCGTGGACAGAGGAGCCTGGCGGGCTACAGTCCATGGGGTCGTAAAGAGTTGGACATGACTGAGCAATTAAGCACAGCACACCTGGGCTTACGGGGTTTAAAGAAATCTGTCCGAGGTACCTAATTCTGTTTAAAGAATTAAGTAGCAAATTAGAACGGGAAAAACACTTTACTATGAACTCACACGGTCCCAAGATTTGGAAACAAGTTAGCAACTGAACCACAGCCATCACCACATGTGATCGTGTGTCTGTGGACGGCTTTCTCTAAATTTAGTGATATTTCTTCTAAATTTTCTATTAAATATACTAGGCCTGCAAGTTCAGGAACAGTCTTCTGCATTTCTTTTATAGATAAATGATATTTGAAATGTTTGGATTTATCATATATTAATTTTTATAACCCATCATGTACGTAATGTGTTATTTGTCAGGAGTATTAATTCCAAAAACCATATATCTGTTTATAGTTTCCTCATAGTCTGTATCTTTTGACTTTGTGCTGATAATCCATTTTTTTATTAATATAGTTATCACAGATACACACAGTCACACACATGTATATTTGAGTATATATTTGTATGTGTACATCACTTCAGTTCAGTTCAGTCTTTGTCGCTCAGCCATATACACATATAAATACATATATGTGTATATGATATTTCAGAATTGTTGACTTGTTCATGACAAGTCTTGTACTTCAAAATTCCTTAAGAGATTCACCCCATTCCTCGGTGTTCATTTGCCTCTGTGAGTACCCACCCATCAGTCCAGCATTCCCAGATGTTCTGTGAAGATCATAGTCAGAACTCCAACTACATACACTGTGCTATACAAGTGGGAGAATGTAAACCTTGCCCTTGACCTCTGTTACTACCAACCAAGCCAGGGAAACTTTCATTACTGGTGCCTTTGACACTGGCCAGCTGTAGCTCATTGGGAGGCCAAGTCTCTGCAGGAAATAAAACATTAATTCTGCTTCATATCACTTAGGTTTAGTTTTGTTTTGCCAGCTCTTAAGCTGAATCGCTATGCTTTGGCCCAACTATTTAAAAAAGTCCTATATCCTGAGAAAAATAAGATCATGGCATCTGGTGCCATCACTTCATGACAAATAGGTGGGGAGAGAATGGAAACAGTGACAGACTTTATTATTTGGGGCTCCAAAATCACTGAAGGTGGTCACCGCAGCCATGAAATTAAAAGACACTTATTCCTTGGAAGAAACGTTATGACCAACCTAGACAGCATATTGAAAAGCAGAGACGTTACTTTGCCAACAAATGTCCATCTAGTCAAGGCAATGGTTTTTCCAGTAGTCATGTGTATGGATGTGAGAGTCGGGCTATAAAGAAAGCTGAGTACCAAAGGATTAAACTGTGGTGTTGGAGAAGACTCTTGAGAGTCCCTTGGACTGCAAGGAGATCCAACCAGTCCATTCTAAAGGAAATCAGTCCTGAATATTCATTGGAAGGACTGATGCTGAAGCTGAAACTCCGATACTTTGGCCATCTGATGCAAAGAGCTAACTCATTGGAAAAGATCCTGATGCTGGGAGGGATTGGGGGCAGGAGGAGAAGGCAACGACAGAGGATGAGGTGTTTGGATGGCATCACCGACTCAATGAACATGAATTTGAGCACACTCTGGGAATTGGTGATGGATAGGAAAGCCTGACAGTCCATGGGGTCACAAAGAGTCATACATGACTGAGTGACTGAACTGAACTGAGCTGTAGCTCATTTGGAGGTCAAGTCTCTGTAGGAACTAACACATTAATTCTGGTACGTATCACTTAGGTCTAGTTTTATTCTGCCAGCTCTTAAGCTGCATCTCTATGCTTTGGGCCAACCCTTTAAATAAGTCCTGCATCCTGAGGCTGCTTGGTCTTGTAGATTGTAAACCGCTCAAGCAGCGTGGGGAGCCGATCCCCCAGGGACAGTGGGTGGAAACACTAACACCCCCTGGTCTTTGAAGCCGAAGAGGATGGAAGGCCACGTTTAGATGCTGTGAAGAGTTGTGACTCCTTCCTGATCTGTCAAGCATCTTGGCCCTGCAGAGACTGCACTGATTGCATGGCCCTACGGACTGAGCCAGGCTCAGTGCCTGCCGACCTCGGATTCGTAGTGATCCAAAAGGTAGGAAACATCAAGCCCTTCGGCTCAACTGCAGACCTTCTGGTGCGGTCAGAATACCCACTGATCCTGTTGTGGTCCTTGGCATCTTCTACTTTCTCCCCATGAAGCTCGGAGAGTGGGATATCTGCTCCTTTCCTTGTAATGAAGAAAGATGCTTTCTAGGGACATCTTTCTGGACCAGACTGTCCCCTTCCCTCCAGTGAGAGGATCCTGAACCCTGTCCTCTGTCCCGTGAAGACTTAGTCTTTTCTCTTCTCTCCTTTGGATACCTCTAGGACATCTCTATTTACTCCATAAGTATCTTTAATGGAGCAGCTATCCATTTAAAGGCATCTGTCTCTGGATAAATTTAAGGTGCATCTTTTTAAAAAGGAGATTTTCTCTACAGATACACATCAGTCAGGTGTGTATTAAACCAATGTAATTACATCCTCAGGAATCACGTACCACCAGACAGAACGTGATTACAGACCAGGAGATTTGAGACGGGAAAGATGAGTGTAAGTGTGAAGAGAGAAGGAGCATGTTAATCAGGAATCAGGAAAGTGCTCTTCATGTTGTTGATCTTGATTCCACGGAGACAAGGGACTCTTTCTGTAGGTGAGTAAGAGAGAACCGAAGGTTTAGGAGAGCCAACTGTGTGACGGCTGAGAGGGGTGAGCCTCGGGCAGTAGGCTGTCCATGGTATGGGAGCTGGTAGCTGATCCAATGGACAGAAGGCTGGTGGACGTCAATATTACACATCTCTCTGATGTAGGTGGGGGTCCATATGGAATTTTCCCCAGGAGGTATATATGGGGTAACGTTTCCCATTTGGGTCGATTGTCAGAGCTACAGTTTCAGAATGCCTGCTCACGGTTGTGATTGGAGCACACACCTTTGATGCCGCAAGTTCTATCTTTTCAGTCTTCAAGAATCAAATTTTTAGTTTTTATTTTATATTGGAGTATATTTAATTGACAATGCTATCTTAGTTTCAGGAGTTCAGCAAATTGATTAATTTGTATGTACACATATAAACATCTATTCTTTCTCAGGTTCCTTTCCTATGTAGGTTTCTGCAGAGAACTGCAGATAGTTCCCTGTGATATACTGTTTGACCCTGTTTTCTATCCATCCTGTAGATAATAGTTGTATCTGCTAATCCCAAACTCCCCATCTTTCTCTTCCCCAGCCTCCTCCCCCTTGACAAGCACAAGTCTCTTCTCCATGTCATTGAGTCTGTTTTGTAAGTAAGTTCCTCTGTGTCATGTTACAGATTCCACATATAAGTGATATCATATGATATTTATCTTTTTCTTTTGACTTACCTCACTTGGTATGGCAATCTCCAGGCCCATCTGTGTTGGTTCCAATGTAGGATTTCATTCTTTTTTATGACTGAGTAATATTCCACTGACTATATGCCCCGCATCTTTCTTATCACACTCACTAAGAAGCTAGAGGTTTTCTTTGATTTTTGTCTTTCATTTTTTTCTTCAACAGAAAATTAGAAGCCACACTTTACGTGAGATCAGTGGCAATTTCGGAAGCTGTCTTAGTTTAGAAAGTTTAAAGACCTCACTTTAAGAAAATCTCCTTCTGAAGGGGAATATAATTGAAATGCATGCTTCAGACACATGGTGAGAAGTCCTTTTAGATTCTGTCAGAAACATATGCAATTAAACGCTAGTCTTGCAGAAAGTGTGAGCTCTCTCTAATCCCATTTCTCCTGTTAGGTACTGTCAGAAACATATGCGATTAAACGCTAGTCTTTCAGAAAGCGTGAGCTCTCTCTAATCCCAGTTTTCCTGGAGGAGGGGTGTATGTGGACAACCGTGAGGTCAGGACTGATAGGAACACTAATTAATTTCCCCAAATTTGTGGGGATTCCTGCTTCTTTCTGATGACTCTGGTCTGCAAGATTCCTGCAGGATAAGGCTCTCTCACCAAAGCTGCTCAGCAATAATCAAGCAAACAGTTTGTAATTTCAACTGTCTCAAGATAAGAGAAATAAGCTAATGTAACAATAAAAGTTCTCTAGTGATAGAATGCAAGTTGTTGGGGCAAAAAATCCATTACCTACAAAATGTGAGAGGTATGAAATCACCATGTGTCCTTATTGATTTATTTAATGCAGCAACTTTAATAACAGATGTTTTTCACTTACCCCGAGGTTGATTTGAAATGTATAGTTTTCCTCAAGGAAGCTAGTCATCTGGGGGAAGATGAAAAGGACAGGAAATAAAGAGTCACAGATTACTACCATTCCAAAGGATTTACAAGGTTGGTTTTGTTTGTTTGTTTGTTTGCTTTTAAGTAAGAGGTTATGGAAAAGATTATTTCTGGAGAAAGAAATTTTAAATAAGTTGATTTGTTTACTAATAGAACATTTACCTATCAGGTGAATGATATATTTAGGAAAAAACATAATTCCATTACCAGTTTCAATGAAATTCACAACGTTTTCCTCTTCAATCCCTTTCTCTTGCGTCAGCTCCTTGAACTTCTGCAAGCCTTCCTCTTCAATATTTACTTTAACTGAAAAATAACATGAAGAAAACAGAATGTTTACCTCTGAGACCCCAGAGAAATTTCTCAGTGCAGAAGAAGTAGTTGAGTGTGCAAGTCAGACCTTCACTTGTTACAAATTAAGCCTGAAACAATTTGTATTTCCCATGACACAGATATCTGCTGTCTGTATTAAGAATTAATTTCTGTACAACTGTGCAACTATATCGCCAGCGGTATCAGTAATAGGACCCTTAAAGACTCGCAGTAGCTCAATAAATTTGGGGCCCATCCATCACAATGAGGAAATGACCTGCTCCATGACCAGCTTCCCAGTATTTGTAGGTGCCACTCAGGTCATATTCTGGACCCAAATAAATAGGAAACAGAGTCCTCCCCTGACAGAGAGACGTGTTCACCATGTCACAAATGATAATGGGACACGAACTATTCTGTAATAATACACCGTTCTACCCTATACCTTTCTTGGAGTAGACACCTGATATCCTGTTGGTTCACATAACTCTCCAACTTCTCAGTGTTTCTGTGTGGTTATTTGGGGGTGTTATCAGTGTTCATAAAAACAACGCATTTGAAAATTTGAAAGGGATGAAGTTTTATTATAAAAGTTTCTGTTCCAAGGCTTAGAGAGTATTGAGAAGCTGGTATCAACTGAGGAAATTGAGAGTAGCCTCATTTTAGCCATGGCTTGACATTAATTGAGGTGTTTAAAAAACAAAACAAAACAAACAAACAAAAAAACTAGAAACCAAAGAACATTGTAATTTTCCTCCCATTAAAATTAAAAAAAAAATTAAGCTGTTTTTAGTGAAATTTAGTTTATTTTGAAATTTCCACAGGTGAGAGTTATTTTTAAATTCCTGATAATCTGATCCCCATACCCCTACAAGCTCCTCTTCCCTGGTAGATTACTTTCCAAAGTCCCTAACAAAAATGAAAAGAAATAGGTCCCATAGATGGAGTAATGGATATAGTCACCATATACTGATTTTATGGACAAAGATACAGACAGAGGAAATGTTACATAACCGTGTCCTTGTGACTAGGAGGATGTCATACGAACCAAATAGTCCAGTGAGTACTGTCTTCTTGCCGTGTTCATCCACGTTGATGTTATGGGCTACCAGAATGTTTCTGGACGCATGAGTAACCGCAAATACATTTTCACCCTCATCTGTGAGAGAGAGAGCAAAGATACATACGTACAACCTTGCCTTAATGAATTGTCAGCTGGATGTATTGGAACATTTTGAGTGCAGTAGCCACGGTGCACGCGATATAGATCCTGTCTCGCTCCGTGGGTGAGCTGAAAGCTATGGTTGTTACGGCAGCGAGCGAAACGGAGAAGACTTTTCTCTCCCCAAATTTTCATACAGTTGATTGGATACACTTAAGCTGAAGTCAAATATGTACCCTTTAGGCCCCGTAAAAATAGGAATATATTTTGGGGCTGTTATAAAGAACCTAAGGATATCAGTGTTAGCCAGAATCCCCATGGCTTTCAGCAGAAGCTGCCTTGATGACTGAACTCAGGATCATTTCCTCGGATTTATGTTCATCCACTGAGCCTTGGATGGATTAAGATGTTTTAAGATTTTTTTTTTTTTTTTTAGTGAATGATACTGATGCGCATACTTTAGACTCATGAGACATCAGTTCATAAGGCTGTTGTGTGAGAACCATATGAAACACAGGTCTCCACATGCTATATCATTGGGTAACACTCATAATTGGGTGGAGACCTCCAAGCCGTGTGTTTGAACCCTTGTCTTGTGACATAATAAAGTGCTTGGAGATCTTAGCGACAGGAGCATGCTCACGCCTCTGACTGCTTGTAGGAGCAGAATTCAGTTGTGTGGGATTACTGGAGGCAGCTGTGCCAATGGTTCCACCCAAGCGTACTCTGACCAGTGAAACACTCATACTTACAGTCAACGGCTAAGTGCCATCATCTTCCTTTATTCCCGTGACGTGTTTATATTCCCATTTTCCCTTGTGTCTTAAAACCAAAACACATTCAAGCAGGTGGATTAAAGTCATGAAAAAAATTGATATAAAATTAGGATTTTCTTTGTTTCTTCCCAAAGATTAAGTGTGACATGTAAGCTTAGTGCCTGCAACAATGTGACCTTCAAAAGAGGAAACGTTCTCTGAGGGCAAGTCACATCAAGTGACAAGAAGGGCTTGTCTATTAAATCTGAGCCATCGTTCCAAAGATAAACTTCAAACACAGGGTAAATCATGTTTAAAGCAGAATATGGAAGAATCTAGAATTTTAGAAAAATAAAAGAATACCTGTTTTTTTAAAAATACTTCCTGTAAACAGATAGTTGTGATAATCATGACAGACCTTGGGTGTTCTCATAACCTGGGCAATGACTGATTAAATAATAGGGGAAAAAAACACCCATTTAGGAAAAGAAATATTTAATTTTATGAAGACACACGCTCTTCTTCCATCACAGTACCATAAGAGGATTAAACACTGAAAGACACAAATGTTAAAACCTATACACGCACGAGGAAACACACGAGTACACGTGCTATGCTTATATGACATAAGGAGACTGTATATGTGTCCCTCTTTTCTTTAATGAGCTGATGTGAGTGGAGCTTCTGGAACACCCCTCCCCCAAGCAAAAGCTCCAGGACATTCCCTGGAGGCTCACAGGGGAACTGCACCCCCAGCTCAGAGACCCTGCTCAGTCCCACAACTCAGGGCGTCATGGTCTCAACACATCCAGAGAGCTCCCTGCAGACGGGGAAGACACACCCTCCCCGAGGCTCTGGGCTTACATGTGTTTTCCTTCTGGGTGATTTTTACTTACTTGACGTAAAAGTAGAAGTCTGCTATGCCCTGTTCATCATCAAACAGAAGTTTGTGGAGGTAAACCCGGAATGGCCCATTGGGCTTGATCTTCCCCAGGTTACTGGAGCCAATGTATGCAGTTCTCCATTGCCCTGAAAGCTAACAGCAAAATTCCCCTTAGAAATTGTCATCCTAGTCTTTTTCTTTCATCCAGCCTTATCAGGCATGAGTTTCCCATCAGTTGTGCAAATCAGAGACATAGTCAAAACTGACTGAACCAAGGAGGGTTTATAAAATACGGTAAAAGTGAAGTTACAGTGAGAGAAGCAATTGAGTCATTTCTGAGAGAGCTTGAGCTCTGATGTCAAATGCAGGATCTCGAATCCAACAGCTGTTTGGCTGATCCTCTTTCTCTGTTACGAGAGCAGGAAAATAATGCATAAGAGGCAACTAATACACAGTAGAGATGAAACAGAACAGGCATAGAGCCCGTAAATGGAGCAGAGTTGAGATGGAGGGAGATGGCTCACATCATGGATGCACAACAAAATCACAAAAGGAACACAGACACACACAGACACAGATACACACATACACACACACACATACACACACACACACACACACACACACACACACACACACACACTCCAAGACATCCTCCCAGATCAGACCATCCCTGGTACCTCTGAGAGACTTGGCTGAGCTTCCTCTCCTTGGGCAGCACAAATCACACCAAGCAGTAAACTCAGGAAGAGCACCTTCATCTTGAGGCTCACGTTGTCTTTCTTCTGTCGAGGCTGAGGGGATCCCAGTAGCTGGAGAGGGTGGAAGCTGGTGCCACTTTTTATAGGACTGATATGTTGGCCTGACACATAGTGAACCAATGGTTGCTCCTCCTAAGACCAAGGTTACACAGAAGTCATCTTCAGCCTCCTGCTTGGCAGGAGCCATCTTTTATGTCATTTTGTCATTGTTATCATGATGATTGTTTTAGGAGAAGCTTGAGCGAATCTGGACATCTGACCTTTAGAGTAAATGGGAACTCACAAAACACATCTGATATTTCCAGGTCAGGAATATTTATTTTCCTTTATATGCTGACATCAAACTGGGAGGTGCTGTCCAAGGTACATACAGCCCCATTCCTGTATTGTTTCGTTAACATTTAGATGGTTTAAAATGTATTTTCTAAAATTAAATCGAGGGTGTCATTTAATAAACTTAAAAATATTTCCCACGAGACTATTGGAAAGCCTCCTGTTTCTCTGGGATGACAAACATGTCAAAGCAAAGTCTTTATCCCTTCCTCCAGCCTCACAGCAGGCTCTGTCCTTCTTATAACTAGGAAGAGGACCTCATCAACGTTCCTGAACCTCACCTAATCAACGTTCCTGAACCTCACCTAACCAACGTTCCTGAACCTCACCTAACCGACGTTCCTGAATCTCATGTAATCAATGCTCCTGAACCTCACGCCTGAGGAAGTTTGTCAGCCATTTATTCCCGGCTGGGCCTGTGAAGGGTCTTGGATCCAGAACCAAGGGTCATCCAGTCACACGCATGGGTGCATGGCTTCAGCAGAAGTGGTCCTCGTTAACACCTCTATTGGACAAGGAAGAAGGGTTAGAAGGTTTGAGCATACTGGCCCCAAGTGAGTTTAGAAGTCACCCCGCATCCCTACTCTGTGACTGTTTGTCCCTGAGACCTGTGGTCAGGGAAAGAGAGCCTTCAGGGTTTAGTTAGATAAACTCGAATGTACAGAGATGGAAGATAGATATGCATGTTGGTCTCTAGAGACTCCCCACCTAGAAGCAGGGTAACACAGAGGAGGAGCCCCTCTCAACAGTCAATTCGGGCTACAGATTTCAGCATGGCTTCCAAGGGTGCCCCATTTGTCTGACTCAGGAAAGACGGATCGTTTGCTACTAAATGTCAGGGAGACACTTGGAGGTGCGCAGAGCCCCTGTAAAAGACCTATCAACACTCAGTGTGAGTGGAGGCAGCGATATCTATACTTTGCCTCAAGTGATCCTGCTAAAAATCGTCACCACTCGGAGCTTCCTTTGAGCTCGTATTTTCCACTGAGAACCTGTCGAAACTCTCCAAGAGAAGAGGAAAAGAGAGATAGGAAAAGGAAAAAAAGTAACATATCCATAAATTTCCTAATACTTGTGGAAACTTTTTGGCTTGTTGCAGGTTGACCTGAGGAGGAGTAAATTTCCTACAAATATCAGAGAGGACCAGTCCCATAGAGAAAGGTCCCAGTGTGTCTCACCATTCTGAACCATTCTTTGTATGTTCCCATATTGGTATTTGTCGATTGGTGTCTGTTTTCTTTTTTATCATACATGTTAGTTTGCTGAATGATGGATGCTTTCTTCCTTTCTGGTTATTTCAATCCACCAGCTTCTTGAAGCAGTCCTTGATCAAAGTGTGTTGTTAACATCAGTCATATAGGAGTTGGAGTTTTCCACTTTCTCCACCCAACTGTAATAAGGGGTGAGTGTTAGCTGATGTTAGGTTAGAAACAAGAGCCCCTGTCAGCAACAGTAAACCCCTGACTGGCCCTTCTGAAGTTGTGTGCAAAGAAGCAGAGAAAAGCTTCATTTCTCTGCAAAGGGTCTTGATTTCTAATTCCTCTGACAGCCACAGACAAGCAATAAGTTCAGTACAGTGTGCTGTAAACATTAACCTCGATACAGGCATCATAAAGAACGTGTGTTCTGTAAGATTCTTCCTGTCCACACTTGGACCTGAATTCAGTGAATACAGATTTAGTGCCAACAAGAGCTGAGCCTCAGGATTCAGCAGGAAGCAGACAGACTCAGGACATCATCCAGTAAGCTGCCTCCTGTGAATGGAGTCAGATGCAGATGAATACAAGCTAACAAAGAATTGCCAAGTAAATCCCTCTTTAGAAGTTGTAGGATGGGAATAAAAAAAAAAAAATGAAAACTGGAAAGTTAGAGTGTGTTTGGGCTCCTGTTTGACGATGAGGGAATATTTCCATAGAGAAGACTTTGAGTGATGCTCTGAGGAAGAAAAGCTACGACCAACCTAGAGAGCGTATTAAAAGAGAGACATTGCTTTGCCAACAAGGGTCCATCTAGTCAAAGCTATGGTTGATCCAGTAGTCGTGTGTGGATGTAAGCGTTGAACTATAAGAAAGCTGAGCGCCAAAGAATTGTTACTTTTGAATTGTGGTGTTGGATAAGACTTTTGAGAGTCCCTTGGACTGCAAGGAAATCCAGCCAGTCCATCCTAAAGGAACTCAGTCCTGAATATTCATTGGAAGGACTGATACTGAAGCTGAAGCTCTGAGACTTTGGCCACCTGATCAGTTTGAGCAAGCTCCAGGAGTTGGTGATGGACAGGGAAGCCTGGCGTGCTGTGGCCCACGGCATCGCAGAGTCGGACACGACTGAGTGACTGAACTGAACTGAATTGAGGATAGATGGAAGGGTGAGTAAAGTGTGAAGCTGTGAGAAGAGCACAGTACAACTCGAGAGAAAATACAGATTGCTTTGAAAGGTCCCCTTGGTTGGTCGTATCTATAAGAATTCTATGGACCTACCACCCTGAACGTGCCCAGTCTCATTTAGTGGGCTTCCCTGTGGCTCAAACTGTAAGTGTCTGCCTGCAATGCCGAAGACACAGGTTGTATCCCTGGATTAGGAAGATCCCCCGGAAAAAGAAATGGCAACCCACTCCAGTATTCTTGCCAGGAGAATTCTCCCTGGACAGAGGAGCTTAGCAGGCTACAGTCCGTGGGGTCACAAAGAGTCGGAGGTGAATGAGTGACTAACATCACACACACACGTGGAATTTGTTACACCATTGCTTCTGTTTTACATTTTGGTGTTTTGGCTGTAAGGCATAAAGGATCTTACCTTACCAATCAGGAATTGAACCAGCACCCCTGACTTTGGAAGGCAAGATGCTAATGACTGGACCATCAGGGAAGTCCACAGAAGTGTGTTCACTTTGATAAGGCATTCCATTTGAAGAAATTATGACACAGTTGATAATAAAAGGAAAAAAAACATTCATTGGTGTGTTGATTGTGGTGTTGAAACATTTAGAAATAAATTTAACCATCTTGTAGCTATGATAACTTCATAGTAGTAAATACAGATCTTGGATTCGTAAATTAGATCTCTAAGTCATTACAATCTGTAGAAATAGTACTACCCTTATCATTATATAGTAGCAGTGAGAAATAGATTTAAGGAACTAGATCTGACAGATAGAGTGCCTGATGAACTATGGAATGAGGTTTGTGACGTTGTACAGGAGACAGGGATCAAGATCATCCCCATGGAAAAGAAATGCAAAAAAAACAAAATGGCTGTCTGGGGAGGCCTTGCAAATAGCTGTGAAAAGAAGAGAGGCGAAAAGCAAAGGAGAAAAGGAAAGATATAAGCCTCTGAATGCAGAGTTCCAAAGAATAGCAAGAAGAGATAAGAAAGCCTTCTTCAGCGATCAATGCAAAGAAATAGAGGAAAACAACAGAATGGGAAAGACTAGAGATCTCTTCAAGAAAATTCAAGATACCAAGGAAACATTTCATGCAAAGATGGGCTCGATAAAGGACAGAAATGGTATGGACCTAACAGAAGCAGAAGATATTAAGAAGAGGTGGCAAGAAGTTAATCAGGTGTACATGTACATCTGTACTCTTTTTTATTTTTTTTAATTTCCATCCCCTTTAAGTCCCCGTGGAGCACTGAGTTCCCTGTGCTCTCACAGAATCTCATTAGTTATCTATTTTATGCATAATATCAATAGAGTATTTGTGTCAATCCCCATCTCCCAACCCATCCCACCCTCTCCTTCCCCCTAAGTGTCCATAGATTTGTTCTTTGCATCTGTGTATGTATTTGTGCCGTGGAACTAGGATCTTCTCTACCACTTTTTTTAGATTCCACATGTAATGCATGAGTTAACATATGATATTTGTTTTTCTCTAACTTCCTTCACTCTATATAACAGTCTATAGTTCCATCTACATCTCTGCAAATGGCTGAGTAGTATTCCACTGAGTATATACGGTATCCTTTCCTGGGAAAGCACATGGACAGAAGAGCCTGGTCGCCTACAGTCCATTGGGGTCACAGAGAGTCAGACATGACTTAGTGATTACACAGCAACAGCCACCTATTTATCCATTCCTCTATCGGTAGACATGTAGATTGCTTCCATGTCTTGGCTATTGTAAATACTGCGGCTGCATGCTGGGGTGCATGTACCTTTTGGAATGATGGTTTTCTCTGGGTACACAGAATTTTACCACATCTGTCAGAATTACCTAAATCTGTCTAGGGGATTAAGGAACAAATTAGAACGGAAAACAATTCCTGAACTCATATGATCAGGTTTCTAGGGCTGGCTTTCTAGAAGCTTCACGATAATTCTTCTTTAATTCTTGGTTTTGAGTTCAGTCATCTTAACTTTCAACTTTATGGAGCATTCTACTGAATTTCNTGGTGCATTTGACAGTGGCCAGCTGTAGACATTTGGAGGCTGTGTCTTTGTAGAAACTGAAATATTTATTCTGCTAAATATCACTCAGGTCTAGTGTTATTTTCTCAGGACTTGCACCAAATCTCTCAGCTTTCATCCAACCCTTGGAGTATGTTCTAAATCTTGTGGGTGGATGATCTTTTAGATTGTAAGCATCACGAGAACCACAGGGTCCATGCAGCATCCTCTGTCCATGACAGTGGGGATGCCCAGTCCTTGCGTATCCTAACACCTGCTTCTCATCTTGAGAAGGATGGAAGACGATAGAAGACGACCTTCAGATATTGTGAATAGTTACAACTTCCTGTATGAATCAGTCAGTCACCTTGTTGTTGCAGACACTGCATGGACTTCATGGTCTCATAGATTGACCAACACTCAGCTCCTACCCATCTTTGATTCGTAGTGATCTGAAAGGTAAGAAACATCAGTCCTTCAGCTCAATTGCCCAAGTGCTGGTGCTGTTAGAATACTGATTTATCCTGTCTTGGCCCAAGGCATCTTCCACTTTCTCTCTGTGAAGATCAGAGAGTGGAACACAAGCTCCTTTCCCTGTAATGAATAAGATGCTTCCTAGGGACATTGTTCTGGAGCAGACTGTTCTGTCCCTCTGTAGTAAGAGCATCCGTAACCATGTCTCCTGTCCTGTGATGGTTTAGTCTTTTTTTCTCCTTGTCCCCTGAGAATTGTCTCTGATGGGGCACCTGTCTTTTAAAGAGATACGTTTCTGGATGGTTAAATTTAATGTGCTTATTTGTGTGTTTTAAAACGGGGGCTTTCGGTACCGACACACATAACTTAGGTGTATATTAAACCCATTTATTTAACACTCAGAAATCAAACACCACCAAGCAGGACATGGTTAGTGACCAGGAGAGATGAGATGGGAGAGGGAGTGTGAGTGTGAAGAGAGAAGGATTGTGTTCATCAGGAACCAGGGAAGTCATCTTCATGTTGATCTCGATTCCACGCAGAAGATGACGTGTCTGGTCTCGGGGACTCTTTCTGTAGGTGAATAAATCAGAACCAGAGGTTTAGTAGAGTTGGTTGTGTGACGGCTGACAGGGGTGAGCCCCAGGTGGTAGGCTGTCCAGGGTGCAGCAGCTGGTAGCTGATCCAACGTGAGAATCTTGGTGGACTTCACTACTCCACTTCTCTGTGATATAGGTGGGTGTCCATGTGGAATCTCCCCCAAGATGTCCGTATGGGGTGACCTTTACCACTGGGGATTGACTGTAGGAATAATGATTTCAAGATGCATGTTCAGGCTCGGTAAGTGGAGCACATGCCTCTAGTCACTCGAGTCTCGTCTTTGGCTTCATCAAGAATTCATTTTGTAATATTTATGTTACCTTGGATTATAGTTAGTTAGCTATGATATGTCAGTTTGAGTGGTATATCAATGTGATTAGTTTAAACATAAACACAGCGATATCTACTCTTTTCCTGAGTCCTTTCTTATCTACGTTTTCTGAGTATTGCATGTAGTTCTCTGTGCTATACAATAAGATATTTTTGTCTCTCCATCCTGTATATATATATTACTTTGCATCTGCTAATCCCAAACTCTCAGTCCTTCTCTTGACCAAGCCCCTCCCCCTTGTGGCAGCCACAAGTCTGCCCTCCATGTCTGTGAGTCTACTTCTGTACTGTAAATAAATTTCTTCATGCCATATTTTAGATGCCACATATAAGTGATATCATGTGATGCTTGTCTTTCCCTTTCAGACTTACTCAGGTGGAAAATCTGTAGGTCCATCCACGTTACTCCAAATGGTATAATTTCATTCTTTTTTATGGCTGAGTAATATTTTATTGATGAGTTTGAGAGAACTCTGGGAGTTGGTGATGGACAGGGAGGCCTGGCATGCTGCAATTCATGGGGTTGCAAAGAGTCGGACACGACTGAGCGACTGAACTGAACTGAACTGAATGTTTTATTGTATATATGAAGCACATTTTTTTTTTTCATATTAATCTGGAAGCTAGTGCGTTTTCTTTTGCTTTTTTTTTTTTTGTCAAATTTTCTTTGAACAGAAATTTTAAAAGCCACAGTTTAGTCTAAATCAGTGTGGTTTTCTGAGGCTGTCTTAGTTTACAATGTTTAAAGATCTCACTTTAAGAAAATCACTTCCTTAAAGGGAAAGTGAAAGTCACTCAGTTGTGTCTGACTCTTTGCTAACCCATGGAGTAAGGAGTCCGTGGAATTTTCCAGGCCAGAATACTGGAATGGGGAACCTTTCCCTTCTCCAGGGGTTCTTCCAACCCTGGAATTGAGCCAGGGTGTCCTGCATTGCAGGTGCATTCTTCACCCACTGAGCTATCAGGGAAGCCCCTGATAGAGGAGTAGAATTCACATCCATGTTTCAGTGTGGTTGGAAGGCATTTAGATTCTGTCGGAATCACGTGAGATTAAATATTGACCTTGCAGAAATAAATTCTGAGCTCTCTCTAATCCCAGTTCTTCTGGAGGAGGGAAGTGTGTGGGCAACCATGAGGTTAGGACTGATGGGAACACTAGTTTCCACCAGCTTGTGGGGATTCCTGCTTCTCTCTGATGACTCTGGTCTGCAAGAGTCCTGCAGCATAAAGCTCTCTCACCAAAGCTGCTCAGCATTAATCAACCAATCTGTTTGCAATTTAATATGGCTCAAGAGCAGAGAATTAATTAATGTAACAGACAAGGTTCTTTAGGGTAGAATGTAAGTGTTTGGGATATAATCCTTACCTGAATAATCTGCTAGGTATGAAATCACTACGTGTGCTTTTTGACTTATTTAGTGGAACAACATTAGTAACAGACCATTTTCACTTACACTCAGCTTGCTTTGAACTCTGTACTTTTGCACAGGGAGGACATTCACCTAGCAGAAAATCAAAAGGAAAGAAAGAAATGATCCACCGATTACTACCATTGCCCTGGATTTCCAAGGCTGGTTTTTGTTTTTTGTTTTTTTTTAATAAGGGATTATGAAAACCGTTATTTATGTACAAAGAAAATTTGAATAAATTGATTTGTTTCCTGTTAGTATATTTACATGTCAAGGAAATTATATATTTAGGAAAAAGTATAATTCCATTACCAGTCTCAATGATCTTCAAATGATTTTTGTCTTCAATCTTCTTTTCTTTTACTAACTCATTGAACTTCTCCAAGGCTTCAGCTTCAATATCATTTACCTTAACTGAAAAGCATCACACAGAAAGCAGAATTTTTGCCCCTTAGAACCCAGAGAAACTTCTGAACGCAGAACAAAAAGTTGAGTGTCCAAGTCAGATCTTCCCTTGATACAAATTAAGCCTCAAACAGTTTCCCTTTCCTATGACACAGCTGTCTGCTGTCTGTCTTAGCGATTAAGCCCTGTTGAACTTTAACAAGACTCGCAGCAGCATCAACAGCAGGACCCCAAAGACTCAAAGGAGTTCCAGGAATCTGGGGCTCCATCCATCACAGGATGGATCCTACCTGCTCCATGACCTACTTCCTAATACCTGTATCTGCCATGCAGGTCTTGTTCTGAACCAAAATAAATAAGAAACACCATTCTGCTCTGACAGAACCACACTCACCATGTCACACATAATAATGGGAGATAATTTATTGGTTAATTAACTAATGTCTCAGTACCTGTTCAGAAATATATACATCTTCTGCTACTGGTATTCACACTTCTCAGTACTTCTGTGTGGTTATGTGGGGTGATGTCCATGTTTATAAGAATAATGCATTTGAAAAAATTGATCAGGATGAAGATTTATTATAAAAGTTTCTGTTCCAGGGCTTGGAGTGCACTGGAACACTGGTATAACATGAAGAAATTGAGAGAAGCCTCATCATCGCCATCATTGAAATTAGAGTGTTAAAAAGGAAGAACTAGAAATCAACACAGTATTGCAATTATCCTATTAAAAATTTTAAAAAATTAATATTTTTAGTCAAACTCAGTTTTTCATGTTTGAATATTGAGAGTGAAAATGATTAGAAATGGCTGATGATCTGATTCTCCCCAACTGTACAAGCTCCTTTTTGTTGGTAAATTTTGTTCCAGGGCCCTTAACTCATTGAACAAAGAGGCAGGCCTTGTAGACTGCATAATGGATATTTTCACCGAACATTGATATTCTGAATGCAAATACTGGCAATGGAAATGTTATATGAGAATTTTGATGTAATAAGACAGTATCATACATACCAAATATTACAGCAAATTTTGTCTTCACATCTTTATACACATTGTCAACACATGCTATTGAAATTTTGTTGGACTTGTAAACAATTTCAAATACATTTGTACCCTCATCTGTGAGAGAGAGAAAAGATACATATATATGACCCTGCCTTCCTTTATTGTCAATCAGATTCATGGTGGCAAATTGAGGATATTAGCAATGGTATATCCTGTATTGATCTGTGTCTCACTCCGTGTGTGGGCTGAAAGCTGCAATTGTTATGACATCAAGGAAAGCAGGCAAGGCTTCTTTATTCCACCTTCTCATACAATCGACCTGATACACATAAACTGTAGTCAAATATGTACTCCTTAGGCCATGTAAAATTAGGAATGTTGTTTATGTCATTATAAAGAGTTTGGGGATAGAAATCTTAGCCAGCATCCCCATGGCTTTGAACAGAAGCTACCTTTTTGGTGGAACTCAGAATGATTTCCTTGGGCTCAGGTTCATTCACTTTAACTTGGATGGATGAAGATATTTTAAGATTGTTTTTTAAAAGTGAATGACAATGATGTGCAGACTCGTAATGGACCCTTGAGATGTCAGTTTGTAAGGCTGTTGTAAATTGTCTATGAGAACCAAAGGAAATAGAGGTCTGCACAAGTTATTAATGAGTGACACTCATAATGGGGAAGAGACCTCCGAGCAGTGTGTTTGAACCCTGGTCTCATGCCAAAGTAAACTGATTGGAAATCTTAGGGACTGCAGCTTGCTCATCCCTCTGATTGTTAGTAGGAGTAGAATTCAGATGTGTGAGCTTATTGAATACAGTTGTGCCAAAATTTCCACCCAAACATACCTTGCCCAATGAAACACTCATACTTACACTCACCAGTGTAACTGTTGCCCGCTTTCTTTGGTCCCCTGACATGTTTTCCTACCGATTCTCCATTCACCCTTAAAAATAACACATATGCAATGTGGTTAATCACCATCACGAAAACATTTGACAGATAAGTAGAATTTTCTTTGTTTCCCCTCAAAGATTATGTGTCAGGTGTCACCAGAGTGCCTGTGAGCAATGTGACCTTTCAAAGAGAAGAAATATGTGCTCTAAGGTCAAGTCACTATCAAGTGACAGGGATGGTTTGTGCTCACACCAAATCTGAGCAGCAGTTCCAAAGACAAACTGCAAATGCAAAGCAAGTCGTGTTGAAAGCCAGGTGAA
>SJYQ01000296.1:43817-94865 GCA_006410935.1 Redunca redunca
AAAAAAAAAAAATAAGCAAAGGTTCCAAGACATTCCCTGGAGGCTTTCAGGGGAACTGCTCCCCCTTCCACCCCCAGCTCAGAGACCCAGCTCAGCCCCACAGCTCAGGGCAACATGCTCTCAACATCGTGCAGACAGCTCCCTGCAGATGGGAAAACACACTCTCCCTCAGGCTCAGGGTTTGTAGGTGTCTTCCCTTTGGGTTATTTCTACTTACTTGACAAAAAAGTAGAAGTCCACTGTGCTCTTTGTATCATCAAATACAAGTATACCGTGAAAGGCGCGTTCTCAGGGGTCTTTGCCTTGGTACTGGATGCAAGGGAGAGACTTCTCCATTCTCCTGAGAGCGAACCGCAAAATTCCCCTTAGAAATTTCAGTCCTGGTCTTTTCATTTCAGCCAGAATCATCCCTCATGAACCTCCCAACATTTGTGCAAATCAGCACATGCTATCTGACGTGACTGAAGAAAGCAACTGATAAATTTAAAACTGAACTCGGAGTGAAAGAAAAAATTAAGACATTTCTGACATAACTTGAGCTCTGATGTCAAATGCAAGAACTCCAACAGCTGTTTGGCTGATCATCTTTCCCTCTTACAATGGCAGGAAAAATGCATGAGTCAATTAGTACACAGTACAGATGCTGCAGGGACCAAATGAAGGAGGTATAGAGCCAGGAAATGGAGCAGAGCTGAGTGGGAGGGAGGTGGTTCAGCTTATGGATCCACATAACAAAACCACAAAAGGGACACACACACACACACACACACAAGGCCCCCCAGATCAGACCGTCCCTGGCACCTCTGAGAGACTTTGCTCAGCTTCCTCTTCTTAGGCAGCACAAATCACGCCAAGGAGAAAGGTCAGGAACAGAACTTTCATCTTGGGTCTCTCGTGGACTTTCTTCTGTCGGGGCTGCAGGTGTCCCAGTGGTTGGAGAGGGTGAGAATTGTGACACTTTTTATAGGATCACTATGTTGGTGTGATGTCATGCACCAATGGTTGTCCCTCCTAAGCCCAGGGTTACACAGAAGTCATCTTCAATATCCTGCTTCACAGGGATGAACTTTTGTGGCATTTTGTCATATAATCATGAGGATTGTTTTAGGAGGTTGAGTGAATCACTGCAGATGGTATTTGAAGCCATGAAATTAAAAGACACTTACTCCTTGGAAGGAAAGTTATGAGCAACCTAGACAGCATATTCAAAAGCAGAGACATTACTTTGCCAACAAAGGTCCGTCTAGTCAAGGCTATGGTTTTCCCAGTGGCCATGTATGGATGCGAGAGTTGGACTGTGAAGAAGGCTGAGCACCGAAGAATTGATGCGTTTGAACTGTGGTGTTGGAGAAGACTCTTGAGAGGCCCTTGGACTGCAAGGAGATCCAACCAGTCCATCCTAAAGGTGATCAGTCCTGGGTGTTCATTGGAAGGACTGATGCTGAAGTTGAAACTCCAGTACTTTGGCCACCTCATGCGAAGAGTTGACTCATTGGAAAAGACCCTAATGCTGGGAGGGATTGGGGGCAGGAGGAGAGAGGGACGACCAAGGATGAGATGGCTGGATGACATCACCAACTAGATGGACATGAGTTTGAGCAAGCTCCGGGAGTTGGTGATGGACAGCGAGGCCTGGTGTGCTGAGTGAGATTCATGAGGTTGCAAAGAGTCGGACATGACTGAGTGACTGAACTGAACTGAACTGAGCTGAGTGAATCTAGACATTTGACCTTTAGAGTGACTGAGAGATCACAGTACACTTCCCATATTTCGGGTCAGGAGGACTTTGTATCTTGAGATCCAAAGTGGGATAAACTGTCCAGGACACACATCCCCCACTCTTGTATTGCTTCCTATTTTTTCCCTAACATTGAGCAAGTGGTTTAAAATTTACTTTCTTAAAGTAAAACTGAGTGTGTGGTTTCATGAAGTTAAGTGATTTCCTAAGAGAACCTTAGAAAGAGTCTTACTTCTCTGAAGTGAGGAGGACATCAGCACAAAGTTAATCACCTCCTCCTGCCAGACAGTGGGTTCTGTCCTCCTTGTAACCAAGAGCACGATCTCACCAGTGCCCCTTAACATGCTCTGAAAGGCTATGTCCACAAAGCATTTTCTTCTCTCTCTTCCCAGACACTCCTTAATCCATCCAACCTGTAATGTATCGTTCATTCATTGATTCAGTTATTTCTCAGGCAAGTGAGAAAGCAAGACAGTAGTTCTTGTAATGTCTAGGATTTTGAAGGGAAAAAAGAAAACCTCCTAATTCTAAATGCCTAGTTATTTTCAAGGTCACACTCAAACAGTCTCATTTTCTCAACCAGGGATCTTAGTTCCCTGACCAGGGATGTAACCAGCAGCCCCTGGAGTGGAAGAGTGGCATCTTCACCCCGGACCACCAGGGCAGTCCTGATTCAGGGTGTTTCCTGGGGGGTTTGTTCTTGATGGGCAGATTTGGGCAACCATGGGTATAACCAGACCATCTCTTGGTGAAAAGAAAGACCAAAGGACCTGTGAAGGACTCTGAATCCAGAGCCATGTCCAAGGTTCATTCAGTCACAAGCATGGGAGTGTGGATTCCAAAGTAGGGGTCCTGGTCAGCTCTGTCCAGTGGACAAGGAAGAAGGATCTAGAAAGCTGGGGACACTGGGCCAGGAGATTCTAGAAGACACCCAGCACCCTGACAGTGACTGACTGTCCCTGAGACCTGTGACACCAGGGAAAGACGGTCACCAAGGTTCAGTTAGACAAGGGACAGTGCTTCTCCCTCAGTTGTGTCTGACTCTTTGCAACCCCATGGACTATACTCCACCAGGCTCTTCTCCTTGGGATTCTCCAGGCAAGAATACTAGAGTGGGTAGTCATTCCCTTCTCCAAGGGATCTTCCCAACCCAGAGATCTAACCTGGGTCTTTTGCACTGCAGTCAAATTCTTTCCCATCTGAGCCACCAGGGAAGCCCATTTAGACAACCAGGATTGTATAAGGACAGAGGGAAGACATCCGTCTTGTTCTCTAGGGAGTCCCCACCTAGAAGCAGGTTAACAGAGTAGAGTTTGCCTGAAGGTTACCCAGGTTGGACATTTCAGCATAGCTGCCTGGGTCCCCCATTAGTCTAAGGACAGAGTTATCATGTTTTCCACTAAATGTCAGGGAAACACTTTGAGGTGCACACAGTCCAATAAAGACAGATCAGCGCTCAATATGAACAGAGCAGGTAGCATCCGTACTTTAGCTCAACGTTTCCTGCTCGAAATTCTCACCACTCGGAGCTTCCTTTGAGCTCCTTTTGCCACTGAGAACCTCTCGAAGCTCTCCAGGTAGACAGGAACAGAGAGACGTGAATAAAAAGAAGTGACAAATCCATGGCCTTCCTAATCCTTTGCACACTTTTAGGCTTCCAGGTTGACGTGGGCAGGAGGAAATTTCCTACACATGTCAGGGAGGACAGATCCGATAGTGAAAGGTCCCATTGTGTCTCACCACTGAGCACCTTTCTTTCTATGTTCCAGTATTGGTTCCATTATCAGTCAATGTCTGTTTCCTTTGCATCATGCGTGTTAGTTTTGCTGAATTATGACCAGTCAATTCCTTTGTGGATATTTGAGTCAGTCTGCTTCTTGACTCACTCCTTGATCCAAGTGTGTTATTAATATCCGTTTATAGAGATACAAGTTCTCCACCTCTCCAACTTATGTAATAAAGGGTGAGTCTTAACTAATGTTACATTGGAAACAAGAGCCCATATAAGCAGTAAATCTGAGACCCGCCCTTTTCAAGGAGGGTGCACGAGTGAAAGAAGCGTTTCGCTCTCTGACCAATGTCTTGGTTTCTCGTTTATCTCACAGGAACAGACTGGAGAATCAGTTCAGTACCACATGCTGTAAACATTTACCCACATGTGTATCGTAAAGAACGCGTGTTCTGTAAGATTTCTCGTGTCCACCCTTTGTCCTGAACTCAGTAAATACTGATTTAGTGCCAACAAGAGCCCAAGCCTCAGCATTCAGCAGGAAGCAGAGTCAGAACATCGTCCAGTGAACACCCTTTCCGTGAAAGGAGTCAACACATACTAATACAAGCTAAGAAAGAGTTGCCAAATAAATCACTGTTTATAAGTTGTGGGATGAAGGATAAAGATGGTGGAACTGAGAGTGTGTTTGAATCCTATTTTGGAAGGAAGAAATATAATCACAGAGAATGTTTTGAGTGGTGCCCTGAGGATAGTTGGAAGAGAGAGTTTTAGTGTGTATCTGAGAGAAGAACACAGCACAACTCAACAGCACAAAGTACAAATGTGTTTTGAAAGGTTGCCTTGGTTGGTTGTGTCTCTCACAATTCTACAAGTTTTTTCAGTGCAATGGGATGACTCAGAGGGATGGTATGGGGAGGAAGGTGGGAGGGGGTTCAGGATGGGGAACACGTGTACACCCATGGAGGATTCATGTTGATGTATGGCAAAACCAATACAATATTGTAAAGTAAAAAAATAATAAATAAATAATTAATCAATTAAAAACAAATTTTTATGGGGACCATTTTTTTAACTCTTTTTTTGAATCTGTTGCAATTTTGCTTCTGTTTTATCTTTTGGTTTTTTGCCACTGAGGCATGTGTGATTTTAGCTCTTCAACAAGGGCTCAAACCCACACCCTGGGCATTGGAAAGTGAAGTCCTCATCTCTGGACATGTAGGTAGTCCCTGGAAGTTTACTCACTTTGGTAAGGCATTCCATTTAAAGGAATTATGAAACAATCCATACAGACAAAAACTGGTAACTGGTTTGTTGATTGTGGTGTTGAAACATTTAGAAATGAATTTAACAATCTCATAGTTATTGCACATTCATGCCGCTGCTGCTGCTGCTGCTAAGTCACGTCGGTCGTGTCAGACTCTGTGTGACCCCATAGATGGCAGCCCACGAGGCTCCCCCATCCCTGGGATTCTCTAGGCAAGAATACTGGAGTGGGTTGCCATTTCCTTCTCCAATGCATGAAAGGGAAAAGTGAAAGTGAAGTCACTCAGTCGTGTCTGACTCTTAGCGACCCCATGGACTGCAGCCTACCAGTCTCCTCCATCCATGGGATTTTCCAACGTTCGTAGTGGAAAATAAAGGAATTTTTATTTATAAATTAGTTCTCTATGAATCAACAAAATCTGTAAAATTATTAGTATTTGAAATAAACAGAAATACAATGCTTTTTATATTTAATTCTTGTGTATATGAAAAACAAAGACTGCTCTCCGGTATGCCATTGTGTCTGTGCAGTAACAAGAAAGCATGCATATGTGTATAGAATTGTTATGAAATTTTTGTTGGAGTACGGCTGCTTCACATTGCTGTATTAGTTTCTGCTTACAAAACGTGAATCAGCTATCGATATGCTTCCCTGGTAGCAGAGGTGGTAAAGAATCCGTCTGCACTGCAGGAGACCCTAGTTTGATTCCTGGGCCAGGACGATTCCCCTGGAGAAGGGATAGGCTACACACTCCAGTATTCTTGGCTTCCCTGGTGGCTCAGATGGTAAAGAATCTGCCTGCAATGCTGAAGACATGGGTTCAATCCCTGTGTTGTGAAGATCCCCTGGAGGAGGGCATGGCAACCCACTCCAGTATTCTTGCCTGGAGAATCCCCATGTACAAAGGTGTCTGGCAAGCTACAGTCTATAGGATCACAGGGTTGGACACAATTGAGTGACTGATCACGTACATATATTAACTTTTTTTTATCTCCTTCCCATTGGGCCACCAAATATCACCTAGTGGAGTTCCCTGTGCTATACAGGAGGTTCTCCATAGTTCTCGATAAAATAGATAGAGAACATAGTATCAGTTGTATCAAAAGACAAAAGAGAAAGATGCTGGTCAAGACTAAAGAAAGGCAGGAGGAGAAGGAGTCGACAGAATGAGATGGTTGGATGGCGTCACCGCCTCAGTGATATGACTTTGTGTAAACTCCAGGAGATATTGAAAGACTGGGAAACCTGGCGTGGTGCAGTCCATGGGGTCACAAAGAATTGGACACAACTTACCGACTGAACAACAACATCAATTGTGTATATGTGTCAATCCCAATCTCCAAATCCATCCCAGCCTCCTCCTCCCTGCTGGTGTCCATAAGTTTGTTCTCTATATCCAAGTCTCTACTTCTTCCCTGGAATTCGGTGTGTGTGTACTTTTCTAGATTCCACATACATGTGTTATTATATGATGTTTGTTTCTGTTCTTGACTTCCTTCACTGTCTGACAGTCTGAAGTTCCATGCAGATCTCTGCAAATGACTGAGTATCATTCCATTGTGTATATCCAATATTTTTGCCTTGGAAATCCCATGAACAGAGGTGCCTGGGGGGCTATAGTCCATGGGGTCATGGTCAGATGACATGATGAGTAAACATCAACGAAAACAATGACGTCTTTTTCCATTTCTCTGTGGATGGACATTTACATTGATTCCATGTCCTGTTTATTGTAAAGGGTGCTGCTGTATGGTGGCGTGCATGTACATTTTGGAATTATGGTCTTCTCTGAGTATAAAGACGATAAACAAATCTGCTGGAAGGCCCTAATTCTGTCTAAAAGACTAATTAGCAAATTAAAATCTAAAGTACTTGAATACGAACTCATATGGGCCCAAGAGTTGGACTTAGTGTTAAACCACCACCATGGAGAGTGACTGTGTGTGATGCGGGAACTGCGAGTAGCAAAGAGGAGATACCCCACGTCCAAGATCAGGAGCGGTGGCTGAGAGGAGGTACTTCATATGCAAGGTCAGAGAAACCCTAGTACGATGGTAGGTGCTGCATAGGAGTAGAATTCAGGTGAATGGGGTTACTGAAGGAAGTTGTGCCAAGATTTCCACCCAAACATACTCTATCCAGTGGAACCCTCATACTCACACTCAAAAACATGTTATCGTCTTCCTTTTTTCCAGTGACTTACTTTTTCCCATTTTCTGTTCAACCTTAAAAACACATTCAAAGGGGTTGATTAAAATAATGAAAAAAACCATGACATGCAATTAGGATTTTCTTTGTTTCACCCAAAGATTAAGTCTGAGGTGTCACCTTAGGGGATGTGAACAAGCTGATGTTTTCTAAGGTCAAGTCACTATCAACTGACAAGCATGGCTTGTCTACACATTAAATCTGAGCAGTAGTTGCAAAGATAAAATACAAATAAAAATGCAAATACTAGGTAAGTCCTGCTGAAAGCCAATTAAGGGAGAAATCTAGAATTTAGGAAAAAATAAAAACAATACAGCTTTCTAACAAATTCTTTCCAGAAATAGAGTGGTGAAGCCATCACGACAGATTTTGGGAGTTCTCCAAACCTTGTCAATGACTTATTAGATTGTATGATAGAAAAAAAATCACCAAAAATTAGAGGACATTTTTAATTTTACCAAAACACAAACTTTTTCCGTCACAACATCATAAGAGGATTAAACACTGAAAGAAAAGAATACATTTGAATCAGTTCTAAGGAGATGGATGGAACTGGAGCCGATTATACAGAGTGAAGGAAGCCAGAAAGAAAAACACCAATACAGTATACTAAGGCATATATATGGAATTTAGAAAGATGGTAATGATGATCCTGTATGCGAGACAACAAAAGAGACTCAGATGTGTAGAGCGGACTTTTGGACTCTGGGGGAGAGGGAGAGGGTGGGATGAGATGGGAGAATGGCACTGAAACATGTATACTACCATGTAAGAAACGAATCGCCAGTCTATGTCCGATGCAGGATGCAGGATGCTCGGGGCTGGTGCATGGGGAGGACCCAGAGAGATGGTATGGGGAGGGAGGTGGGAGGGGGGTTCAGGGTTGGGAACACATGTACACCCGTGGTGGATTCATGTCAATGTATGGCAAAACCAATACAGTATTGTAAAGTAAACTAAAGTTACAATAAAAATTTAAAAAAAAAAAGAAAGAAATGGAAGAATTTGAGATCTGGACTGTCCAGGTTATGAAGAAGGTGTGCTCCTCTCAAAGCACATTAAACTATGCCTTCCATGAAGGTGCATGTAATTACACATGAATACACTTGCGTGTACTCAAAATTCAAACAGCAAGCACAAAAACTGCTAAAACAGCAGAGAGGAAGACAATATGGCATTCTTAAAAAATTAATGACAATGGACAAAAAGTACCCCAGGATAGGGTATGTATGAGAGTGTTTGTGAGGCTCTGTCTGTATGCGTGGCTGTTGTTTGAGTGTAAGTATGCTATCAAATATATACGTGTACAATAGATAATATAAACATATTTATGCATTTATACATTTATCAACCAACCTCTGCGAGCAGACACCGCTTACTTGGTTTTTCCTTAGTGTTTTTATTCCTCCATAAACATCCCTCAGTTTGCACGTTCTTTGTAAGCCCTCTGCCGTGTCGTGCACATTCCCTGTGTGCTTGATGGGGCTGTGAGTTTTTAGTAAACTCAGGGGTGATGAAACATCATGTGAGGACGCCCCCAGGGCAGAGCTCACTGTGTGCTCTCCGCCTGCCCTCGGCTTCTGCGGACAGTGGGGACCGTGGGAACCGTCTGTTACAGATTCCGCAGGAAGGGGTCAAGCCCCTGGGGGGGACTGTGGGCTGCAGGACAGGAGCCTCTTCCTTCTGCCATGTTCCTCTTTCCTTTAATGAGTTGATGCCAGTGGGGCTTCTGGGACCTCCTTCTCAGCTAAGGCTCCAGGACATTCCCTGGAGACTCACAGGGGAACTGCCCCTGCCCGCCCCCTACCCCCCCCCCTGCAGCTCAGAGACCCTGCTCAGCCCCACAGCTCAGGGTGTCATGCACTCAACATCACCCAGAGAGCTCCCTGCAGACAGGGGAGACAGACCCTCCCTCAGATCGGAGTTGATAGATTTTCCTTCTGGGTGATTTTTACTTACTCAAGACAAAGTTAGATTTCTGCTGTGCCCTCGTCACCGTTAAACACAACTTTACAGACGGAAATCCTGGTTGTCCCGTTGGCCGTGGTCGTCTCTAGAACAGGGGCTGCAGTATCCGCGGTCTTCTCCATACAAGTGGATCCAAAGTACACGGTTCTCCATTCTCCTGAAAGCTACGGCAAAATCCCCTTCGTAATATTTGTCCTAATCTTTTTATTTCATCAAGCCCCATCCCTCGTGAGCTTCCCATCCCTCGTGAGCTTCCCATCCCTCGTGAGCTTCCCATCCCTTGTACAATTCATTATCTAACTTGGCTGAGCAGAGCAGGACTTATAAAATAATGTACAACTGAAGTCACGGGATAAGACAGAACTGAGACATTTCCGAGATAGCTTGAGCTCGAATGTCAAATGCAAGAACTCGGATCCAACCCTGTTTGGCTGCTCCCCATTCTGTGTTACAAGAGCAGGAAAAATGCACTTGAGTCAATTAATACACAGTAGAGATGATTCAGACACCAAATGCACAGGAATAGAGCCAGCAAGTGGAGTGATGTATTGCTGGGGGTAGATGACTCGGCTTATGAATCCACAGAGCAAAGCCACAAAAGGGATACAGACAAACCAAGACCTCCTCCCAGATCAGACCATCCCTGGTACCTCTGAGGCACTTTGCTCAGCTTCCTCTTCTTGGGCAGCACAAACCACACCAAGCAGAAGAGTCAGGAAGAGAACCTTCATCTTGTGTCTCCCGTGGACTTTCTCCTGTCGAAGCTGAGGGTGTCCCAGTGGTTGGAGAGGATGAGAATTGTGCCACTTTTTATAGCATCCTTATGTTGGTGTGACCCGTCATGAACCAATGGTTGTCCTTTCTAAGACCAGGGTTACAGAGAAGTGATCTTCAATATCCTGCTTGGCAGGGCTGAGCATTCACGGCCTTTTATCTTTTTAACCGGGAGGATTGTTTTAGAAGGTGCTTACATGAATCTGGACTTTTGACCTTTAGGGTGAGTGAAAAATCACCATACACAAGTGATATTTCAGCTCAGGAGTATTGATCTTTCCTTTCTGTGTTGAGATCAAAATGGGATAAACTGTCCTGGACTCACATCCCCCACTCCTGCATTCCTTCCTTAAGGTTGAGGTGATGGTTTATATTTTATTCTCTAGAAGTAAAGTTGAGTGTGTGGTTTCACAGTTAAATGACTTCCTAAGAGACCCTTGTAAAGCCTCCTGTTTCTCTGAGATGAGGATCACATCAGCACAAACTCTTCATCACCTTCTCCTGCCCCATGGCGGGCACTGTCCTCCTTATAACTAAGACGAGGATCCGTTCTGGGCCCCTTAACCTCCTGTAAAGAAGGCATGTCAGAACTCCACTTCCGTCTCCCCCTGCCCAGACACATTTGATCCATCAAATCTCTGATATCTCATTTACTCATTGACTCAGCTGTTTCTTAGGCAAGCAAGAAAGCAAGACAGTAGTTCTTATAATTTCAAGAATTTTGAAGAAAAAAAATCCCCTAACTCTATATGTCTAGTTATTATCGAGATCAGTGAAACAAAGAATCTCTTCTTTGTATTTCTTTTCAACCTGGGAACTTAACTCCCCAACCCGAGATGGAACTCCTGCCTCCTGCATCGCGAGAGCAGAGTGTGAGCCCCTGGACCACGAGGGTCGTCCTCATTCAGATAATTTCAAGCAGAGACGTGATCCCAGCTGACACACCTTACCTTCCACCATCAACCTTCCATCTCTCCATAGGCACCTCCAACATCCCCAGGTTTTCCTTTTGGATTCTTACCAACACCTGTCCCCCTGGGGATGTGTCCTGGGCCATCGCATCTTTTGAAGTTCACCTTTCTAACTGCTAATCAAGGGGAGATTAAACATAGCACTCTCAGAGATGATGGCCACAGGTTGTGGCAAAACTGTTCTTTTTGTAAATAAGGGAATTCATGAGATATTTATCTCAAACTCTTTCCATCAGTATTGCCAAAAATGTAGGTAAAAAATTGATAAGCAGAAACAGAATGGTCTTACTGGAACAGTACTCATAACCTCTCCTCCAAACAATGCTAATCCATGCTTGTTATGTCTTCCTGCTGTCTCTTTCTCTACTTTCTCCAGGTTTCCATGACTACAAACACTCTCTTTCCGAGAAGATTAATTTTGTCTTACAATTCTCTTTTCTCTGTGATCTTTGTTTTTCTATCCTAGGTTTCATGCTGCTACTGCTGCTGCTAAGTCGCTTCAGTCATGTCTGACTCTGTGTGGCCCCATACACGGTAGCCCACCAGGCTCCCCCGTCCCTGGGATTCTCCAGGCAAGAACACTGGAGTGGGTTGCCATTGCCTTCTCCAATGCACGAAAGTGAAAAGAGAAAGTGAAGTTGCTCAGTTGTGTCCAGCTCTTAGCAACCCCATGGACTGCAGCCCACCAGGCTCCCCCATCCCTGGGATTCTCCAGGCAAGAACACTGGAGTGTGTTGCCATTTCCTTCTCCAATGCATGAAAGTGAAAAGTCAAAGTGAAGTCACTCAGTCATGCCCAACTCTTAGCGACCCCATGGACTGCAGCCTACCAGGCTCCTCCATCCGTGGGATTTTCCAGGCAAGAGTGCTGGAGTGGGGGGCCATCACCATAACACCTATCAAAACAATGCAAGGAAACCTTTGACCTTGGCCACTAAGAACACCCAATTCCCTCAACGTTTTGTGACCAAGGTTCAATGGACCTACACTGTACACTTCACATAGTTCCTAAAGATGTCCCATTTGTCTGAGATTTCCATCACCTTCTTAATGCTTGCGAAACTTTTAGAATTGCAAGTTGTTGTGGATGGGAGGAAATTTCCTGGAACTGTCAAAAAGGACCGGTCCTGGAGAGAAAGATCCCGCAGAGAAAGACCCCATAGAGAAAGGTCCGATAGAGAAAGGCCCCGTAGAGAAAGACCCCATAGAGAAAGGTCCGATAGAGAAAGGCCCCGTAGAGAAAGGCCCCATTGTAACTCGCCGCTGTTCACCTTTGCTTTTGTGTTCCAGTACTGGCATTTATGGGTCAATGCATGTTTTCATTTCATCACAACTGTTAGTTTTACTGAACGCTGGACATGAAATCCCTTTCTAGGTATTTCAGTCCGTCAGCACCTGGACATAGCCCATGACCAAACCACTTCATTGTCAATTAAAATAGGAAATGAACTTTTCCACCTCTTCCACAAGACTCTACTGTTTGGTGAGTGTTAGGTGAGGTCAGGGTGGAGGCCAAACGCAACATCAACAGTGGAAAACCCCAGACTAGTGCTTCTCAAGATGTGAGCACCAGCTGAGAGAAAAGCTCCCTTCTCTGCAGAAGGCTTTGGTCTCTCCTTTACCTGACAATAGAGAATGAGTTCCATACAGTGTCCGCTAAACTTCTGCCTACATGCACATCATGAAGAATGTGTGTTCCGTAAGATGCCTCAGGTCCCCACTTTGACCTGGTTTCAGAAAATACAGATTTAGTGCCAACAAGAGCCTGAGCCTCAGAATTCAGCAGGAAGCAGACAGACTCAGGACATCATCCACTGAGCAGTCTTCTTGTGAAAGGAGTAAGATACATATTCATACAAGCTAACAAACAATTGCCAAGTGAATCCCTCTTTAGACGTTATAGCTTGAGAATAGAGAAAGGTGGAAAGTTAGAGGATGTATGGGAACTATTTTGGAAAGAGGGACTATTCCATGGAAAAGGTTTTGTGTGATGCTCTGTGAATACTTGGAAGAGTGAGTTCAATGTGACTCTGTGAGAAGAATGCAATATGACTTGAGAATATAAATAAAAATGTGTTTGAACAGTGCCCTTGGTTGGTTGTAGGTATCAAAGTTCTACAAGTGGGTTCATTGTTCTTTAAAGGTTGTTTTTTTTTTTAATCCTTATGTGGGCTATTTTAATTTTTTTATTGAATTTGTTACAATGCTGCTTCTGTGCTACGTTATGGTTTTTTGGTCACAGGGCATGTGAGATTTTAGTTCGAAAGCCAGGAATAGATCCCATGCCCGGCACTGAAAGGCAGAGTTCTAACCACTAGGTGGCCAGAGAAGTCCCTAGACGTGCGTTCACTTCCATAAAGCATTACATTTAAAGACATTCTAAAGCAACTGATACAACAGAACACCATCAACTGGTGCGTTGATTGTGCTGTTGAAACGTTTAGAAATAAATTCACTGTTCTAGCAACTGAAATGACCCTGGTGGCTCAGAGGTTAAAGTGTGTGCCTGCCATGCAGGAGACCTGGGTTCAATCCCTGGGTCGGGGAGATCCCCTGGAGAAGGAAATGGCAACCGACTCCAGTATTCTTGCCTGAAGAATCGTATGGACAGAGGAGCCTGGTGGGCTACAGTCCACGGGGTCGCAAATAGACACGACTGAGTGACTTCACTTTCACTTTCTAGTAACTATGACATAATCATAATGCAAATATAAAAAAAAAAATTGGATTCACAAATTAGATCTCTATGAATGAACACAATCTGCAAAACTAATTCTGTAAACAAAAATGTAATGCTCTTCATATTTTAATTCCCATTATGTGTGAAATAAAGACTGCTGCTCAGGATGTTTGCATGTGAACGACAAAGCGTGCATATACCTATATAGAATTGTTATACAAATGTTTGTTGGAGCATCGTAGTGTTACCCTGCTGCGTTAGTGCTGCCACACAGCAAGGTGAATCAAGGATACGTGTATATACATCCCCTCTTGTCTGGAATTCCCTCCCGTTCAGATCTCTACAGCGAATTGAGTACAGTTCCCCGAGCTGTGCAGGGGGTATTCATTAGTTACCTGTGTTATACGCAGTATCAGTAGTGCTGATACTGTGTATAAAATATATGTGAGTCCCAGTCTCCCGTATCCTCTCCACATCCACTTCCCCCTTGGTGTCCAGAAGTTGGTTCTCCCCGCATGTATCTCTGCTTCTGCCCTAGAACTAGGCTCATCTGTGCCCCTTCCCTATGACTAGACTGCACATACCCGAGCTAATATACTGTATTTCTTTTTCGCTTTCTGAGCTGCCTCACACTCTACGACACTCTGTAGGTCCATCCAGAGCTCTGCACATGACTGAGGAGTATTCCCATTTGCTGTGCCCTGTATTCTTGCCTGGGAAATCCCATGAACAGAGGAGCCTGGGGGCCTACAGTCCACGCAGGGCCAAAGAGTCGGGCTCAACTTCCGACTAAACGACGGCAACAGCGGCTACACCCTCATCCAGTTCTCTGCGGGTGGACATTTCTGTTGCTTCCGCGTCCTGGCTACTGTACTTAGTGCTGCTGCGTATCAGGCTGCGTGTCTATTCTGGATTACTCTGTTCTCTGGGTATATAGAATCTGTGGAAATCTGTCAGAAGGGCTTGATTCTGGCGAGAGGATTCAGGATGAAATTAGAATGGAGAATAACATGAACTCAGGAGCCTGTGTCTGTGGGTGACTATATCTAAGTGTTGATATTTCTTGTTCTTATAAATTTTCATTTAGATCTTCTTTTCTGCAAATTTGTTGAACATTATACTCAATTCCTTTACTGGATTAAAGACAGAAAAAGTACTCTTTTTTTGGTCTATATCAGATTTAGTAACACATCTTTCAAGCAATCTGTACGTTCCCTCAGGAGTGTTACTTCCAATAACGTCAGCTCTGCTCAGTCGCTCAGTCATGTCCCACTCTTTGCGACCCCATGGACTGCAGCACACCAGACTTCCCCGTCCAGAACCATCTCTGGACCCTACTCAAACTTATGTCCATCGAGGTGCTAATACCATCCAATCATCGCCTCCTCTGTCATCCCCTTCTCCTCCTGCCTTCAATCTATCCCAGGATCAGGTTCTTTTCCAATAAGTCAGTTATTCGCATCAGGTGGCCAAAGTATTGGAGTTTTAGCTTCACCATCAGTCCTTCCAATGAGTATTCAGGAATGATTTCCTTCAGGATGGACTGGTTGCATTTCCTTGCTGTCCAAGGGACTCTCAAGAGTCTTCAACACCACAGTTGAAAAGCATCCATATTTTCGAGCTGAGTTTTCTTTATAATCCAGCTCTCACATCCATACATGGCTACCAGAAAAACCACAGCTTTGACTAGACAGATCTTTGTTGGCAAAGTGATGTCTCTGCTTTTTAATATGCTGTCTAGGGTCATCATACTTCTTCTTCTAAAGAGCAGGCATCTTTTAATTTCATGGCTGCAGTCACCATCTGCAGTGATGTTGGAGCCCAAAACATAAAGACTGTCACTGTTTCCATTGTTTCCCCATCCATTCCCCATGAAGTAATGGGACCAGATGCCAAGATCTTAGTTTTCTGCCAACTTTTCCACTCTCTTCTTTCACTTCCATCAAGAGCCTCTTTAGTTCTTCTTCACTTTCTGCCATAAGGGTGGTGTCATCTGCATATCTGAGGTTATTGATATTTTTCCTGGCAATCTTGATTACAACTTGTGCTTCATCCAGCCCAGCGTTTCTCATGATGTACTCTGCATATAAGTTAAATAAGCAGGGTGACAATATACTGCCTTGACGTAGTCCTTACCCATTTGGAACCAGTCTGTTGTTCCATGCCCGGTTCTAACTGTTGCTTTTTGACCTGCATACAAATGTCTCAGGAGGCAGTGAAGGTAGTCTGCTGTTCCAGTCTCTTGAAGGATTTTCCACCATTTGTTTTCATCAACAAAGTCAAAGGCTTTGGTGTAAATAAAGGCTTTGGCTTTGGCATCAATACAGCAGAAGTAGTTTTTCTGGAACTCTCTTGTTTTTCCTGTGATCCAATGGATGTTGGCAATTTGATCTCTGGTTCCTCTGCCATTTCTAAATCCAGCTTGAACCTCTGGAAGTTCCCAATTCAAGTACTGTTGAAGCCTGGCTTGGGGAATTTTGAGAATTACTTTGCTAGCATGTGAGACGAGTGCGATTGTACAGTAGTCTGAGCATTCTTTCACACTGTCTTTTTTGGGATTGAAATGAAATCAGAGCTTGTATGTCCTGTGGCCACTGCTGAGTTTTCCAAATTTGCTGGCATACTGAGTGCAGCACTTTCACAGCATCATCTTTTAAAATTTGAAATAGCTCAACTGGAATTCCATCACCTCCATTACCTTTGTTCGTAGTGATGCTTCCTAAGGCCCACTTGACTTTGCATTCTAGGATGTCTGGCTTTAGGTGACTGATCGCACTATCATGGTTATCTGGGTCATGAAAATCTCTCTTTTTTTTTTTAATAGCTCTTCTGTGTTTTCGTGCCAAATCTTCTTAATATCTTCTGCTTCTCTTAGGTCCATACCATTTTTATCCAGTTTTGAGCCCGTCTTTGCATGAAATGTTCCCTTGGAATCTCTAATTTTCCCGAGATCTCTATGCTCTCTTGAAGAGATCTCTAGTCTTGCCCATTCTATCGTTTTCTTCTATTTTTTGCATTGATCACTGGGGAAGGCTTTCTTACCTCTCCTTGATGTGTGTTGGAACTCTGCATTCAGATATGTATATCTTTCCTTCTCTCCTTTGCCTGTAGATTCTCTTCATTCTTTTCTTTCTCCTCTCTCTCTTTGCAAGGCCTCCTCAGACAACATTTTGCCTTTTTGCATTTCTTTTTCTTGGGGACGGTCTTGATCACTGCCTCGAGTACAACGTCATGGACCTCTACCTAGAGTTCTTCAGGCACTCTGTCTATCAGATCTAATCCCTTGAATCTATTTCTCATTTTCAGTCCATGATCATAGGGATTTGACTTAGGTCATGCCTGATTGGTCTAGTGGTTTTCCCCACTTTCTTCAATTTAAGTCTGAATTTGGCTATATGGAGTTCATTATCTGAACCACCGTCAGCTCCCGGTCTCATTTTTGCAGACTGTATAGAGCTTCTCCATCTATGTCTACAAAGAATATAATCATTTTCATTTTGGTATTGACCATCTGGTGATGTCCATGTGTTGAATATTCTCTTGTGTTGTTGGAAGAGGGTGTTTGCTGTGACCAGTGCATTCTCTTGGCAGAACTCCATTAACCTTTGCCCTGCTTCTTTCTGTACTCCAAGGCAAAATTTGCCTGTTACTCCAGGTGTTTCTTGATTTCTACTTTTTCATGCCAGTCCCCTATAATGAAAAGGACATGTGTTTGGGGTGTTAGTTCTAGAAGTTTCTGTAGGTCTTCATAAAACCATTCAGCTTCAGCTTCTTCAGCATTACTGGTCCAGGCATAGACTTGGATTACTATGATATGGAATAGTAATTGCCTTTGAAATGAATAGAGATAATTCTCTCATCTGAGATTGCATCCAATTACTGCATTTTGGACTCTTCTGTGACTATGAGGGCTAAACCATTTCTTCTAAGGGATTGTTGCCCACAGTAGTAGATATAATGGTCATCTGAGTTAAATTCACCCATTCTTAGTTCTCTGATTCCTAAAATGTCGATGTTCACTCATGCCATCTCCTGTTTGACCACTTCCAATTTGCCTTGATTCATGGACCTAACATTTCAGATTCCTTTGCAATAAAGCTCTTTACAGCATCAAACTTTACTTCCATCACCAGTCTCATGCACAACTGCGTGTTGTTTTTGCTTTGGCTCCATCTCTTCTTTCTTTCTGGAGTTATTTCTCCACTGATCTCCAGCAGCATATTGGGCACCTATCGACCTGGGGAGTTCCTCTTTCAGTGTCCTATCATTTTGCCTTTTCATACTGTTCATGGGGATCTCAAGGCAGGAATACTGATGTGGTTTGCCATTCCCTTCTCCAGTGGACCACGTTTAGTCAGAACTTCCCACCATTACCTGTCCATCTTCCGTGGCCCTACACAGCATTGCTCATAGTTTCACTGAGTTAGACAAGGCTGTGGTCCATGTGATCAGATTGGTTCGTTTCCTGTGATTCTGGTTTTCATTCTGCCTGCCCTCTGACGGATAAGGACAAGAGGCTTATGGAAGTTTTCTGATGGGAGAGACTGAGGGGGAAACTGGGTCTTGTTCTAATGGACGGGAGCATGCCCAGTAAATCTTTAACCCAACTTTCTGTTGATAGGCAGGGTTGTGTTCCCTCCCTGTTTGACATCAGGCAAAACTGTGGTGGAGGTAATGAAGATAATGGTGACCTCCTTCAAAAGGTCCCTTGCATGCCCTGTTTCACTCCGTACCCCTAACTCTGCAGCAGGCCTCCATGGGAGATTTCTGGATGCTCACGGGCAAGTCTGGTTCAGTCTCTTGTGGGGTCACTGCTGCTTTCTCCTGGGACCTGGTGCACACACGCTTTTGTTTGTGCTGTTCAAGAGTCTGTTTCACCAGTCCTTTGTACGTTCTGGCGGCTCTGTGGTGGGGTTAATGCCACCCTCCTCCAAAAAGGTTTATACCATACTCGGGTCTGCCGCATCCGGAGCCCCTGCCCCTGCGAGCAGTCCACTGCTGACCTGTATCTCCACAGGAGACGCTGAAACACAGTTCTGGCTCACTCTCTGGGAGTGTCTGGGTCCTGGTGTGCACAAGCTTTGTTTGAGCTTTCCGAGTGTCTGGCATGTATGGGGTTTGATTCTAAACGTGATTTTGCCCCTTCTACCATCTTTCTGGGTCTTCTCCTTTGCCCTTGGATGTCAGGTATCTTTTTTATGGTGGGATCTAACTTTCTTCTGTCAACGGTTGTTCAGCAGCGAGTTGTAATTCTGGAGTTCTTGCAGGAGAAGCTGAGTGCATGCCCTCCTACTTCAACATCTTGGGTAATGTTACTGCTTTTTAATATACTGTCTAGATTGGTCATAACTTTTCTTCAAGGGAGCAAGAGTCTTTTAATTTCATGGCTACAGTCACCATCTGCAGTAATTTTGGAGACCAAAAACAATAAAGTAATATCAACCTCATGATTGATATCAGTTGGATTTGATGTGATGATTGGTTTTTTCCATGTTAATATTGGCATCACAAATACACAAGTCACACAATTATAGGTATATAATGTGTGCATATATATATCCATATATGTGTATATGATACTTCAGAATTTTTGGCCTGTTTTGCCAGGTCTTCCTTTCCACTTTTCTTAAGAGATTCACCATCTTAATTTGTTCAGTTGCCTATCTGTGTATTTCAGACCAGCTGTGAAGACTGGAATCCAAAGTCCACTGCCTACACTCTGCTATACAAATGGGAGAACCCTAACATTGCCCTTGACCTCCGTTAGTACCAAGTAAGCAATGGAAACATTCATTACTGGTGCCTTTGACTTTAGCCAGCTGCAGCCCATTTGGAGGCCATGTCTATCTAGGATCTAAAACATTTATTCTTTTACATGTCACTTAGGCCTAGCATTCCTTTCCCAGCTCTTGGATGAAATCTCTGAGCTTTGACTCAACCCTTGGAACATTCTCTAGGACGGTTGGTATTTCACATTGTAAACATCTCAGACACCATGGGGAGCTGATCTGAGTGCTCTGCCCATGACAATGGGGATGCCCAGTCCTTGGAAATGCTAGCATCCTGTGCTCTTTGCAGTCTATGAGGCCTGAAGACCATCTTTAGATGCTGTGAACAGTTGTAGGATGAGACCAGAGAAAGGTGGAAAGTTAGAGTGTGTAAGGTTCCTCTTTTACAGTGAAGTGATATCCCCTAGGGAAGGTTTTGCATGAGGCTCTGTGAATAGTTGGAAGAGTGGGTTAAGTCTGAATCTGGGAGAAGAATACAATATTTGACTTTTGAATATAAATCCTAATGTGTTTTGAACAGTGGCCTTGGTTGGTTACATGATCAAAATTCCACAAATGCATTCACTGTTTATTAATAGATTTTTTTCTGATATAGACAGCTTGAGATTTTTTATTGAATTTGTTACCATAATGCTTCTGTTTTATTTATGGTTTTGTGGCCACAAGGCATGTGAGATCATAGCTGGAAAATCAAAGATTAGAAGGCAAAGTTCTAACCAGTGAATCAGCAAAGAAGTCCTTAGANNNCATTCGCTTTCATAAGGCATTACATTTCAGGCAATTATGAAACAATTGATACTTACAAAATCCATTAACTGGTTTGTTAATTGTGGTGTTCAAACATTTAGAAATAAATGCAATGTAATAGCAGCTATGACACCGTCACAATGGAAAATATAAAACACTGAATTTATAAATTAGATCTCTATGGATTAACACATCTGCTTTTTTTGACTACACCAAAGCCTTTGAATATCTTGAACATAACAAACTGTCTAAAATTATTCAATAGATGGAACTACCAGACCACCCTACTTGCCTCCTGAGAAATCTATATGCAGGGCAACAAGCAACAGTTAGAAATGGATATGGAACAACAGACTGGTTCCACATTGGGAAAGGAGTACTTAAACGTTGTATATTGTCACTCTGCTTGTTTAACTTCTATGCAGAGTACATCAAGTGAAATGCTGGGCTGGATGAAGCACAAACTGGAATCAAGATTGCCGGGAGAAATATCAATAACCTCAGATATGCAGATGACACCACCCTTATGGCAGAAAGCAAAGAAGAACTAAAGAGCCTCTTGATGAAAGTGAAAGAGGAGAGTGAAAAAGTTGGCTTAAAGCTCAACATTCAGAAAACTAAGATCATGGCATCTGGTCCCATCACTTCATGACAAATAGATGGGGAAACAATGGAAACAGTGACAGACATTATTTGGGGCTCCAAAATCACTGCAGATGGTGACTGCAGCCATGAAATTAAAAGATGCTCGCTCCTTGGAAGAAAAGCTATGACCTACCTAGACAGCATTTTAAAAAAACAAGACGCATTACCTTGCAAGCAAATATTCGTCCAGTCAAAGCCTTTGTTTTTCCAGTGGTCATGTGTGGATGTGAGAGTTGGACTATAAAGAAAGCTGAGCGCCAAAGAATTGGTGCTTTTGAACTGTGGTGCTGGAGAAGAATCTTGAGAGTCCCTTGAACTGCAAGGAGATCCAACCAGTCCATCCTAAAGGAAATCATTCCTGAATATTCACTGGAAGGACTAATCCTGAAGCTGAAACTCCAATACTTTGGCCACCTGATGTGAAGAGCTGATTCATTGGAAAAGACCCTGGTGCTGGGAAAGATTGAGGGCAGGAGGAGAAGAGGGTGAGATGGCTGGATGGCACCACTGACTCAATGGATGTGGGTTTGGGTGGACTCCGGGAGTTGATGATGGACAGGGAGGCCTGGTGTGCTGCAGTCCATGGGGTCGCAGAGTCGGACACAACTGAGCAACTGAACTGAACTGATGAATTAACACAGTCTGTACAAATACTACTCCTTGAACCAAAGTATAATTCTCTTCATGGTGATTCTCATGTATGTGTAAAGCAAAGGCCGGCCTTCCGTATGTTGGTATGTTGGTCTGTTTATGACACGGCGTGCATGTGTATGCAGAAGTGTGAAATTTCTGTTGGCGTATATCTGTTTTACACCGTTGTGTTAGTTCTGGCTTGCGGCGAGGTCAACGAACTCTACAGGTACATATATCCCCTCTTTTCCGGGATTCCTTCCCATTCCGATCACCATAGCGCACTGCCTAGAGCTCCCTGCGCTGCCTGTGGGGTCTCTTTAGTTACCCACTTTATTCAGAGTGTCAGCAGTGTTGACATATGTGAGTCCCAGTCTCCCACATCCTCTCAACCCCCGTCTCCCCCTCGGTATCCCTATGTTTGTGCTCTCTGCCTGCATCTCTGCTTCTGCCCTGGAACTAGGCTCGTCCGTACCCCCTTTCTGTTAATAGATTCCACACGCATAAGTTATACACTGTATTTGTGTTTCACTTTCGGACATACGTCACACTCTATGACACTCGGTAGGTCCATCCACATCTCTGCACATGGCTGCGTTGTATTCCATCGTCCAGGATTTTTGCCTGGGAAATTCCATGAACAGAGAAGCCTGGAGAGGTATAGTCCGTGGGGTGGCCAAGAGTCAGACAGAAGTTAGTCAGTCAACAAAAAAACAAGTGTATCTTTACCCATTGCTCTGTTGGGGGACACTCATGTTGCTTCCATGTCCATGTCTATTGGAAATACCGCTGCTGTTTATTGCAGTACATGTACATTTTGGAATTAATGTTTTCTCTGGGTATATAGAACTTAACGAAACCTGTTGGAAGGTTTAATTCTGTCTAGAAGATTGAGGATGAAATTAGAAATGAAAATACTTGGATATGAAGTCACGATCATGTGTCTGCGGGTGACTTTCTATCAGTTTAGTGGTATTTCCTCTTAGAAAATTTTTAATTAAATCTTCTAGCCCTGAAAATTTATCATTCAACTCAATTTCTTTAGTGGACTAAAGACAGTAAAAGTTTTTTGTTTTTTTGTTTTTGTCTATGTCAGAATTAGTAATACTTTTTCCAAGTATTGTGTGCATTTCATCAGAAGTGTTATTTCTGGTAATACGAATCTGTTTATCGTTTCCTCATGATTGTATCATTGCATTTGATGTGAAGATTTAGTTTCTCCATATTAATATTGGTATCAAACATACACAAGTCACAAATACTTATGTATGTGTATATGAATATACATAAACCCATATGTGTGTACTTCAAATTTTTGGCATATTTATGCCAGGTCTTCCTTTCAATATTACTTAAGAGATTCCCCATCTTAATTAGTGTTCAGTTGCCTATTTTTGTAGCCACTCATCCAGTCCAGCATTTCCAGACCACCTGTGAAGACCGAGTCCAAAGTCCACCAGCATACACTCTGCTATGCAAGTGGGAGACCTTAAATATTGCCCTTGACCTCTGTTCCTACCAACTAACCCATGCAAACAGTCATGATTGGTGCCTTTGACTTTGGCCAGCTGTAGCCCACCTGGAGGTCGTGTCTATATAGGAACTAAAACTTCTATTCCGTTAAATATCACTGAGGTCTAATATTCCTTTCCCAGCTCTTGGACCAAATCTGCTTGCTTTACCCCAGCCCTTGGAACGTTCTGTATCTCAAGGACGGTTGATGTTTCAGATTACAAACAGCTCAAGCACCTGGGGAGCTGATCCGTGTGCTCTCCACAGGGCACTGGAAATGGCCTCTCCTTGGAAGCACTACCATCCACTTCTCTCTGAAGCACAAGAGGCTGGAAAGCTGCCTTTAGATGCTGTGAACAGTTACAGCTTCCTGTCTAGCTGTCAATCATCTTGTTCCTGCCAGCACTGCCCTGACTTCCTGTTACTACGAATTCACCAAGGCTCAGATCCTGGTCACCTCTGATTGCTAGTGGTCCTGTCCTTAAATCAAATTAGGCCTTCAGTTCAACTGCAGAAGTCCAGGTGCTGTCAGAATAGTTACTTTTCCTGTTGCAGCCCATGGCATGTTACACTCTTTATGAAGCTCAGAGAAGGGAACACAGGTTCTTTCCCTGTAATGAATGAGACAATTTCTAAGGACATTGTTCTTGACCAGCCTGCCTCCTCCCACGAGAGTAAGAGGGTCAAAAACCTTGTCCCACGATGGCTTCGTCCTTTATCTCCTTCCCCCCTGGACACCTCGAGAGCATCTCCTTTCATTTTTCTCAGAACTGTCTCTGATGGAACTCCTATCTTACTATAGGCATCTGATTCCCTATATTAAATTTAATGTGCATATTTGTGTCTTGTAAAATGGGGGCTTTTGGTCCACACACAGGCGACTCAGCTGTATATTAAACCAATTTATTTAAACCCTCAGAAATCGAACACCACCAAGCAGCGCGTGATTAGCGACCAGGAGAGAGGAGATGGGGGAGGGAGTGTGAGTGAGGAGAGAAGGATCGTGTTACTCAGGAACCAGGAAAGTCGTCTTTGTGTTGTGGATCTTGATCCCAGGGAGACAAGGATGTGTCTGGTCTCAGGGACTCTTTCTGTAGGTGAGCAAAACAGGAGCAAAGGTTTAGTAGAGTCGACTGTGTGATGACTGGCAGGGGTGAGCCCCAGGCAGTAGGCTGTGCAGGGTACAGGAGCTGGGAGCTGATCCAGTGTCAGAATCCTGGTGGACCTCAACACTCTGCACCTTTGTGATGTTGGGGTCCGTGTGGAATTTTCCCCAGGATGTACATATGGGGCGACCTTTCCCATTGGGGGTGGATTCTAGGAACTATGATTTCAGAATGCATGTTCAGGCTCTGTGATTGGACCACATGCCTGTAACTGCACGAATTTTGTTTTGGGGGTCTTCAAGAGTTAACTTTTAATTTTTATTTTGTATTGGAGCACAGTTCATTAACAACTTTGTATTACTTTCAGGGCTACAGCAACCTGATTAGTTTATATGAATATATATTAATATCTATTTCTTTCATCTTCTTTTCCCATTTAGGTTATTTGCAGAGTATTGCATATAGTTCCCTGTTCTATACAGTATGACCTTGTTGTCTATCCACCCTGTGTATAATAGTGTGTATCTGCTAACTCCAAACTCCCAATCCTTCTCTTCCCAACAGCCTCTCACTAGGCAACCGTAAGTTTGTTTTCTGTATCTGTGTGTCTTTTTCTCTGTTGCAAATAAATTGTTTCATGACATATTTGAGGTTCCACATATAAGTGATACCATATGATATTTGTCTTTCTCTTTCTGACTTCACTCAGTATGACAATCCCTAGGTCCATCCACGTTTCTGTGAATGGAATGATGGCATGCTTTTTTAATGGCTGAGTAATATTCCATTAAATATGTGCACTATATCTTCCTTATCACATTCACCTGGAACCCAGTGTTTGCCTTGGCTTTGCTTGTATGTTAATTTTTTTTTTTTTCCCCAACAGAGAACTAAAAGCCACATGTTAGCCTAGATCAGTGTCATTTTCTGAGGCTGTCTTAGTTGAGAAATTTTAAAGATCCCACTTTAAGAAAATCTTCTCATGAGGAGGGATTTAAACCAAATGCATGTTTCAGAGAGTGTGGTTGGAAGGGCCGTTACTGGTTTTGTCAGGCCCATGAGACATTAAACCCTGGTTTTGCAGAAATCCTGAGCTCTCTCTAATCCCGGTTCTGCTGGAGGAGGGACATGTGTGGACAACCACGGGGTCAGGACTGACAGGGACACCAAGTTTCCACCAACTTGTGGGGATTTCTGCTTCTCTGTGATGAGTCAGGTCTGCAAGACTCCTGCAGAATAAAGCTTTCTCACCAAAGCTTCTCAGCATGAATCAACCAACCTGTTTGCAATGTGATATGGCTCCAGAGGAGAGAAAGTACCTAATGTAACAGACAAAATTCTCCAGTGATAGAATGTAAGTTAGTGAGTCAAATAATCGTTACCTACAGCATTTGGCAGGTGTGAAATCACCATGTGTCCTTATTAATTTATTCAATAGAATGTTATCAGAAACAGACTTACTCTGAGGTTGTTGAAATGTCTTGCGTACAGGGAGGACAGTCCTCTGGGGGAATATCAAAAGGACAGGAAAAAAATATCCACCGATTATTACCATTCCCCGATATTTCCAAGACCCTTTTTTGTTGTTGTTTTTTTTTTAAGTAATGAATTATATTAAAGAGTTTTTATGGAGAAAGAAATTTTAAGCAAATTGATTTGTTTCTTGATAGTATATTTACAGATCGGGTGAATGATCTATTTAGGAAAAATATGATTCCGTTACCGCTTTCAATGAAATTCACTATATCTTTCGCTTCAATCTTTTCCTTGTCTATCAGCTCATTGAATATCCCCAAGGAGTCCTCTTCAGTATTCACTTTCACTGGAAAACACCACAGAGAAAGCAGAATTTTGCCCCTTAGAACCCAGAGAAATGTTTCTGAATACAGAACAAAAAGTTGAGTGTGCAAGTCAGATCTTCCCTTGTTATAAATTAAGCCTCAAACAGTTACCATTTCTCATGATGCCGATGTCTGCTGTCTGTCTTAAAAATTAAGCCCTGTCCAACTCTGTACATAGATTCCCCCCCCAACATCATCAGCAGGACCCCAAAGACTCTCAGGAACTCCATGAACTTGGGGCTCCATGAATCACAGTGGGAAACCAACTTGCTTCTTTCCCAACTTCCTAGTATCTGTACCTCCATTCCTGTCTTGTTCTGGATCCAAATAAAGAGGAAGCAGGGTTCTCCCCTGACACACGTTATCACTTGTACATGGTAATTGAAGATGATGTATTCTTTAAATAACCACCATTCTATCCAAAATCAACACGTGTTGTGCCAACGGTGTTCACACCTCTCAGTGCTTCTGTGTAGCTATGTGGGGTGATGTCAGTGTTTATAAGAACAAAGCACTTGAGAAATTGAACAAGACAAAGATTTATTGTACAAGTTTCTGTTTCAGCACTTAGAGTGTATTGGGAAACTGGTATAAACTGAGGAAATTGAGAGTAGCCACAGCCATGGCTTGAAGTTAATTGAAGTGTAAAAAAAAAAAAAAAGAAACCAACAAAATATTGTAATTTCCTCTATTAAAAATATTTAAAAAGTAAAAGCTATTTCTAGTAAAACTCAGTTTGTTCCTGCTTAAATGTCAATAGGTGGAAATTTTTTAGGAACGTCTGATGATCACTGGAAGGACTGATGTTGAAGCTGAAATTGCAATACTTTGGCCACCTGATGTGAAGAGCTGACTCATTTGAAAAGACCCTGATGCTGAGAAAGATTGAAGGCAGGAGAAGAAGGGGATGACAGAGGATGAGATGGCTGGATGGCATCACTGACTCGATGGATGTGAGTCTGAGTGAACTCCGGGAGTTGGTTATGGACAGGGAGGCCTGGCGTGCTGCAATTCATGGGGCCGCAAAGAGTCGGACACGACTGAACGACTGAACTGAACTGAACTGAATATAAGAAGGTATATATTGTCAGGTGCCAGGAGCGAGCGTGAGGAACTCCGCCCACTGCAAATGTCATGAGGAAGGAGGCTTCGGCATACGCAAAGGCGGGATCGAGCCTCAGGAAACCCCCTGTTCCCGAGCATCTGCCCCCAAACCAGGGTCTACCCACTTTACTGTTTCATGCTCTCACCTACACCTCTGACTTTACGGGGGGCTGCCCCCATTACCTCTCTCAGAGAAGGAATTAACTTACAGCTCCAAGTCAATAAAAATTCCTGGGCGTGACAAGAGTGTTTCAACTTACGAACTCCTCTGAAGGTTATCTAGCCTGCCTGTATGGGTTCATCCGGCCACATGTGATTGTTTGCAGCCTCCCAGCTGTGAGAGGCATGAGATGTTTTGGACTTGCTGAAGGCAGAGTCTTTTGGGAAGTTAGAAATTATTGGCATAGTGGGTTGGTTAGGAATTATATTGGTGAAGGGTTTTTCATTTGTTGTGCCAATAATTGCTGCTAATTCCCTGCCCTAGGGTGTGACAAGAGTGTCTCAGGTCAAACCTCTCTGCTGACAGACTAGCTTGTGTGACAACCTCTTAACCATAAAGAGCACAGAGAGTTTGGAGTATTTTGAAAATCTTAATTAGCATAGGGCTTTATCTCATTGTTGAGTCAATGATTGCCACCAGGCCTCCATATCCTTAGGCACTTGGGAATATATTAATCAATGTATTTGGAATATAGAAAAGGAAATATAGTAGTTTTTGATGTTAGCAATACTAGACTTTTTGAGTTAATGAATTTTCTCTTTTGTTATAGATCACTGTACTTTGTTATGAATCACTGTGTCCTTGCTATGCAAAAATGTAACTTTATCACTATCTTAAGGCTAAATAGATCTTAAGGGGAACATTGGTGAAGGGATTTTCACTTGTTGGGTTGATGTTTGCTGCTAAATCTCCATGTTCCCTGCCCTTATAATGAATATAACTAGCATATAGGAGAAATAAGTATTAACCTTTAAGCATATAGGAGAAATAAGTATTAACCTTTAAGATTAATCATATAACCTTGGGTTAAATAAATTCCTTTCTTGATTGTAACTCACTACACCCTCACCCTACAGGAATGTAACTTTATTTGGAGTGTGGTGCCTGGTTTAAGAAAAAACACCCTTGGAAAAAATAAGTTTTTTGGTTATTAGAAAGAAAGGATGATAAAATGTCAGCAGGCCTCATGGCCAGAAGATGATGTAAAACCCCAAAGACCTTTTTTTATACATTTATGTGAAGCACCTGATTTTGATAAAGGTCAGGACTACTGACCCCCATGTGACTCTGTATTCATCCCTATGTGTAACAAAAGGTATATAAGCAAACCTAAAAAATAAAGAAATGGGATCAGTTTCTGGAAAGAGTGGTTCCCCCATGTTGTTCTTTCTTTTCCCCTCTGGCTGAATTTCCACCTGGAATGTGGGTACTCACCAAGCCTGCTACTTTTGCCTGGGCTTCTAAGATCGGACCAGGGAGGCCTCAGTGCCTCCTCTCCTTTGGGAGAACGGAAAGACGCCTGAGGCCTACGTAGGTGGTGATTGGTATTCCATGTAAACCAAGTTATTCAGCCTACTTTTCTCCATTAATTTTCAGTCGCTCTCTATATCTGTAATTAGATAAGTTTTTTCCTAGGATGCCGATTCTGTCCCCACGTTCGAATCACCCTGGATCCACCGGGGCTGGACCCCAGCCGTCAGGGCTTCTGCAGTGGGTCAGAGAGTAAAGAAGGAGACCCAAGTTTGATCCTGAGTCAGGAACATTCCCTGAAGAAGGAGATGGCTATCCACTCCAGCATTCTTGCCTGGAGCATCCCATGGACAGAGGAGCCTGGCAGGCTACAGTCCATGGGGTCGCAAAGAGTCAGACACAACTGAAGCGACTTAATACGCATGCCTGCATATATCGTCAACTGTATCAGAAAAAAAGACTATAAAGGGTGTATTTGGTACATAGGAAGCATACACATGAACCCAATATTAAAAGCAAACGGAACGGAACAGAACGCAACGTCGCTCAGTCGTGTCCAACTCTTTGCGACCCCATGGACTGTAGCCTACCAGGCTCCTCTGTCCATGGGATTTTCCAGGCAATAGTACTGGAGTGGATTGCCATTTCCTTCTCCAGTGGATCTTCCCGACCCAGGGATCGAACCCAGGTCTCCTGCATTGTAGACAGACGCTTTACCGTCTGAGCCACCAGGGAAGTCACTAAAAGCCAAACAACCCAACAAAAACAATTAGATTAATTATCGAAGACACATTTGAAAACAATATCCACAGTGAGTTGTGTTCATTGTTATTAATAAATTGAAGTTACTCAAAACACCTAGAGAGTAGGAACAGAACCACTTTCTATTACATGAAAAATATACCTAATTTTGTATGTGCAAACAATATCCTTTCACTTGGCTTGAGAAGTGTGACTCCCTGTATATGCAGACACTGAGGTAAAATTGAAAACATTCTGCTGAGCGTTTAAGCTTGGGGGTAAATGATGCAAGGTGCATAATCTTGCTGTCTGAGGTTCTAGAAGGGGAGAGAATAAGCAGATCCATCGTTATCTGCAGCTCAAGGAAGAGACTAATGGCGAGAAAAAAGAGATTTTTGGCAGGGATGGAGGAATTTTGTACCTGGACTGTGGAGGTTGTGAAGAGGATGTGCACCTGTCAAAATGCTTTGAACTATGCCCTCCACAAATGTGCATATAATTACCCCTAAAGACACTTCAGTAAGGGGCTTCCCAGCTGGTGCTAGTGGTAAAGAACCTGCCTGCCAAAGCAGGAAACATAAGAGACACAGGTTCCATCCCTGGGTAGGAAAAATCCGCTGGAGGAGGGCATAGTAACCCACTCCAGTATTCTTGCCTGGAGGATCCCGTGGACACAGGACCTTGGGGGGCTACGGTACAGAGGGTTTGCACAGAGTTGGACAAAGACTGAGTGACTTAGCACGCGTGCACACTTTAGTAAAGCTGGCTTCTGAAAGAGCAGCCACGTGAAAATTCAGACATAGAGCTCAAAAACTTAAAAACAAAACAAAACATCAGCAAAGAGTAGGATGATATATAATCTTTAAAAATTTAGTGAAAACAGACAGGTATGTTTCCTAGGATAGGGTGTGTGTGTGTGTGTGTGTGTGTGTGTGTGTGTGTGAGTCCGTATCAGTACATGTGGTTGTAATTGATCCAGGTATACTATCAATACATGCATATATATTGTATATATTTCTATATTTATATCTCTACAAACAAATCACTCCAAGGAGAAATATTACTTGTTTTTTTCATAGTATTTTTATTCCTCAATATATATACCCGAGTTTGCATGCTCTTAGTAAACCATCTGTAGTGTAGTGGACATTCCCTGAGTGGTCCTTGGGGCTGTGAGTCTTTAGTAAACTCAGTGGTGATGAAAGATTCCAGGACTTGCCCCAGGGGCTCACAGAGGAACTACACCCCCAGCTCAGAGACCCTGGTCAGCCCCACAGCTCATGGGGTAATCTCAACATCATACAGAGAGCTCCCTGCAGATGGGGGAGACACACCCTCCCTCAGGCTTGGGGTTTACCGCTGTCTTCCTTCTGGGTGATTTTTAATTGCTCAACACAAACGTCGATCTTTATTGTGCCCTTTTATCATCAATTTCAAGTTTAACAAGGGAAAACCCCAATTGGACATTCTTTATCACTGAATGCAATGCACACGACTCTCCATTTTTGCTGAGAGCAAAAATTCCCCTTAGAAATTTTAGTCTTTGTCTTTTTTTTTCATCAAGCATCATCCTTCATGAGTTCCCCATCCCTCATGCAAAGCAGCCCATGTTGTCTAACTTGACTGAACAAAGCAGGATTCATAGAATAATGTAAAACTGAAGTCAGAGTGAAAGAAGGAATTAAGACAGTTCTGAGACAGTCTGAGCTCTGATGTCAAGTGCCAGAGCTCCAACCGCTGTTTGACTGATCCGCTTTCCATGTTAGAAGAGCAGGGAAAATGCTTAAGAGTCCATTAATACACAATACAGGTGATGCAGAGATCAAGTGGAACAGGCTTAGAGCCAGGAAATGGAGCAATGATCAGTTGGAGGACTGCAAGTTTCTGATGGAGCCACATAGCAAAATCACAAAAGGGACACACACACACCCAAGACCTCCTCCCAGATCAGACCATCCCTGGTACCTCTGAGAGACTTTTCTCACCTTCCTCTTCTTGGGTGGAACAAATCAGACCAAGGAGAAGAGTCAGGAACAGAACCTTCATCTCGTGTCTCTTGTGGACTTTCTTCTGTCGAGGCTGAGGGTGTCCCAGTGGTTGGAGAGGATGCGAGCTGTGACACTTTTTATAGGATCGTTATGTTGGCGCGACATGTCATGAACCGATGGTTGTTCCTCCTTAAGACCTTGGTCTTAAGGGCTGAGCTTTCGTGGCGTTTTGTCATTTTAATCACAAGGATTGTTTTAGGAGATGCTTAGCAGATGGTGACTGCAGCCATGAAATTAAAAGACGCTTAGTCCTTGGAAGAAAAGTTATGACCAACCTAGATAGTATATTCCAAAGCAGAGACTTTGCTGACTAAGGTCCATCTAGTCAAGGCTGTGGTTTTTCCTGTGGTCATGTATGGATGTGAGAGTTGGACTGTGAAGAAGGCTGAGCACTGAAGAACTGATGCTGTTGAACTGTGGCGTTGGAGAAGACTCTTGAGAGTCCCTTGGACTGCAAGGACATCCAACCAGTCCATTCTGAAGATCAACCCTGGGATTTCTTTGGAAGGAATGATGCTAAAGCTGAAGCTCCAGTACTTTGGCCACCTCATGCGAAGAGTTGACTGATTGGAAAAGACTCTGATGCTGGCAGGGATTGGGGGCAGGAGGAGAAGGGGACGACTCAGGATGAGATGGCTGGATGGCATCACTGACTCGATGGATGTGAGTCTGAGTGAACTCCAGGATTTGGTGATGGACAGGGAGGCCTGGCATGCTGCAATTCATGGGGTTGCAAAAAGTCGGACACAACTGAGTGACTGAACTGAACTGAACTGAACTAAGTGACTCTGGACACTCAAGCTTTAGAGTGAGTGAGAAATCACAATATATATCCAATATTTCGAGGTCAGGAAGATTTATTTTCCTTTATACCTTGAGGTCAAATGGGGATATGCTGTCCAGGACACACATTCCCCACTCTTGTAATTGTTTTCTTAATATTTAAGTTCATTTAAACATGGCCCTTGGTCTTTGTTACTAATCAACAAAGCCATGGAAATATTCATTACGCATGCCTTTGTCACTGGCCAGTTCTAACCCATTTGGAAGCTTTGTCTACGTAGGAACTGAAACATTCTCTCTATTAAATATGAGTTTGCTGTTGGTCAGTTGCTCAGCTGTGTCTGACTGTCTGTGTCCTCATGGACTGCAGCACACCAGGCTTCCCTGTCCTTCACTGTCTTGGAGTTTGCTCCTGTCCATTCAGTCAGTGATGCCAACTAACCATCTCATCCTCTGCCAACCCCTTCTTTTCCGGTCCTCAATCCTTTCCAGCATCAGCGTCTTTTCCAATGAGTTGGTTCTTTGCATCTAGTGGCCAAAAATATCATAGCTTCAGCTTCAGCATCAGTCCTTCCAATGTATATTCAGGGTTGACTTCCTTTAGGATTGACCCGTGTGATCTCCTTGCAGTCCAAGGGACTCTCAAGGGTCTTCTCCAACACCACAGTTCAAAAGCATCAGTTCTTTGATGCCCAGTCTTTTTTTATGGTCCTACTCACATCCGTACATGACCACTGGAAAAACCATAGCTTTGACCCTACAGACCTTTCTCGGTAAAGAGATGTTTTTGTTTTTAATACACTGTCTAGGTTTCTCCTAGCTTTTCTTCCAAGGAGCAAGCATCTTTTAATTTCATAGCTGTAGTCACTGTCTGCAGTGATTTTGGACACCCCCCCCAAAATAAAATCTATCACTGTTTCCATTTCCCTTCATCTATTTGCAATGAAGTGATAAAACCTGGTACCATAATCTTAGGTTTTTGAATGTTGAGTTTTGAGCCAGGTTTTTCACTCTCTTCTTTCATTTTCATCAAGAAGTCCTTTAGTTCTTCAGTTTCTACCATAAGGGTGGTGTCATCTGCATATCTGACGTTATTGACGTTCTCCCAGCAATCTTGATTCCAGCTTGTGCTTCATCACGCCCAGCGTTTCTCCTGGTGTACTCTGTATATAAGTTAAATAAGCTCAGTGGCAGTATATAGCCTTGATGCACTCCATGCTCAGTTTGGAACCAGTCTGTTGTTCCATGTCCATTTCTAACTGTTGCTTCTTGACCTGAATACAGTTTTCTCAGGAGGCAGGTAAGGTCTGGTATCACCATCTCTTTAAGAACTTTCCATGGTTTGTTGTGATCCACACAGTCAAAGGCTTTGGAGTGGTCAGTGAAGCAGATATTTTTCTGGAATTCTCTTGCCTTTTCTATGATCCAACGGATGTTGGCCACTTGATTGCTAGTTCCTCTGCCTTTTCTAAATCCAGCCTGAACATCTGGAAGTTCACGGTTCATCTACTGTTGAAGCCTGGCTTGGAGAATTCTGAGCATTACTTTGCTAGCATGTGAGATGAGTGAAAGTGTGCAGTAGTTTGAGCATTCTTTGGCATTGCCTTTCTTTCAGATTGGAATGAAAACGGACCTTTTCCAGGCCTGTGGCCACTGCTGAGTTTTCCAAATTTGCTGGCATGTTGAGTGCAGCACTTTCACAGCATCATCTTTCAGGATTTGAAATAGCTCAACTGGGATTCCATCACCTCCACTAGCTTTGTTCATAATGATGCTTCCTAAGGCCCATTTGACTCTGCATTCCAGGATGTCCGGCTCTGGTTGGGTGACCACACCATCATGGTTACCCGGGTCATTAAGACCTCTTTTGTACAACTGTTCTGTGTATTCTTGCCACCTGTTCTTAATCTCTTCTGCTTCAGCGAGGTCCTTTTTGCNTGGTGACTGCAGCCATGAAATTAAAAGATGCTTACTCCTTGGAAGGAAAGTTATGACCAACCTAGACAGCATATTAAAAAGCAGAGACATTAGTTTGCCAACAAAGGTCCATCTAGTCAAGGCTATGGTTTTTCCGGCAGTCATGTATGGATGTGAGATTTGGACTAAAAAGAAAGTTGAGCACCGAGGAATTGATGCTTTTGAACTGTGGTGTTGCAGAAGAGTCTTGAGAGTCCCTTGGACTGCAAGGTGATCCAACCAGTCCATTCTAAAAGAGATCAGTCTTGGGTGCTCATTGGAGGGACTGATGTTGAAGCTGGAACTCTGATACTTTGGCCACCTGATATGAAGAGCTGACTGATTTGAAAGACCCTGATGCTGGGAAAGATTGAAGGCAAGAGGAGAGGGAGACGACAGAGGATGAGATGGTTGGATGGCATCACCGACTCGATGGAAATGGGTTTGGATGAACTCCGGCAGTTGGTGTTGGACAGGGAAGCTGGCGTGCTGTGGTTCATGGGGTTGCAAAGAGTCGGACTGAGCTACTGAACTGAACTGAACTGAGCTGCTCTTTAAAGCATACGAGGCTGGAGACCAACTTTAGGTGTTGAGGACAGTGACAGCTTCCTGACTGAGCAGTCGGTCATCCTGTTCCTTCAGACAGTGCAGATCTGACTTCATGATCCTATGGACTGACCAGGTCTCAGCTACTGCTGAACTTCGGTTACTAGTGATACAGTGGTTAAGAAACATCAGTCCTTGAGCTCAGTTTCAGAAGGGTTTGTGCTATCGGAATATGCATTTTTCCTGTTGTGGCCCATGACATCTTACACTTTCTATGAAGCTCAGAGAGGAAAACACAAACTCCTTTCCCTGTGACAAGTATGATGCTTTCAGGGACCTCTTTCTTGACCAGGCTGTCCCATCCTGTACAGTAAGAGGATCCAGAACCCTGCCCCCCTGTCCTGTGATTGAATATACTTCTCTGTATCCTTGTCTGCTGGACACTCTAGGACATTTCTATCTAACCCTCATCGGATTTGTCTCCAGGGAAACAACTTTCCTATTATAGACACATCTCTCTGGATAGTTGAATTGGATATGCATATTTGTGTGTTTTAAAATCAGGCACTTGCTACAGAGACACATGTAAGTCAAGTGTGTATTAAACCAGTTTATTTAAACCCTCAGAAATCAAACACCAACAGACAGGAAGTGACTAGCGACCGGGAGAGATGAGACGGGAAAGAGAGTGTGAGTGTGAAGAGAGAAGGATCATGTTGATCGGGAACCAGGAAGATCATCTTGGTGTTGTTGATCTTGATTCCGTGGAGAAGAGGATGTGTCTGGTCTCACAGACTCTGTAGGTGAATAAAAGAGAACCAAAGGTTTACGAGAGTCAACTAGGAGATGTCTGACAGGGGGAGCCTTGGCCAGGAGGCTGTCCAGGGAACAGGGAGCTGGTAGCTGACGCAGTGTTAGCATGCTGGTGGACCTCACTACTCCCCATCCTGTGATGTAGGTGAGGATCTGGGTGGAGCTTTCCCCAGGATGTATGTATGGTGGGACCCCTTATCTGCAGGATGCCTTATAGGACTCATGAACAGAGGCTCCATGCTCGTGAGAATGGTTCCTCTAAAGATGGCTTACAGACTCTGAGATTGGAGTAAACCCCTCTATTTCCACAAGCTTTGTTTTGGGGGGGCTTCAAGAATCAACTCTTAAATTTTTTTTTTTTTACATTGGAGGATAGTTCAGTATCGATGTGTTAGTTTCAGGCAGGTGTACAGCAACACGATTAGTTTATACATACATATATCTATGGTTTTTCAGATTCTTTTCACATTTCGGTTTTGAGTTCCTGCATATATTTCCCTGTGCTATACAAAGAGAATGTTTCGTCTATCCATCCTGTATATAACAGTTTGTATCTGCTAACGCCAAATTCCCAATCCTTCTCTTCCCCAGCCTCCTCCTATTAGGCAAACACAAGTCTGTTCTCTGTATCTGTGAGTCTGATTCTGTTGGGTAAATAGGCTCCTTCGTGCCATATTTTACTTCCCATATATAAGTGACATCACGATATTTGTCTTCCTCTTTCTGACTTTCTTCACCCGGTGTGATAATCTCCGTTGCACCCATCTTGCTGCAAATGGCATTGTTTCGGGCTTTTTAATGGCTGACTAATATTCCATTGTACCTATGTACCACTTCTTTCTTATCCTATTCACCTGGAAGCTACTTTTTTTTTTTTTAAATTTCCTTTCTTTCCTTCCATTTTGCATCAGCAGAAAAAGGAAAGCCACACGGTAGCCTATACCGGTGTCATTTTTGGAGGCTGTCTTAGTTGAAAAAGTTTAAGTATCTCACTTGAAGATAATCACCTTCTGAACGGGAAAGTTAATTCAAATGCGTGTTTCAGACAGTGTGGCTGGAAGACCTTTACTGCTTCTGTCAGAATCATGAGAAATTAAACATTAGCCTTGCACAAAATGTGACCTCTCTTTAATCTCGCTTCTCCTCGAGGGAGGGAAGCACATGGACAACTTTGAGATCAGGACTGACGGGAACACGATTTCGTTTCCACCAGCTTGCGGCCTTTCCTGCTTGTCTCTGATGACTCCGGTTGTCCACATTTCTTCAGAATTCAGCTTTTCTCACTAAAACTGCTCGGGATTCATCAACCAACCAGTCTGAAATTTAATAGGGCTCAAGAAATGCAAAGTAGCCTAATGTAACAGAAAAAAAAAAAAAAAAAGTTCTGTGGGGATAGAATGTAAGTGCTTGGGGCAAAACATGGTTACTTGAGAATTTTGACACGTATCAAAGCACAGAGTGTCTTTATTGATTTCTTTGATGGAACAGCTTTCATAACAGAGTGTGTTTACTTACAATTAGGTGGAGTTGACATCACTCTTTTTTTTTTTCACTGGGCCTGACAGCCGTCTGGGGGGAAATCAAATGGGCAGGAATGAGAGACCCTCCCAAATACTACCCGTTTTGGTAATTTTAACTTTTCTTAAGTAATGGATTATATAAAAGATTACTTGCAAGAGAACAAATTACAAGCAAACTGATTTGTTTCCTTTTAGTGAATGTATATATGGGGTGAAAGATTCAGGGGGAAAAAAAGTATAGTTCCACTTACCACCATTGGTGAAATCCACAATATTTTCCTCTGGAATCCCATATCTTCTAACCTCCTCCTTGAACCTCTCCAGATCATGATCGTCAACATCATCCTCTTTGCCTGGAAATCACAATGCAGGAAAGCAGAAATTTACCTGTTATAACCATTGCTGAAGACACAATGAGAAGAACTGAATGGGCTGACCAGGTTTCCTTTGGAATAACAGGAGAGAGCCTCAAACAGTTACCATTTCCCACGACTCAGATGTCTGCTGTCCATCTTAAAGAATTCATCCCCATGCAACTGGGTAACCAGCCCTGCCCCCAGCATCAGCAGCAGGACCCCAAAGAACTCCATGAATCTGGGGCTCCTTCCATCACACCATGGAACCGCATCGCTCCTTGACCAACTTCCTACCATCTGTGCTCAGATCTTGTTCTGGGGCCCAAACAAATAGCAAACAAAAGTTTTCCCCCAGTAGATACAGGCTCACCACGTCACACGTGATAATGGGAGACAATCTACTCTTTATTTACCCCACGGTTCTACTCAGAACCTTTCCTGAAATGGACACCTGACATCCGCAGGGAGGCCTGCCGTGCTGCAGTCCATGGGGTCTGCAAAGAGTGGGACACAACTTAATGACTGAATGACAATGAACAATAAGAAGTCCCCACGGTACACACACCTCAGTGTTTCAGCGTGGTTATCTGGGGGTGATGTCAATGTTCATAAGAACAATGCATTGGATAAACAAACAGGACAAAGATGTATTTTAAAAGTTTCTGTTTCAAGGCTTGCATTACTTTGGAAAAGTGGCATAAAATGAAGGGCTCATTTCTTGAGCCCTATTAAATTTCAGACTGGTTGGTTGATGAACTTTGATATACGGTAAAGAATCTGACCACCAGTCCAGGAGACCTGGGTTTGATCCCTGGTGTGGGAAGATTCCCTGGAGGAGGGCATGGCAACCCACTCCAGCATTCTTCCTGGAGAATCTCATGGACAGCGGAGCCTGGGGGGCTATAGTCCATGGGGTCGCAAGAGTCAGACACGACAGACTGACTACCACTTTCATTATAGCCATGCCTTCAAAAAAAAAAAAAAAAAAACGGTACTTTTATTTTTAGGTTTTAATAGGTGAGAATAATTCTGAATTGTCCAATGATCCTTCCCGCCACTTCCATCTACTCTCTTCACCTCTCTTTCTATGGTAGATTACTTTCCAGGGCTCTTAGGTGGATGAACAGAAAGACCTGGCCCTCGTAAATGAATAATGAAAGCACGAGATGAATTACGGATAAAAATACGGCAGTGCTGCTGTTACACGGCAATGGGAACGTCATCAGGTGGTGATACATACCCAAGAGCCCAATGAGTCTGGTTCTGTTGCCTCTTTCATCCACGTTTTCTCCATTTACTATCAGACCATCGTCAGACACCAGAATAAAGTGGAATTGATTGGCACCCGCATCTTTAATAGAGAGTGAAAATACGCAGTTAGCCCCACCTTGAATAATTTATTATATTAGTAGACCACAGCTCTATCACAGTGAACTTAGCCTTTTGGCAGCAATGCCTTCTGTATTTATCCTATCGGCAAGCACAGCTGCCTGTCAATCTCTGTCTCAGCCCTGTGTCGAATGCTGGAGTTGCTGTGGCAGCAAGGAGAGAAGGCAAGGCTTCTCCTTAGTCCCACCGTCTCACGCAGTTGACCGGTCACCCCTTGCCATGTCCCTAAAGGGGTTTTCTAGAACATGCGTTCTAATGAACACTTTTTAAACAACGTGAGCGCTTTATCAAGTCCCAGGTCAAAAAAAAAAAAAAAAAATCTTTGTATTTCTGTTATCTAAGACATGGAATTGATTCCTGTTTAAGACCAAAAGCAACAAAGCATTTCAGAGACTAGCCCTGCCGTATATATATGAGCATGTTGTAAGGTAGATAGCTAGTGGGAAGGTCCTGGGTAGCACAGGGTGCGCAGCTCGGCGTTTTTGTGATGACCTGGAGGGGTGAGATGGGGAGACATGGAGGTTATGGAGGGAGGGGAATATCCATGTACATATAGCTGATTTGGAAGCTGCTCTATAGGGAGCTTAGCTCAGTGCTCTGTTATAACCGAGAGGAGTGCGACGGAGGGGAATATCCATGCACATATAGCTGATTTTGAAGCTGCTCTATAGGGAGCTTAGCTCAGTGCTCTGTTATAACCGAGAGGAGTGCGACAGGAGGATGGGAGGCCATAGAGGGAGGACATATTTGTATACATTCAACGGATTCACGTTGTACTACAGACACCAACCCAACACCGTAAAACAACCATCCTCCAATTAAAAATAAATTTAAAAGATGAAACTGGGGACCAGCGGAGATGTTTCATAGAGATACATTTTAAGGAAGCAATGAATAAGCAATATTTTAACCACAAAATTTGTTAAATATTTACTTGAAAGAATGAAAAAGAAAAAACTTCACGTTGTTGAGTGCCGATCCTGTGCGCGGCAGCCTTCTGAACATTTTATACTGATTACTGCGTTTCCTCTGCCCCTCAGGCGGGGTTACAGCACAGCCCATTGCCACGGGTGCTGCTGTGAAGACGGTTTACCTAGTAATGAGTTCCGTCCTCGCCTGGAGGGACGCCCGTCCTCTCTGCCCATCCTCTCTGCCCATCCACTCTTCCCTGTGCGTCTGGACTGTCTCTCCTGGCCCCCATCACACCTTCCTGCAATCACTCAGCGACATGGGAGGGAAAACCACCCGACTGTGTCCCCAAAACACGCCAACACAATTACTCAGTGTCTGAAAACACTGACAATCATTAGAAGAAGATTAAGCTTGAGAAAAAAGGAAAACATAGCCACTGCAATTCAGGCTCCTAGCCCCCAACAAGTGCATGCTATTTGCCCAAACCTGCTCTGGGTCCACAAGCCTTGGGTCACATTGGAACAACTCGAGCCAGATTTTCCGTGTCCTCTGGCCACCCATCTTTGGGAAGAGCCATCCAAGGTCTGGGCTTGGACTCTGTGTTCATAACAAAATGCATTGCTGGGCAGATTCGGGGACCAGTGCCTGGTATATGCACTTGTTGAGGAAGTTAAGCCTGAGACCTCAACCTGAGTAAACGTTTACCCGTGAAACCCTCATACTTACAGTTAGCCACGTAAACGTTCTTTGCGATCCTTCTTCCAATAACAGATGACTCTGTACATTTCCCGTTGTTCCTTAAAGACGAAACAGCTTCCAGTTGGTTGATAAAAGTCATATGGATTTCACATCTCATTAGGATTTTGTTCCACCAACCACCCCCACCCCCCACACACACACACAATGCCCTGTGTGACGAATCATTTTATTGACTGAGACAGTGTGAGATTCACCAGCAAAGCTTGTAACATCACGTGACTACCAAGTGACAAGGATTGTCACGTGGACACATGAAATCTCAGCAGTCATCCCAGGGATACAGTGCCAATACAAAACAGGTCACCTTCACAAACAAACAAGCATGCAGAAAGCCAGAACTGTAGGAAAGAAGAAGGAACGTAACAAGTCTGAGCTTTAATCCTTTTCTTCAAGCTGAGAGGCACAGCTGTCAACAGAGACCTCAGCGCTCTCCCGGTCCTGACAGTCTATTCTTAGAGTTTGCGTACGTGCGTGTGTGACTCTTTGTGACCCCCTTGGACTGTAGCCCACCAGCCTCCTCTCTCTGTGGAATTCTCCAGGCAAGAACACTGGAGCGGGTTGCCTTTCCCTTCTGCAGGGGATCTTCCCAACCCAGGGATCAAACCTGAATCTCTTAATGTCCCCTGCATTAGCAGGCGGGTTCTTTACCACTAGCACCATCTGCGAAACCCATTCTTAGAGGATATAACCGCCCAAAAGTGCAGGATGGTAAAGAAGAAAAAAAATGTCTTTAATTTTATCGAAAACAAACTGTTGCTGTATAAAAACACAGCAAGAGGACATCTCTGTGGTCCCGTGGATGAGAATCCACGTGCCTATACAGGGAACACAGGTTCAATCCCTGGTCCAGGAAGATCCCAAGTGCAGAGCAGCGACTAAACCCGTGCGCCACAGTTACTGAACCTGTGCTCCAGAGCTGGTGTTCCTCAACTAGAGAAGCCGTCACAGCAAGAAGCCTGAGCAGTGCAACTAGAGAGTAGCCCCCGGTTCGCCAGAACCAGAGAAAGCCCACACATAGCGATGAAGACTCAGCATAGCCCCTCCCCCAAAAATGAAAAATTAATTAAAAAAAAAAAAGTACCAGAAGAATGAACATGGAAGGACATCTGTGTATACAAACACATTCACCCACATACAAAATACATATGATATGTGACATCGGGAATGATATTCAAATATGAAAGGGAAAGTCGCTCAGTCGTGTCCAGCTCTTTGTGATCCCATGGACTATATAGTCTCCAGGCAAGAATACTGGAGTGGGGAGCCTTTCCCTTCTCCAGGGGATCTTCCCGACCCAGGGATCAAACCCAGGTCTCCTGCACTGCGGGCAGATTCTTTACCAGCTGAGCCACCAGGGAAGCCCAAGAATACAGGCATGAGTAGCCCATCCCTTCTCTAGGGGCTCTTCCCCACCCAGGGACAGAACCGGGGTCTCTCACATTGCACACAGATTCTTGGACATGACTGAAGCAACTTAGCCTACACACATGGACGACTCAATATGAATTATGTATATTTACACACCATTGTCTCCAAGCACAAGCCTCTGCATTCTTTCCCTTTTCTATTTATTGAGTAAATTTTTTACTGTGTTTCTCTGTTAGTTGCTCAGTCGTGTCTGACTCTTTCTGACCCCATACACTGCAGCCCACCAGGCTCCTCTGTCCATGGGATTCTCCAGGACTGCAGTGGGTTGTCCTTTCCTCCTCCAGGGGATCTCCCCCACCCTGGGATCGAACCCACGTCTCTTGTGTCTTCTGCATTGGCAGGCGGGTTCTTTACCACTAGGGGTACCTGTGCTATACAGATCCTTATTTACTAAGGTTTTTATTTCTCAAAACCGGGCCGGGGTGGGGGGGGCTTCTCTGGTGGCTCAGAGGATAAAGCATCTGCCTGCAATGCAGGAGACCCGGGTTCAATCCCTGGGTTGGGAAGATCCCCTGGAGAAGGAAATGGCAACCCACTCCAGTATACTTACCTGGAGAATCCCATGGACAGAGGAGCTTGGCAGGCTACAGTCCACGGGGTCGCCAAGAGTCAGACACGACTGAGCGACTTCACTTTATTTCTCAAAATATGTACATGAGTTTGCAAGCTCTCAGTAAACCATCTGCCGTGTAGTGGACATTCCCTGAGTGGTACTTGGGGCTCTGAGGCTTTGGTAAACTCAGTGGTGATGAAAGATTCCAGGACATTCCCTGGAGGCTCTCAGGGAAACTGCCCCCCTAGCTCAGAGACCCTGCTCAGCCCCCCAGCTCAGGGCGTCATGCTCTCAACATCACCCAGAGAGCTCCCTGCAGACAGGGGAAACCCTCCCTCCCTCAGGCTCAGGGTTTACAGGTGGTTTCCTTCTGGGTTATATTTACTTACTTGAGAAGGAAGTGGAAGACAACGGAGTTCCCTTCATCGTTAAATTCGATGCTGCGAAGATAAATGTTGAATGGTCCGTTCTCACTGGTCTTCTCCGTGTTGCTGGAGGCGATGTAATGAGTTCTCCATTGCCCTGAAATCTAAAAGCAAAATTTCCCTTAGAAATGTGAGTCCCTCCCTTTTCATCCTGTTCGACCCCATCCTTCCGGAGTTTCCCTACACTTTCACTGGGGCAGAAGCTACCCAAGTTTATTGAGCGAAGCCGTGCTTATAAAGTTATGTAAAGACTCAAGTCAAGGGAAGAAGAGGGAATTGAGGTATTTCTGTGACTGCTTAAGCTCTCTTGTCAAATTCAGAACTCCAGTGCAACAGCTGTCTGACCAAACCTCCTCTGATTTGGTTTTCCCCGCTGGCTCAGGCAGTAAAGAATCTGCCTACAATGTGGGAGACGTGGGTTGCATCCCTAGGTCGGGAAGACCCCTTGGAGGAAGAAATGGCAACCCACTCCACTATTTTTGCCTGGAGAATCCCATGGAAAGAGGAGCCTGGTGGGATACAGTCTATGAAGTTACAAAGAGTCCGACACAACTGAGTAACCAACACCTTCACTTCACTTTCCTCGGTTTTACAAAAGCAGTGAAAATGCCTAAGAGACAAGGAAGATAATAGGATATCGTTTTTAAAAAATCAGTGAAAACGGACAGGTATATCTCCTGGGATAGGATGTGTGTGTCTGTGTGTGTGTGAGTCTATATCTGTATATGTGGTTGTAATTCACCATAAATATACGATCAAATGGGCTTCCCTAGAGGATCAGATGCTAAAGAATCTGCCTGCAAGGCAGGAGACGTGGATCAGGACGATCCCTGGGTTGGGAAGATCCCCTGGAGGAGGAAATGGCAACCCACTCCAGTGTTCTTGCCTGGAGAATCCCAGGGACAGAGGAGCCTGGCAGCCTTCAGTCCTTGGGGTCACAAAGGGCCGAACATGACGGAGTGACTTTCACTTACTTAACGGGGGAGAGATAAGACAGAGATAGTATGAAGCCAGTGTGGATGCCAATTAATGGAGCAGTTTTTCAGTTGGCGATAATGACTAGGTTTATGGATGCGTGTGGAAAGAGGTACCTGGTGGGCTACAATCCATACGGGGGGAAAGAGTCAGACACAACTGAGTGACTACGCACTCCAGTATTCTTGCCTGAAGAATCCCGTGTACAGAGGAGCCTGGTGGGCTATACAGTCCTTGGGGTCACAAAGAGTCAGACACAACTGAAGCAACTTCACATAGCATGTATGAATGCACATAACAGAAACCCCATAAGAAACACATACACACACACGAGAGACCTCCTCCCTGGTCTGCTCATTTTGGGTACCTCTGAGTGGTGTGGTTCAGCTGGAGTCTCCTGGGAAGAACAGACCAGACCAAGGACCAAAGTCAAAAACAGGACCTTCATCTTGTTGGGTTGCATGGTTGACTCCGCGCGGTCCTTCTTCTTGCCAGGCTGCGGGCGTCCCAGTGGTTTCGAGAGGACGGGAACGGCTTCCACTTTTTATCCTATCCTGCTGCTGTTGGCGAGAGATGCTCACAAACCGACGGCCGCGCCTCCTGAGACACTGATGACATAGACATCCTCTTCTGATATCCTGGTTGGCAGTTGAGCTTCCCCTGGCAATCTGTCATTTTTACAATGAGATTATACACTTTGCATCTGGACATTTGACCTTTACACTTAGTGAGAAGTCAGGCTCTTTGAAGGTCAGGAATCTTTGCTTTCCTTGACATCCTGAGATTTAAAATGGGAGAAACCATCCAAGATACATATCTGCAACTCCTGAACTGTTTCTTTGGCATTGAGAAAATGGGGTTTAAGCTTCTCTTCCAGAACTAAAGATGTGATGGATTTAACAAGATTATAATGAGGACTAAGAGACCCTGGGCAACTCTCGGGTTTCTCTCAGGTGAAGAGGACAAAGCATGTTGATCACTTCCTCCTCACAAGGAAGACAGTGTATTCAGATGCCCCCAGGAACCTCCTGGGAAGAGAGCTGCCAGCAGGTCATTGCCATCACCCCCTGTTCCAAAAACCCTCTTACCCGTCTATTCTGTAATATGTCATTTGTTCACTGATTCAGTGATGTCTCCAGGCAAGCAAGAAAGCGTGAGTCTAGTTCTTCTAACTTTAAATATTCTGGAAGAAAAGAAAAAAAAAAAAAGGAAAAAAACAAGTTTCCTCCCAATAAACTATAAAATTCATATTTTAAGGTGGGACAGGGGAAAAAAAAAAAAAGCCAGACATCAACTTCCTTCTTCTGTGTTGCTTTGGACCTGTTGCCTTTTATCCTAACATGTACGGTGTATCTGCCCTACACATTAACCCCAGACCCTCCAGACATAAGACGGCGACGTTGACCGCAGGGGTCAATTATGTTTTTCTTTCTTCTGATGCTGCCCACAGAACTGCTTAAAGACTAGGAGGGGGTTTGCTCAGTGATAATGAATATGCCTGCCTGCTGGAGATGCAGCTCTGATCTCTGGGTCAGGAAGATCCCCTGGAGGAGGAAATGGCAGCCAACCCACTCCAGGATTCTTGTCTGAAAAATGCCACGGACAGAGGAACCTGGTGGGCTACAGCCCACGGGGTCGCAAAGAGCTGGACACCACTGAGCGTATCATCCAACACCCTGGAGAGGGGAATGGCAATCCACTCTAGGATTCTTGCCTGGAGAATCCCGTGGACAGAGGAGCCTGGCAGGCTACAGCCCTTAGGGGTCACAAAAGCATCGGACACAGTTAGGTGATGAAGCACGCACTCACAGGGGGGCCCAGTGACTTGCTTTTACGTGCACACTTAGAATATGCCTCCTTGGTCAACTTTATGTAAGATATCCGTGTGTCACTCTGGTGAATATCCCTTCTTCTCAAAAACGTATTAGGAGTGTGCCTTCGACTTGCAACAGGCAACACAGCTCTCAGGATGTTCAGAGAGTCTGCTTCCTGCTTTGTAATGCTCGGTCTGGCTTGAATTAAATCCCCTCCCCACACCTTCACCACCTCGCCAACTCTTTCTGATCAACTTGATAGCTCATTGAACTTTCACTGATAATCCCTCCTCTGTTATCTTCAAGGACAATGAAAGAGCCGAAGAACACCTTCTTTGTTCTTCTTCCAATTGTCGTTCATGGGCATTTTCTTTCATAGGGATTTATCAGATGAATACGCCAAAGGTACATCAAGTTCTGACTGCAGAAATGAAGGAACAATGCTACTTTTATGGTTTCCAGTCCAGCTGAAGAAAATCACCGAGAGCATGGACTCTGTGTTGCTTGCTTCTGGGACACCTCGGAGCTCAGAACTGCTGTTTGGCGTCAGCCCCTGGAGGAGGCTTTGCCTAAAACGGGGTCTTCAACTTAGGTGTTCATATTGCCACTTTCTCTGAGAATGACCAATAGTGTTCCTTCAGGAACACGTTATTGTTAGTTGCCAAGTCGTGTCCAACTCCCTGGGCCCCCCATGGACTGCAACACGCCAGGCCTCCGTGTCCTTCACTATCTCCCAGAGCTTGCTCAAACTCATGTCCATTGAGTCCATGATGCCATCCAACCATCTCATCCTCTGTCGTCCCCTTCTTCCGCCCTCAATCTTTCCCAGCATCAGGGTCTTTCCCAATGACTCAGCTCTTCGCATCAGGTGGCCAAAGTATTGGAGTTTCAGCTTCAGCATCAGTCCTTCCAATGAATATTCAGGACTGATCTCCTTTAGAATGGACTGGTTGGATCTCCTTGCAGTCCAAGGGACTCTCAAGAGTCTTCTCTGACACCACAGTTCAAAAGCATCAGTTCTTCAGCACTCAATCTACTTTATGGTCCAACTCTCACATGGATACATGACTACTGGAAAAAAAACCTAGCTTTGACTCTACAGACCTTTGTCAGTAAAGTAATGTCTCTGCTTTATGATACGTTGTCTAGGTTGGTCATAGCTTTTCTCCCAAGGGCCGAACATCTTGTAATTTCATGACTGCGGTCACCATCTGCAGTGATTTTGGAGCCTGAGGAAATACAATGTGTCACTGTTTCCACTTTTTCCCATCTATTTCAATAACATTATCTTTCTTTAAATCCCGTTCTTCTTTTTACAAAATATTTGTGTGTTTATTTGCAATCGGGTTCCAGCAATGCAAGCCAGCAATATGCGTTGGGAGCACAGAGTCTTGCCTACTAGACCACCAGGGAAGGCCCTCCTTTCTTTTCTTTTTTAGTTTGGTCCCAAGATACATCCTTAGGTTGGTTTTCTTCTATTCCTCTGTAAGTGTTCGGATCTAACGTCCTGCTGCGAAAGGTCATCACAGAAACTTGTTATTCCTTGTAACCCTCACCCAGATTTTCTCACTCATCTCCATGACTTATGTCATTTCCAGCAGGGATGTGATCCCAGCTAACACCCCTCATCCACCCATCATCACCCTTCCATGCCTCCTTAGGCACCTTCAACATCCTGGGATTTTCCTCTGGAGTCTTACCAACCCATGTTCCCCTGGGAGAGCTTCCCAGGACCATGCCCTCTTAGAAGGACCTTTCTAACTGCCAATCAAGGGGAGATGAAACACAGTTACTCTCAGAGATGATTGCAGACAGATGGTGGTAATCCTGCTATTTTGTAACTGAAGGAAGTCATAGGACCTTTATTCCCAACTGTCTTTCATAAGCACTGACTAAACTGATGGTCACAGAATGATAAATAAAAATGGAACTTTCCTGCACAAACACTACCCTTATAAACCCCTGAACAGTGCTAAGCGTCCTTCCTGACTTTTGCTCCTCAAGTATAGCCAGCTTTCTGTAACGATTGAAAGAGTCTATTTCTAGGCAGGTTGATAAGAACTCCGAGGGGGTCCCCAAGGAGAGAGCGTTCTGGAATTCTCAAGGGAGAGGAAAGGACAAACCTTTTTTGGTCTACATTCCTTAGTCTTAGTCAATTACACAACTCAGTTTAAACTCTGTACTAGGGACCATATAGCAACAACGTATCCTGCTTGAGGACAGTTTCTCCTTCCTGAGGGCCTTCTGGCTAATCCTGTTATCTTGAAATATGGATTGTGGCAGTTGGTCTCGTAAGATCTTTGCAACCTCTGGACATTCTTTTGATTCATTGTAGTAACGAATTGGAGAGTATATAAATCCCTTGCTAACACTGGCGGTGGGGATGGGGGGCACTCTCAGTCCCCCTTCTGATGTCTGTGTCAGAAGCTTTCTCTATCTCTTTTATACTTTAATAAAAGTTTATTACACAAAAGCTCTGAGCGATCAAGCCTCATCTCTGGCCCCGGATTGAATTCTTCTCCGGACACCAAGAATCCCAGTGTTTTTCATGTTTCAGCAACAACCTTTCACTATGGAGCCTGTCTCTCCCAGTTTATCAATTTCTGATTCGTTTTTCTGTTTTCTCTGTGTGCATTTTTTGGGGGGAGGGGTACATCTTAGATTTCACAACTGGATCTAAACAGTGAAAGGAAGATTTTGACCTTGTCTACCGAACACAACCTGTCCCTTCAAGGATTCTATTTCATTTTTTTTAACCTAGGTAATGTTTTTTTAATTTTATGCAGTTTTCAAAGGTTAAAATTGATTGACACTTACAAAATACTGGCTATATTCCTTGTGTTGAACAATGCATTCTCGAGCCTCCCTTATATCCAATAGTTTATATCTCCTAGCTCACCACTGTCTCCACTAGTCACCCCTAGTTCCTTCTCTGTAACTGAATCTGCGTCTTTTTTGGTAATACTCACTGATTTATTATATTCTATAGATTCCACATGTAAGCGGTAGCATGCAGTATTTGTCTTTTTCTTATCACAGTGCCCTTCACGACCATCTACATTGCTGCCAATGTATCGTGTTCTTTGTTATGCTTGGGTCCTATTCCGCTGTGTATTCATACCACATCTTCTTCATTCATTCATCTTTCAGGGCATATTTCGTTGTTTCTGTGTCCTGCTATTGTAAATAAGGCTTCTGTGAACATTGCGGGGGCGGGGGGCGGGGCGTGCATGTATCTTTTTGAATTAGACTTTCGTCTGAGTATACGCCCAGAAGTGGAATCAGTTAGTTGTGTTTTTAGTGAATCCTCCATTCGGTTTTGCTCAGTGGTTGCACCAATTTGCATTCCCATCAACAGGGTAGGAGGGTACCCTTTTTCCCACACCCTCTTCAATATTTGTTATTCGTGCTCTTTTTGATAATAGCCGTTCTTATAGCTGTAAGGGGAGATCTCACTGTGGCTTTCATTTGCATTTCCTTGAAAATTAGCAGTTTTGCGCATCTATTCACGTCCCTGTTGCCCTCTACATTTCTGCTTTGGAAAATCTCTTTGATTTTCTTCCCGTTTTTAAATCGGGTTGTCTTTTTTTTATGTTGAATTGTGTGAGCTGTTTATATATGTTGCATATTAATCCTTTGTCAGAGATAGCACTTGGAAATATTTTCTCATTTCTCATGTCCTTTTTCTTTTGTCAATGGTTTCTTTTCCTGTGCAAAAGCTTCTAAGGTAAATTAGGTGTTATTTGTTTCTTTTTCTTTTCTTTCCTTTAAGATTCAAAAAATATTCCTGCAGTTGTTGTCAAAAGTGTCCTGGTTTTCCTCCAGGAGTTCCACATACCACAGTATGTGGTTTTACATGTCAGGCTTTAATCCATTTTGACTTCATTTGTGCATATGGTGTTAGGGACTGTTCTAATTTCATCCTTTTACATGCAGTTTCCTCAGCACCACTTATTGAAGTCAGTCAGTCAGTTCAGTCACTGATTCGTGTCACACTCTTTGGGACCCCATGGACTGCAGCACACCAGGCTTCTTTGTCCATCACCAACTCCCAGAGCTTACTCAAACTCATGTCCGTTGAGTCAGTGATGCCATCCAACCATCTCATCCTCTGTTGTCCCCTTCTCCTCCCTCCTTCAATCTTTCCCAGCATCAGGGCCTTTTCCAATGACTCTAGAGAGCTCTAGTCTTTCCCATTCTGTTGTTTTCCTCTATTTCTTTGCATTGATCACTGAGGAAGGCTTTCTTATCTCTTCTTGCTATTCTTTGAAACTCTGCATTCAAAATGGGAATATCTTTCCTTTTCTCCTTTGCCTTTCACTTCTCTTCTTTTCACAGCTATCTGTAAGGCCTCCCCAAACAGCCATTTTGCTTTTTTGCATTTCTTTTTCTTGGGGATGGTCTTGATCCCTGTCTCCTATACAATGTCACAAACCTCTGTCCATAGTTCTTCAGGCACTCTGTCTATCAGATCTAGTCCCTTAATTCTATTTACTTCCATTGTATAATTGTTAGGGATTTGATTCAGGTCATAGCTGAATGGTCTAGTGGTTTTCTCTACTTTCTTCAGTTTAAGTCTGAATTTGGCAATAAGGAGTTCATGATCTGAGCCACAGTCAGCTCCAGTCTTATTTTTACTGACTGTATAGAGCTTCCTCATCTTCAGCTACAAAGAATATAATCAATGTGATTTCGGTGTTGACCATCTGGTGATGTCCATGTGTAGAGTCTTCTCTTGTGTTGTTGGAAGAGGGTGTTTGCTATGACCAGTGCATTCTCTTGGCAAACTCTGTTCGCCTTTGCCCTGCTTCATTTTGTATTCCAAGACCAAATTTGCCTGTTATTCCAGATGTTTCTTGACTTCCTACTTTTGCATCCCAGTCCCTTTTAATGAAAAGGACATCTTTTTGGGGTATTAGTTCTAAAAGGTCTTGTAGATCTTCATAGAACAATTCATCTTCAGCTTCTTCAGCATTACTGGTTGGGGCATAGAGTTGGATTACTGTGATACTGAGTGGTTTGCCTTGGAAACGGAGATCATTCTGTCATTTTTGAGATTACATCCAGTACTGCATTTTGGACTCTTTTGTTGACTATGAGGACTACTCCATTTCTTCTAAGAGATTCTTGCCAACAGTAGTAGACATAATGGTCATCTGAGTTAAATTCACCCATTCCAGTCCATTTTAGTTCACTGATTCCTAGAATGCTGACGTTCACTCTTGCCATCACTTGTTTGACCACTTCCAATTTTCCTTGATTCATGGACCTATCATTCCAGGTTCCTATGCAATATTCCTCTTTACAGCATCAGACCGTGCTTCTATCATCAATCACATCCACAACTGGGTGTTGTTTTTGCTTATTGAAGAGACTCTTTTCTCCACCATATACTCAGGTCTTCTTTGTAGTAGATTATTTGACTGCAAGTGTGTGGATTTATTTCTGGGCTTTGTGTCCTTTACCTTTGTCTTACGTGTGTGGTTGTATGATTGTGTGTGTGTGGGTGTGTGGTTGTGTGTGTGGTTGTGTGTGTGTATGGTTGTATGTGTGTGGTTGTGTGTGTGTGTGGTTGTGTGTGTGTGTGGTTGTGTATGTATGGTTGTGTGTGTGTGTGTGGTTATGTGTGTGTTTTGTCACTACCATCCTGTCTTGCTAACTGTAGTTTTATAATGTGGTTGTGTGTGTGTGGTTGTGGTTGTGTGTTTGTGGTTGTGTGTGTGGTTGTGTGTGTGGTTGTGTGTGTGGGGTTGTGTGTGTGGGGTTGTGTGGGGTTGTGTGTGTGTGGTTGTCTGGGGGGGTTGTGTGTATATGTGATTGTGTGTGTGTGTGTGTGTGGTTGTGTGTGTGT
>SJYQ01000296.1:95022-178091 GCA_006410935.1 Redunca redunca
TGTGGTTGTGTGTTTGTGGTTCTGTGTGTGGTTGTGTGTGTGGTTGTGTGTTTGTGGTTGTGTGTGTGGTCGTGTGTGTGGTTGGGTGTGTGGTTGTGTGTGTGTGGTTGTGTGTGTGTGGTTGTGTGTATATGTGATTGTGTGTGTGTGTGTGGTTGTTTGGTTGTGTGTGTGTTTTGTCACTACCATCCTGTCTTGCTAACTGTAGTTTTATAATGTGGTTGTGTGTGTGTGGTTGTGTGGTTGTGTGTGTGGTTGTGTGTGTGTGGTTGTGTGGCTGTGTGTGTGTGGTTGTGTGGCTGTGTGTGTGTGGCTGTGTGTGTGTGGTTGTGCGTGTGTGGCTGTGTGTGCGTTTTGTCACTACCATCCTGTCTTGCTAACTAGTTTTATAATGTGGTTGTGTGTGTGTGGTTGTGTGTGTGTGGTTGTGCATGTGTGGCTGTGTGTGTGTTTTGTCACTACCATCCTGTCTTGCTAACTGTAGTTTTAGAATATAGTCTGAAGTCTAGAAGCATGTTTCCTCAAGCTGTATTCTTTCTGAAGAACCTTTTGGCTTTGGTGAGGAGGGGGGGTCTTGGTGATTGCCTACAAATTTTAAAATTATTTATTCTTGTTCTGGAAAAAAAATGCCATTGGTAGTTCGATAGGGATGGCCATGAACCTGCAGATTGCCTTGCCCAGCGATCCCTGATGAAGGTTCCAGTGTACATAAACTCTCATAGATGAGAGAATGAATCACAGGCTCATTTTTGAGCTCTCACCCTTGATGACATTCTCTACATAGCACCTCTCCAATAGAAACATGATCACTGACCCTCAGAGAAGATTACTGGTGGTGCTGGTTCTGATGGAGCGTGTTTAGTGTTGAGCCTGGAACCTGCATTTCTAACACATGCCCCTGCAGATAGCAGTGCTTCTGGTTTCAAAGCAAAAGTGAAAGTGAAGTCGCTCAGTCATGTCTGACTTTTTGCGACCCCGTGGATAGTAGCCTACCAGGCTCCGCGGTCCACGGGATTTTCCAGGCAAGAATAGTGGAGTGGGCTGCCATTTCCTTTTCCAGAGGATCTTCCCAACCCAGGGATCAAACCCGGGTCTCCTGCATTGCAGACAGGTGCTTTACCATCTGAGCCACTAGGGAAGACACACTTTTAAGCGTCAGAGTCTTCTCAAGAGATTTCCCAAAGTTTCTGCTGGTTCCCCATGGAGATTTCTCTGTCCTTGACCAGCAGCTTTGGCGTTTTCACCAACTCTGGGAAACTTTTTCTAACACCACATGTAGAGTATTTGTTCTCAACCAGAGATGTCTCTGCCTCCCAGGAGAAACCCTTGTCGTGTATGGTGATGTTTCTGGGTGTCACAGTGCAAGAGGTGGGAGGTGATCCCTTTCATCTGGTCAGAGATAAAGATGAAGCAGGCTGCCTAACAGCCTACAGTGCATAGGACAGCACCTCACAGAGAATTATCTAGTCATGTCATCACAGAGAGGCTGAGAAGTCCTGAATCGCCTGAGTTAACCGGCTGCTCTGACCCAGAACGAAGCACCAGTCCTTGTAGGAACCTGTAGATTTCTACAGGACGTGGTCCTTCCTCCAGCGTCACAGCCCCGTGCTCCCTAACTCCTTCTCCCTCCCACTTTAGCATCTTTTCTGTTGATAAGCCACTTTCAGGCTCCTGTGAGTGACTTCCTCTTGGTCCTGGATTTTGGTCTTGGCTGTACCCTCAGTGCTAGAGCCGGTGAATGAATGGGGCAGTGTGCCCCTGTTGTTCTCAACGCCCAGGGTGAGCCACCTCGGGGGTGTTTAGGAGGAAACAGGCGTCAACCACTCGGGGACTAGCTGTACTTGAAATACCCAAAGATAAAGGGAGAGATAGTCACGGTGGGTGGTTCCGTAACACAAGTGAGATTTAAAGAAGGAAATCCCCGCAGGAAACCGAGAGAGAATACAGAACTAAAGAATCAGTCACTCCACTGTGGCCGACTCTCTGCAACCCCATGGACTGTAGCCCACCAGGCTCCTCTGTCCATGGGATTCTCCAGGGAAGAACACTGGACTGGGTTGCCATTTCTTCTCGTATATATTGGGATACCCAAAAACTTCATTTGGGTTTTTATAAAATATTTATGGGAAAGCCTGAACGAAATTTTTGGTCAATTCATTATATAGGGTAGTCCAATATACATTAACGTTTTTATCCGTATATGCACTCCCAGGCGACTCAGTAGTTAAAAAAAAAAAAATCTGCCTCCAGTGCAGCAGACCAGGGCTCAGTCCCTGTGTTGGGAAGATCTCCTACCTTGCCATGCCTCCTCCAGGGGATCTTCCTGACCCAGGGATCGAACCCGCATCTCTTATATTTCCTCCCTTGGCAGGTGGGTTCTTTACCACTAGCATCACCTGGGTAGCCCTTGAGTAGAGGAGGTACCATGTATATTTTATCTTAAGTTTTCCTACTAGAAATGCTCACCCTTTGAAGCTTTATTTGAGCCCACGCTTGTCACTGAGAACTTCTTGAAGCTCTCCAGGTGTTGAGGAAATGAGAAATGTGAAAAGGAAAAAAAGCAACAGATTCCACGACCTCCCTAATACTCATGGACGATTTTAGGCTTGCAGGTAGGTGTGGACGGGATGAAGTTTCCTTCAGTTGTCAGAGACCTGGCGCCTTCTAGACAAAAAGGTCCCATTGGGTGTCAACACTATTTACCTTAGGCTTTATGTTCTTTCTAGTTATCAATTGACCTGTGTGTTCTTTGTTCTCATTTTAGGGTGTGTGTTTACTTTACTAAATGATGGACAATTAATTTCCCCTGTGGGTATTTCTGTCCATCAGCCTCTGGACAGAGTCCTTGCCCAAAATGTTTATTGTCAATTATGTAAGCATTGGATTCTTTATGCACACCCCCCCACCGTGGCCTAGTATTTAGGGAGTGTCTGCCAATATCAATCTGGAATCCATTGTGAAACACAGCGAATCGCAGGCCAACCCTAGACTATCTGTGTGCACTCAGTGAGGGACAAGTCTCCGTCGTCACAAGGACTGGAAATTTCCTTTATTTTGCTGTAGCATAGTAGAGTGTATTGGGATACCCAAAAATGTTGTTTGGGTTTTTATATTGCATCGTATGGAAAAGTCTGAGCAAACATTTTGGCCAATCCAACAGATACTATAGTCCACTGTGTATGTGTGTGTGTGTGTGTTACTTGCTCAGACATGTCTGACTCTTTGCGACCCCTTGAGCTGAAGCCCAGCATGGATTTCTCCAGGCAAGAATACTGGAGTGGGTCACCATTCTCTCTTCTAGGTGGTCTTCACAACTCAGGGGTCGAACCCAGGTCTCCCGCATTGCAGGCGAATTCTTTACCATCTGAGCCGCCAGGGAAGCCGAGAGTTATAGAGTAACCCTTTATCCGTATATGCATTATAGAAAAGAGAGTGTCTTCTGTAGGGTTCCTAATGCCCAGGGTCTGGTCTATGTTCCATGAGTGTTTATCTGGGCTTCCAAGTGGCTCCATGGAAATGAATCCACCTGCCAGGACAGGAGACACAGGAGACATGGGTCTAATCCCTGGGTTGGGACAACCCCCTGGAGAAAGGCATGGCAACACACTCCAGTATTCTCGCCTGACGAATCCCATGGACAGAGGAGCCTGGCAGGCTACTGTCCCTGAGGTTGCGAAGAGTCAGACATGATTGAAGTGACTTAATAAAAGGACACAGCACGTAACAGCTTAAGCCTTGTGAACCAGACTGAACTCACGACCCATTGAACTGTCTTCCAGACAGAGGAGATCGAATGCAAGGCAGATAACCAGTAATTGACAAATATATCGCATGTCTCTAAGCTCTACAGTGAAGCTCTCAGTGCAGTTCTGTCACTCAGTCGTGTCGGACTCTTTGTGACCCCATGGGCTGCAGCATGCCAGGCTTCCCCATCCATCATCAGCTTTCAGAGCTTGCTCAAACTCATGTCCACTGATGGCAAGGTACAATCCAGGAGTGTGTTTTCAATCCATTTCGATGGAAGACACAATTTCAAAAAAGTAAGGTTTTGAGTAAAGCTCTGATACTCATTGCAAGAGTGAATTACCTCTTTATCTGTGGGTAGGACTATTTGCGAAAGGGGACAGAATATACAAGGGGGTTTTGAAAGGTCCTTTCGGGTGTAACTGTCCATATTCTAAAGACGGATTCTCTCTGACGGGGCATTTCCATTAGTAGAAATGTTAAAACGATTGACACATATAAATATGATTCACTGGTTTCTTGTTTGTAAGATCGATATATTTGAAATAAATTGGTAATCTGCTTAGCTATGAGAGAGGGCTTCCCTGCTGGCTCAATGGTAAAGTTATCCGCTTGCCAAGGCAGGAGACATGGGTTCAGTCTGTGGCCTGGGAAGATCCCCTGAAGAAGGAAATGGTACCCCACTCCGGTATTCTTGCCTGGAGAATCCCATGGACAGAGGAGCCTGGCGGGCTACAGTCCACAGAGCTGCAAAGAGTCGGATGCGACTTATCAATGGAACAAGAACAAGCTATGCCATATCACAGCGCAAGATGTAAAAAGTTAAATTAATGCATTAGATCTCTATGAATCAAGATATGAATTATCCTCTAAAACTGTTAGCATCTGAACAAGAGCAGAAATAAGTATCTCTCTATATTTTGATAGGAGGCCTAGCGTGCCGCAGTCCATGGGGGTGCAAAGAGTCGGACACGACATAGTGACTGACCAGCAACAACGTTTATTTTCATACTTGTTTATGTGTGTGCAAAACAAAGGCTGCCCTCCCATATAACAGCCTCTTTGCGCTGTAAATAAAATGCTGCAAATAAAATATATATCATCACTGTGTAAATGATACCAATTTTTTGAGAGAACCACAAAAAATTAAATGTCTTCAGAATGAAAGAGCAGTTTCAGATATGAGACATCTTGATATGAACTCGTAGGTGTATACATATAATAGAGTTCTTTTTTCTGAATTTGGCTTTCTGAATTTTGGCTTTGCTCACCTCGTATAAGGAGGAAGACTGTGTCCCTCATCCTCTCCTTCTGAAAACTTTAACCAAGTTTAGTGCTCTCCCTTATTTGCAAATGAGAGGAGTCTCCAGTGAAATGTCCTGACCCTCCAAGTTCCTAGTGAAACATTGTATGATGACAGGTCCAATTTCTTTCATAAGAGAAAGGACTAAGCAAATTTTTCTGTTTTATCTTGCATCAATGTCAGTTATGAATCATTCAGGAAATGGGTCTGTTTCATTGAAAGTGTAAAATCAGGTGGAAGAACTTGGTTTCTAGTTTTCTTCTCTGTTTCCCTGCATTTCTGTACCATTTGAGGTGACAACCCTGTTTTCCTTGTTAATAACGGTCATATGGCAAACACATGGAGCATTCCACAATTGTCTACCTTGTTTATTCAGGTCCTGTCTTTCCCTTTAGGCGGGTCATCCCACCCCCGACTATTCCATTGCCTCTGAATTTATCCACCCAACCAAGCCAACCTTTCAGACATACTGTGAGGACCAGAGTCAGAACTGCAAATACGTACCTTCTATTATTCAGAAGAAATAACTCAAATATTGCCCTTGACAGCTCTAGTACTTCCAAATAAAGTCTCCAAAGCCTTCACTACCGATGCCTTTGACATTGACCAGCTGTAGCCTACTTGGAGGCCATCTCTATGAAGCTCCTAAACCGTTCACTCTGATAAATATTGCTCACGTCTGGTTTTCTTTTCCTAGTACGTGGACCAGATCTCTGAGCTGTGGCCCAGCCCGTGGAATGAGTTCTATATCTCAAGCATTTGCTAGATCTCGTAGATGGTAAATGGCTCAAACACCGCGCGAAGCTGAGCAATGTGCTTGGCCCATGACAGTGGGGGGGAGCAGTTCTTGGAAGTATTAGCGTGCGCCTGCTTTTGAAGCATACGAGACTGAACAACCGTCTTTAAATGTGACAGTGAGCTGTCAGTGATCTTGCTCTTGCAAACCCTGCCCTGTCTTCACGGTCCCGTTGATCAAGACTCGGCTGCTCTTCCCTCTTTGATAATGTCTATTCCAGTCGTTAAGACACGTGCGTCCTTGAGTTCAATTGCAGAAAGTGTTGCAGCTGTCAGAACACGTATTTCCCCTCAGTGACATGGCTTGTCATCTGACGCTTTCTCTCTAGGAAGCTCAGTGAGTGGAACACAAGCTCCTTTCCCTGGAATGAATAAGGTATTTTCTGGGGACATCTTTCCTGACCACGCTGTCCCCTTTCCACTACAGTAGGAAAGTCCAAGCCCCTGTCACAGGATGGTTTAGCCCTGTTTTTTCCCTTCTTCTCCTGGACACCTCCGGGGCATCTCCACTTAATCCTTCTCACGAATGTCTCTGATGGACACCCACCCTATTAAAGGCACAGTTTCCTGGCTACTTAATGTGGATATTTGAGCGTTTTAAAATCAGATGACTTTTGCACAGACACACATGTGTGGGGAAGATGTTAACTCAATTTATTTAGACCCTCAGAAATGAAACACCCCCAAGCAGGGCGTGATTAGTGACCAGGAGGGATGAGATGGGAGAGGGTGTGTGAGGGTGAAGAGGGAAGGGTCGTGTTCATCAGGAACCGCGAAGGTCGTCTTCCTGCTGATGATCTTGATGCCATGGAAACAAGGATGTGTCTGGTCTCAGGGACTCTTTCTGTAGCTGAATAAAACAGAACCAAAGGTTTAGCAGAGTCAGCTGTTGACAGCTGACAGAGGTGGGTGTCAGGAAGTAGGATGTCCAGGCTACAGGACCTGGTAGGCGGTCCAATGTCCAAATCCCGGTGGACCTCAACACTCCACATCTGTGTGCTGTAGGTGGGGGTCCGTGTGTAACTTCCCCCAGGATCTACATATGGGGGGATCCTTTATCCACAGAATGCACTCTAGGAGGAATCATTTCAGGCTGAATGTTCAAAGTGGTTTACAGGACCCATGACTGAATTACGCTCTTCACCTAATTCCAGGAGAGTGGTCTGTCTGTGGGCTTTATGAATTATATCCACCTGAAAGCTGGTGTTCTTCTTTGCTTTTAAAGATCTCACTTTAAGAAAATTTCCTTCTGAAAGGGAATATGAACACAAACGCATGTTTCAGACAGTGTTATTAGAAGGCATTGAACAGGGCCATCAGAATTATGTGAGATTAAACACTGGTCTTGCAGGAAATGTGAGTTCTTTTTTAATCCGGTTCTACTAGTGTTGACACGCACGAGGTCAGGACTGACGGGAACACTAATTAGTTTCCGCCAGCTTGTGGGCATTCCTGCCTCTCTCCAATGACTCTGGTCTGCAAGATTCCTGCAGGATAAGGCTCTCTCACCAAAGCTGCTTAGGATTAATCAAGCAACAATCTGAAATTTATTAGGGCTCAAGAGAACCTAAGTAACCTAATGTAATAGACAAAGTTCTCTGTCAATAAGATACAAGTTACTGGGACAAAAAAATAAATTGTTACCTGCAAAATTTGACAGGAATGAAATCACAGTACGTCCTTATTAACCGATTTGATGGAACCACCTTGATAACAAACCATTTTCACTTTGGTATTTCTGAAATGCTTTTTTATTTTTTCCTGTCCACCGCTTAAGACAGTCATCTGGCAGAACAAAAGAGTAAGAGTAAATGACCCACAGGTTACTACCATCCACCAGTATTTCCAAGGTTCTGGTTTTTATTTTTCTTTGTTTCTCTTTAAGTAAGGGATTATATGAAAGATTATTTATAAAGGAAGAAAATTTACATGAATCTGTTTGTTTCTTGATAGCACACATACACACCACCTGATTGATTTATTCAGAAAAAAAGTTTAATTTCACTGCCATTTTCCAGGATAATCATGACATTTTCTTCTGGAATTCCCTTTTCTCTAGTCTCCTCCTTGAATTTCTCCAAGACTCCCTCTTCAATATGATTCCCTTTGCCTGAAAAATTACCATGCAGAAATTTAACCGTGAGGACCCCTAAACATTTCTGAGTACAGAATTACCAAAATAATAATAATAATAAATGTGGAAATCATCTTCAGCTGGTACAAGTGAGTCTCTTATAGTTACCATCTGCTATGACAAAGATAGACGTCTGCTCTCTGTCTTAAGAATTAAACCCATCAAAAGACACACGTACCCCAAAGTTCACAGCAGCACTGTTTACAATAACCAGGGCATGAAAGCAACCTAGATATTCACTGTCAGCTGAATGGATAAAGAAGTAGTGATACATACACATACACAGTAGAATATTGTTGTTGATCCAGGCTAACTAGTGTCCGATTTTTTCGACCCCATGGCCTGCAACACATCAGGCTCCTCTTTCCTTCACCATATGCCAGAGTTCCTTAAACTCATGCCCAGTGAGTCCGTGATACCATCCAACCATCTCATCCTCTACCATCCCCTTCTCTTTCCCAGCATCAGGGTCTTTTCCAGTGAGTCAACTCTTCCCATTAGATGGCCAAAGTACTGGAGCATCAGTGCTTCTAACGAATATTCAGAGTTGATGTCCTCTAAAGCAAAATCCTAAGACTGACTGGTTGGACCTCTTTGCAGTCCAAGGGACTCTCAAGAGTCTTCTCCAACACCACAGTTCAAAAGCATCAATTCCTTAGCACTCAGCCTACTTTATGGTCCAGCTCTCTCATCCGTACATGACTATTGGAAAAACCATAGCTTTGTCTAGACAGACTTTTGTTGACAAAGTAATGCGTCTGCTTTTTAATATGCTGTCTAGGTTGCTCATAGCCTTTCTTCAAAGGAGCAAGCACTTTTAATTTCATAGCTTCCATCACCATCTGCAGTGATTATGGAGCCCAAGAAAATAAAGTCTGTCACTGTTTCCATTGTTTCCCCATCTATTTGCCATGAAGTGATGGGACTGGATGCCATGATCTTGGTTTTTTTAATATTGAGTTTTAAGCCAGCTTTTTCACTCTCCTCTTTCTCTTTCATCAAGAGGCTCTTTAGTTCTTTGCTTTCTGTCATAAGGGTGGTGTCATCTGCATATTTGAGTTTATTCATATTTCTCCCGGCAATCTTAATCTTAACTTGTGCTTCATCCAGCCTGCCGTTTTGCATGATGTACTCTGTATAGAAATAAATTAACTAAACAGGGTGACATTATACAACCCCTTGACATACTCCTTTCCCAATTTGGAACCAGTCTGTCATTCCATGTCTGGTTCTAACAGTTGCTTCTTGACCTGTATACAGGTTTCTCAAGAGGCAGTTCAGGTGGTCTGGTATTCCCATCTCTTGAAAAATGTTCCCCAGTTTGTTGTGATCCACACAGTCAAAGGCTTTGGCATAGTCAATAAAGCAGAAATAGATGTTTTTCTGGAACTCTCTTGCTTTTTTGATGATCCAGCGGATGTTGGCAATTTGATCTCTGGTTCCTCTGCCTTTTCTAAATCCAGCTTGAACATCTGGAAGTTCACAGTTCATGTACTGTTGAAACCTGGCTTGAAGAATTTTGAGGATTACTTTGGTAGGGTGTGAGATGAGTGCAATTGTGCAGTAGTTTGAACATTCTTTAGCATTGCCTTTCTTTGGGATTGGAATGAAAACTGACCTTCTCCAGGCCTGTGGCCACTGCTGTTTTCCAAATTTGCTGGCATATTGAGTGCAGCACTTTCACAGCATCATCTTTCAGGATTTGAAACAGCTCAACTGGAATTCCATCACCTCCACTAGCTTTGTAGTGATGCTTCCTAAGGCCCACTTGACTTCACATCCCAGGATGTCCGGCTCAAGGTGAGTGATCACACCATCGTGATTATCTGGGTCGTGAAGATCTTTTTTGTACAGGTCTTCTGTGTATTCTTGCCACCTCTTAATATCTTTTGCTTCTGTTAGGTCCATACCATTTCTGTCCTCTATCGAGCCCATCTTTGCATGAAATTTTCCCTTGGTATCTCTGATTTTCTTGAAGAGATCTCTAGTCTTTCCCATTCTGTTGTTTTCCTCTATTTCTTTGCACTGATCACTGAGGAAGGCTTTCTTATCTCTCCTTGCTATTCTTTGGAACTCTGCATTCAGATGCTTGTATCTTTCCTTTTCTCCTTTGCCTTTAGCTTCTCTTTTCCTCTCAGCTGTTTCTAAGGCCTCCTCAGACAACCATTTCGCCTTTCTTTTTCCTTGGGGATGATTTTGATCACTGCTTCCTGCACAATGTTAGAAACCTCTGTCTATAGTTCAGACACTCTGTCTATCAGATTGAATCCCTTGAATCTATTTGTCACTTCCACTATATAAAGCTAAAAGGTGAACGGGCTAAAGTGAAGTCACTCAGTTGTGTCCGACTCTTTGCGACCCCATGGACTATATAACCTACCAGGCTCCTCCATCCATGGGATTTTTCAGGCAAGGATACTGGAGTGGGTTGCCATTTCCTCCTCTGGGGGATCTTCCTGATCCAGAGATCGAACTGAGGTGTCCCACATTGCAGGCAGACGCTTTACCATCTGAGCCACCAGGGAAACCCTTCCACTATATAATCGTAAGAAATTTAAAATGTTAACTCCTAATAAGTTGAAGTTACTTTGAAAGGATGATAAGAGCATTCCAAGTATCATTGAGGGAACATGGGTACTAGGATTTTGGTGTCTATCAGACTTTTTACAAGACAGAGACACTTCTATATTGATACTACAAGACTCTGGTTCTCTGGGAATAAAATTGGCCATATGTGTGCAATTCTGTGGAACTAGGTTCTTTTATTTTGTGACTGGTGCTGCTACAGAAAGATTTTGATTTAGTCATTTGTTTTTAATCCCCTTTTGTCTTTCTTTGTGGAGAAGGCAATGGCACCCCACTCCAATACTCTTGGCTAGAAAATCCCATGGACGGAGGAGCCTGGTGGGCTGCAGTCCATGGGGTCGCTAGGAGTCAGACTCGACTGAGCAACTTCACTTTCACTTTTCACTGTCATGCATTGGGGAAGGAAATGGCAACCCGCTCCAGTGTTCTTGCCTGGAGCATCTGGGGAGCCTGGTGGGCTGCTTGCTGTCTCTGGGGTCGCAGAGAGTCGGATGCGACTGAAGCGACTTAGCAGCAGCAGCAGCAGCAGTCTTTCTTTGTATTGGATAAGACCTTAGTTCGACAAACGTGCGGGTGGCAGTTTAGTCACTCAGTCGTGTCCCACACTTGCGACCCCGTGCACTGTAGCCCGCCAGGCTCCTCTGTCCATGGGATTCTCCAGGCAACAACACTGGGGTGGCTTGCCCTTCCCTTCTCCAGGAAAGCTTCCCAGACTATGGATCAAATCCAGGCCTCCTACACCGCAGGAAGAGTTTCTCCTGACTGAGGTGCCCGGGGAGTCCTGGTGGACAAAAGATATTCTTCTGCAAATATAAGGCGTTCTCTGGAATCTGCTATCATTCATTGAAAGATGGATGGAACTGGAGCCGATTATACAGTGAAGGAAGCCAGAAAGAAAAACACAAATACAGTATACTAAGGCATATATATGGAATTTAGAAAGATGGGGATGATGACCCTGTATGCGAGACAGCAAAAGAGACTCAGATCTATAGAGTGAACTTTTGGACTCTGGGGGAGAGAGAGAGGGAGAGGGTGGGATGAGATGGGAGAATGGCATTGAAACATGTATACTATCAAGTAAGAAACGAATCACCAGTCGATATCCGATGCAGGATGCAGGATGCTTGGGGCTGGTGCAAGGAGAGGACCCAGAGAGATGGTATGGGGTGGGAGGTGGGAAGGGATTCATGTTTGGGAATGCTTGTACACTCGTGGTGAATTTGTGTCAATGTTTGGCAAAACCAATACAGTAACTTAAAGTAAACTAAAGTTAAAATAAAAATTTCAAAAAGTAAAAAAAAAAATTAAAAAAAAAAGAAAGATTTGTTTTCAGGTTTGCCAACTGTTTATTTTCACTAACATCTGAGCCTGTTACTTTATAAATGATGGGATTCCAGGGTGGGAATGGAGTGCTCTTCTCCCTTCAATTTTCATTTTCTAAAAAATTATGTTTTCATTTTTTTTAAAAAAAACACTTTAGCATTGTGGTTCAGTAAACCCATTTTGCTTTATGGAGGAAAGTGTTAAATTTGTTATTTTCAAGCACGTTTCTTTATGGTTAAGTGTGATTTCTAAATGTTATCTTTTATTTGTGTTTTGCTTTTGGTATGACCAGATATTCCGCTTGTTTTTCATAGTTTCCAATGTTTTCAGAAAAATCAACATATTTTTCATCCCCTTAAAAAAAATGAAAAATTGGTTCTTACCTGTTAGAGTTCCAAAAGTATAGCAAGAGACTTCAACACAGTGCTTCCAGAACTGATGGAACATTTCCGTTAAATGTCGCAGAAGATATAAACAATTTGGAAAAGAAAGTGTGTTCAGAACTACTCTGTCTAAAATATTTCACAGAACAGTGGAAGAATGCTTGTAGTTTATAGCAAACCAAGATTTGCTCCCTTCTGAAAGTTCAAGGAAGCCTCAGAAAGGACACGGCAGTTAAATGATACGGATTATTACACATTTACCATTTAACTTAGTGTAGTATCCTCCAGTGCAGCAGGCCTAAGAGATGCAGGTTTGAGTCTTGTTTGCGAAGATGCCCCGGAGGAGGAAACGGCAACCCACTCCGGTATTCTTGCCTCGAGAATCCCCTGGACAGAGGGGCCTGGCAGGCTACACTCCCTGGGGTCCCAAAAAGTCAGACAGGACTGAAGCAACTTAGCAAGCAAGCACAAGCAAAAACAGAACTCGAAAGTGCTTCTATGGTTTGAATTTAGAAAGAATTTTCCTTTTTAGGGGCCCTCTGAAACAAGGGCCCTTACAAATGAACTTGACCCAAACACAGCTGTGACTTTGTGGTAAGGCATACATAAAATCAGCATAAAAATTGAGATCTTTCGCAGGCCGTTTAAATAACAATGGCTTGTAAATTCTTGGGGCTTCACTTGATACCTTGGAAGTCACAGAGAGGAGGATTATGGTGACATGAAGCATTTTTGAAATGTGGATTTTAAATCAACCCACCCCAGGGGACTTCCCTGTAGTGCAGGTTCGATCCCAGGTCAGGGAGCTAAGACCCAACATGCCTGCCTGTGGGCTAAGTCCCTTCTGTCATGTCTGACTCTTTTGCAACCCCATGGACTGTAGCCCACCAGGCTCCTCTGTCCGTGGGATTTCCCAGGCAAGAATACTGGAGTGGGTTGTCATTTCCTCCTCCAGGGGAATCTTCCCAACCCAGGGATCAAACCCACGTCTCTTATGTCTTATCGGTTCTTTACCACTGGTGCCACCTGGGAAGCCTGTTCTTAGTGCCGCTGGTCTTGTTGGCAACTCGGGTGTGGTTTCTGCAAACATTTTGAAACAGAACCTTCATCGTGTGCTTGCAGATTGACTACAGATTGAGAGAGAAACGCACAGCCAGAAATCCAGACATCTGTCTGCAGGCTTCTCAGACTCCAGAGGTGGAACCTGGGTCGTTTGGGGTCACACGGTGGAGTCTGTGTCTGGCCATGGGGGTGACTGATCCAGATCAGGGAAATCTGTGAGCAAGCTTGGCTGACGTTCCAGACACCCGCGGTCAATGCCGGTTGGCACGACTCAATCTTTATTTCCATCTCCCATCCATGCACCCAGCAACTTGTGTAAGCCTCTGCTTTCTACCTTTTCTCATTCCAGAACACAAGTGGAGAAATAGCTCTTTCTGTGGGAAGTTGCCACAAAGGAAAAAAACAAAACAAAACAGGACTTGGCACTGAACCCCGCAAAAACACTGAAAACTTCTTCTCAGAGGTGGCATGTGGTATGCCTGCCAGAGAAGACCTCATGAGGTAAGAGCTTGACGTGATCTCTTGTACGTCTCAGGGTGGAGGTCGTTGAAATGTAAGTGCCTCCCGGTCAGTCATCGCTTTAGCTCACACCTGTGTGACGTCCACAAGCTCTGTTGTGCCCTGTTATATTATATATAACAAACATCTCTAATATGCCTAATATTTATAATATTTATATAATATAATGGTCTTTCCCGGTGGCTCAGCAGAATCCACCTCCAATGCAGCATACGTGGGTTCAGTCCCTGGGTCAGGAAGATCTTCTGGAGAAGGGCATGGCAACCCACTCCAATATTTGTGCCTGGAAAAACCCCTTGGACAGAGGAACCTGGGGGCTACAGTTCATGGGGTTGCAAAGAGTTGGACCCGACTGAAGCCCCTTAGCATGCACACACACATGGTGTAATGAATGTAGTTTGTATAATGTATAGTTTATATGTAATATATATAACAAATATTAGAGATGTGTTATATGTATAAAATATACTTTCATAGTAAACATAAAGATGTTTATTGTGTCATATATAAAATTTAAGCTGAACAAAGCAGAGTATTTTTGCAAGCATATAGAACAACAGACTGAAAATTTTAAATATATCCTTGTTGGCATGAAACATGACACTAATCCGTCCTTGGACGAGCATCCCTATTTACATTGCAAACAAAAGCAAAGGCCCAAAGAGAATACACGTGGCTGTCCTTCTGTAAATGGGGGCAAGCACAGCTTTTTTCAGAATTTCAGAGGCAACGCATCTAATATTCACCAGTTCCACACAAACGGCCTTGCAAGACTCTGATTTTTCCTGTATGGGTGGACCTCTTTGATGTGAGTTTGCAAAAGGCCTGATACGCTAGGTGGGGTGTTTCTTGGGCCATCACTTTCACGGGTAGAAAAATCTCATCCAAACCTGGCATTTCTGGGCAGCACTTGAGATACGGTGACGACTGTGGTGGGTTGAGAACTTGCCGTTTGCACAGTTCACCACGTAGATTGTCACATGGAACAGAATTTAAAAAAGAAAAAGAAGTTCCTGCCAAATGGTTGATCAGCAAAAGCTGGTTTTGTAGAGAAGCAGGAACTATGCAGGAATTAATTCAAGGCTTTTTTCCCCAATTCAGTAGTGTCCTCTAGGTACACAGACCTTCCTCAGAGTTAGGGCATCTCATTGCCAGTACGTGTGCTCTATATATTTGGTGATTTGTCCTTGTAAATGTACGCCAAACATAGGCATGTTTCTGTGTGTGTGGGCACACACATGCGTGCGTGTGCACACACATGCGTGCATGCCGTGAGTGTGCTTGCTTGCATCCCCATGTGCACCCAAACAGCTTCCCATGCTTCATTTAGCATCAACCTATAGAAAACTCCTGGTATATTAAAATCGGAGATGGAAGTCAAGAATCTCTGTTTGTTTTTGTCTTCTGTTAAGATGGGCTTTTATTTTGCTTTGTTTAAGCTTTTATTTTGAATTAAAGATGTCTGTTCCCTGGGTGGGGAAGATCCCCCGGAGAAGGGCATGGCAGCCCACTGCAGTATTCTTGCCTGGAGAATCCCACGGACAGAGGAGCCTGGAGGGATACAGTCCACAGGGACGAACCGAGTCAGACATGACTGAAGGGACTTAGCCCACAAAGAGGTCTTTAACTCTGAGATTAAATGAGTTTTGTGGCTTTTAATGGTTTTCCTCATAGAATGTGACTGTCGACAGAAATGCACGACAAATTGCTTTTAAAAGTACAACACTTCATTGAATTTTAATAAATGGCTTTTTTTTTTCCTGACTCTTTGGGAGGAAAAAAAAATGTGGCTTTCCAAACTTCATTCAATACATCTTCCTGTACCTTTTAAGATTTCTTTATAAACACTCCAAATGCTTGTTTGGGTTTACTATTGATTCCTTAAAAAAAAATTTATATATATAAAACCCTCTTTTTATTGTAATTCAAATAGCTTTTCAAGTCCTCTTTCCTTGAGAAGTCAAAACTGCACAATTTTCTGCTATTTTTCACTTTCATTGTATCTGAAGGTGCATTTTTGACAACTGTCTTCATCACATAAAATATCCTTGAGTGTTCTATATCTATCTTTTTTAAAACACGAAGCAACGTGTATGTAAGAAAGTTTCCTCTAAGCCATTCCCCATAAAATGCTGTTCAACAAAAGGCTTTATTTTTGCTTCCCTTAACACGTGTGGTTATGATTATAAAACGGGACAGATTTAAAAGGTCCATCTTTAAACATATTTCCATGTGCTACTCATAAAGAGAAGGGTGTTATACAGCAATTCCCACAGACGTATCCAAATCGTGAATAATTTAAATACTGAATTCCAGGAAGCAGGCAATGTGTTCCATCTTCTTTGTAGAGTAGAGGCTCTTATCACTTATGGGCTAGGGATCTCTGGAAAAGTTAAATGAGCTCCAGTGCTTTAAGTCTAGTTGAAGCATTATGTAGGTTTCTTATTTATAACATCCTTTCAATGAGACCTGGTAATTGGCCAAGACAGTTTTTATCCAGGGAGGCAGCATTTGGTTGAATACGGTTGACTGATTTTTTCTGCAAGGGAGACAGAAACAAACAAACAAAAAAACCACTTGTTATTTTTAAAATAAATAGTTCAGAGGTTTCAGTAATTTCTGTAAAATAGACTAAACCGTTTTTCTTTTTACTGACTTCTCTGTAAAGTATTTCTTAAAGTTAAAAACAAAAAAACATTTATTTATTAATTTTATGGCTCACTAGAAAAGACCCTGATGCTGGGAAAGATTGAAAGCAGAAGAAGGGCTCGGCAGAGGATGAGATGGCTGGATGGCATCACTGACTTGACGAACATGAGTCTGAGCGAGCTCCGGGAGCTGGTGATGGACAGGGAACCCTGGCGTGCTGCGGTCCATGGGGTCGCAAAGAGTCGGACACGACTGAGCGACTGAACGGAACCGAACCGATAGCTGTCCTGGGTCTTTATTGCTACACACGGGCTTTCTCTCGTTTTGGGGAGCGGGGGCTCCTCTCTCGTTCTGGCGTGCGGGCTTCTCATTGCAGGGACCTCTTGTCGCAGAGCGCGGGCTGAATGCCCCCAGGGTTCAGCAGTCGTGACTCCCAGGCTGCAGAGCGGTTCAATGTGACTGAGTAAATAACCCATTGCATATATCTACCACGCTTTCTTTATCTTCATCCATCCATCCGTCCGTGGGCGTTTAGGTGGCTTCCACAACATGGCTATTGTAAACAGTGCTGCATGTTTCTGGATCAGAATTGTGCTTAAATATATGCCCAGGGGTGCACCGCACATTTCCAACAGGTCGGGATTTTCTCCTCTGTCACCCACGTGCCATGAGGAAATACTTCTCTTCGATTGCCGAGTATTCAAAGATTTCCCAGGTAACTGATTTCATTGGTTTGGAACTCAATTCTGTTTTTGACCGTAGACTATAACTGATGGAACTCCAGCCTTTGAGGGTATGTTATTATTTGCTCTATGACCCTGAGTCTGGCACACCGTTGTGGGTGTTTCATAGGCAATTGAAGATACGGTGTGTCCTACACTTGGGTGAATGTTCACTTGATGAGGTTCTGTTTGTTACGCCAGTGAGTGAAAGAGGAGGGCTGGACTCTGAATCACTAATGACAGATCTGTGTATTTTCCACTTGAGATCTCTCTGAACGGTGCTTGTCTATTTTGAGTCTGTTATTTGCGTACATGTATTTGCAATCGTTTTATAACTTGCCTGTTGATTTAAGGGTCTTGTCACTAGGAAATGTCCATGCTTATGCTTAGTGAAGTGACTGTCTCTTGGTCGTGTCTGACTCTTTGCGACCCCACGGACTGTATAGAGATCTTCCAACCCAGGGATGGAATCCAGGTCTCCCGCATTGCAGGCAGATTCTTTACCATCTGAGCCACTAGGGAAGCCTGAGGCTTCCTTTGTCTACTGTTAATACAGCTACTTCAGCTTTTTTATAGTGGAAAGTCCCTGGCTCAAATGGTAAAGAATCCACCTGAAATGCAGAAGGCCTGAGTTCAATCCAGAAAGATCCCCTGGAGAAGAGCAAGGCAACCCACTCCAGAATTCTTGCCTGGGAAATCCCCTGGACAGAAGAGCCTCATGTACTCTGGTCCATGGGGTCCCAAAAAAAAGAGAGAGAGAGAGAGAGAGAGAAGAGACGGAGGATGAGATGGTTGGATGGCATCTCCAACTCAATGGACATGAGTTTGAGCAAACTCCGGGAGATGGTGAAGGACAAGGAAGCCTGGCGTGCTGCAGTCCATGGGGGTCACAAAGAGACAAGACTTTGTGACTAAAGAACAAATAGAAAACAGCTTTCTTATGCCTCTTGTTTCCACAGTAAACTTTCCTACGCACTCAGTTAATTAATCTGACCGCGTCGGGTCTCAGCCACACCACGCGAGACGTAGCGATGTGCACAGGATCGTAGTTGAGCCTCACATGAGCCTCTCCTCATAGCAGCTGAGTCGCCTCCCCAGGATCAGTAGTCGAGATGCCCAGGCTTACTTGCTCCTCGGCATGTGGGATCTCACTCACTTGACCAGAGCGCGAGTCCATGTCCCCTGCAGTGGGAAGCAGATTCTTAACCGCGGGATGGCCCGGGAAGTCTTCCCATGCACTTATTTCAAACTTTCAGGAGTCTTGTAATGGCATCTCTTGCAGTCTCACGGCGCTGGGTTTGAAACCTTGGTTGAGTGAGAGTCCCTTGGACTGCAAGGAGATCCAACCAGTCCACTCTAAAGGAGATCGGCCCTGGGTGTTCTTTGGAAGGAATGATGCTAAAGCAGAAACTCCAATACTTTGGCCACCTGATGGGAAGAGCTGACTCATTGGAAAAGACCCTGATGTTGGGAAAGACTGAAGGCGGAAGGAGAAGGGGACGACAGATGAGATGGTTGGATGGCATCACCGACTCGATGGACATGAGTCTGAGCAAACTCCAGGAGTTGGTGATGGACAGGGAGGCTTGCTGTGAATTCATGGGGTCCCAAAGAGTCAGATACAACTGAGTGACTGAACTGAACTGAACCGAGTGTATATATTACATAGAGACTTGAATGTCTTAATGTCATTTCTAGTTTTCGGATGTCATTTGTACTTTTCGTCTAACTTGGTGAGGTATTATATACATGGACCACATCCATTTAAAAGGAACACTTCAGTGAGCCTGAAGATCGTAACCACACGCTCCCCGCAATGAACCTTGCACAGAACCTTGCACCCCCAGCATCCCAGACTGTCCCCACAAGCCCTTTTTCAAACATATCCTCATACAGTTTGTAGCCCTCAGGCAAGCAATGATGTGTTTTCCGTCACCACAGTACACGGGACATTACAGAACATCAAATACAGGAAATAAGACAGCGTGTACTTGTCCGTGTTTGTCTTCCTGGCTCACCAGTTTAGTTGAGAGAGCTGCAAACGTTGATGTGCCCAGCCACCCTGAAGCTACCTGTTCATGTGTGATAAGTCACTTCAGTCTTGTCCCACTTTTTTGCAACCCCATTGACTGTAGGCCCCTCTCCTTGTAGCTCAGTCGGTAAAGAATCTGCCTGCAGTGCAGGAGACCCAGGGTTCGATCCCTGGGTCGGGAAGATCCCCTGGAGCAGGAAATGGCAACCCACTCCAGTCTCCTTGCCAGGAAAAGCTCACAGACATAGAAGCCTGGAGGGCTGCAGTCCATGGGGTCACAAAGAGTCGGGCACAACTGGGCAACTAACCTTTGACTGCAGCCCGCCAGGCTCCTCTGTCCGTGGGATTCTCCAGGCAAGAAAACTGGAATGGGTTGCCATGCCCTCCTCCAGGGGATCTTCCCGACCCAGGGATCAAACCCACGTCTCTTGCATCTCCTGCGTAGGCAGGCAGATTCTTTAACACCACTGTCACCTGGGAAGCCCATTCCAAAACTTAGGTCATCCCAAAAAGTATCTCACAGAACAGAACTCAATGAGGCTGTCATAGTAATTTAGAAAGCTTATTCTCCTTTTTCAATAACAAAATAAACCTTATATGTGCTCTGACGTATACAGCATTAACTGGTTTGTTATAAAAAACCATGTCACATGAAATAAACACTGGATTAAAGCATGTAAACAAAACAAAAGGTTACTTAAACATATCCAGTTTGTGAAGTGACCAGCAAGCTGTCACAATGAATTTCCCAGGAAAAGACAAGGAGGACTACTGATACGCAAACTAACATGGATGAATCAAAAAAAAAAAAGATAAGGAAAGAAGCAAGACACCGTAAAACACACTTAGAGAAACAACAGTCAATCCCCATAGAGAAGCAACTCTTTGGGGTCGCAAAGAGTCAGACACAACTGAACTGACAGCAGGCATGCATGCACACCTTCGTCAAGACACATGGACAGGTACACTCAGAATAGTGTACCTGTAAACAAATGGACGGGGAAACAGTAGCTGACTTTATTTTTCTGGGCTCCAAAATCACTGCAGATGGTGATTGCAGCCATGAAATTAAAACATGCTTACTCCTTGGAAGGAAAGTTATGGCCAACCTAGACAGCATATTTAAAAGCAGAGACATTACTTTGCCAACAAAGGTCCGTCTAGTCAAGGCTATGGTTTTCCCAGAGGTCATGTATGTGAGAGTTGGGCTATAAAGCAAGCTGAGCACCGAAGGACTGATGCTTTTGAACTGTGGTGTTGGAGAAGACTCTTTGAGTCCCTCAGACTGCAAGGAGATCCAACCAGTCCATCCTAAAGGAGACCAGTCCTGGGTGTTCATTGGAAGGACTGATGTTGAAGCTGAAACTCCAATCCTTTGGCCACCTGATGAGAAGAACTAACTCATTGGAAAAGATCCTGATGCTGGGAAAGATTGAGGGCAGGAGGAGAAGGGGACAACAGAGGATGAGATGGCTGGATGGCATCACCGACTTGATTGACATGGATCTGGGTGGACTCCAGGAGTTGGTGATGGACAGGGAGGCCTGGCATGCTGCAGTTCATGGGGTTGCAAAGAGTCAGACGTGACTGAGCGACTGAACTGAACTGAAACACATATCAACAACATAATAATTATTTTAATATATTTCTAAATATAAACATTTATATACATATATATGATGACTTGAGGAATGGAAAGAACTATGAACAGATAAATAGTTCTAGCATAAATCCGCTAAAGTAAAATGTCCACATCTGCGGGTGTGACACGTGCATTCACTTCCAACTTTCTTGTGTTTGAGAATTTTAGTGTTCCACGGTGAAAAAAATCCTGTAATAACTTTATGTTGTGTGTGCACTCCATTGTGTCTGAACCTTTGTGACGCCAGGGACCACAGCGCACCGGGCTCCTCTGTCCATGGAATTCTCCAGGCACGAATATTGGAGAGGGTTGCCATTTCCCCCTCCAGGGGATCTTCCCGACCCAGGGATGGAACTCACGTCTCCTGCATTGGCAGTCAGACTCTTTACCTCTAGCGCAAGCTGGGAAGCCCAACAACTATTAATATATCTTAGAAAAAATCTAAAACATGCTGCTTCCTTGGAGGCAAGAAAATAGAAAAGACTTTGCATAAGTTACCTAGAACTGGAGACACCAATCATCTAAGTGAACTGTGAGATGGTCAACTTTCTTTTCAAGAAACCTCCAGCTGAAGCATGTTAATGACTTTGCTTTACGTTGCTTTAAACACATGTCTTTTATCGGAGGTAGTATTTTTGACTTCTTCATGCTGGCAAGCAAAATGTAACCTGCCTTTCATTGAGCATGATGATGCAATGAAGATTTGTGCTTCTTTGTTCAACCCAGATATGCAGACCGTATATGAATTTATAAACTGGAGCTCTACAGTGAATTGGGTCATAAATTCATTCTTCCCCCTGTTTTGTACACACAGATGAAAATATTATTCCCAGGAGCGGCTGTGACGGTTTGTTTCTCTGTGAGACGTTCTTTACAGGTTGCAGTTTTGGCTCTGTGTGTTTGTTGCTCAGTTATGTCCAACTTTTTGCGACTCCATGGACTGTATGTAGCCGGTAGCCCATCCTTGGAATTCTCCAGGCAAGAATACTGGAGTGGGTCGCCATTTCCTCCTCCAGGGATCTTCCTGACTCAGGGATTGAACCTGGGGTCTTCTGCATTGCACGCAGAGATATATCATGGAAGCGATTTCCACATTTACGTCAATTCAAATCATAGGCTCTGGATGACAAACGAGCAGGAAAGACGCAGCATCAAGTCTAAGAAGCCACTGAGGGGACCTCCGCGGTGGCCCGGTAGCTACGGCTGTGCCTTTCCAGGGCTGCAGGTTTGGGATCAACCCCTGGTCAGGGAACAAAGCTGCCACATGCTGCAATTGCATGGCAAAAACCCGACATATAAACCAGAAGCAACATTGTAACAGATTCAGTAAAGACTTTAAAAATGGTCCACCTCAAAAAAAAAAAAAAAAATCTAAGAAAAAGCAGCACCTGAATCGTATCTTTGTAATATATTAATGATAATTACTAATATGATAATCATTAGTTTAGCTAATCTTCGTGCAAGAAATGACCGCAGGAACAAAAAAGCCAGTCACTGGAGAAAGTGTTATTTCACTGGGCCTTTCAGTGAAGGGTCAGGTGGTATAGAACCTGCCTGCTAGTGCAGGAGACGCAGGTTCGATCCCTGGATCGGGAAGATCCCCTGGAGAGGGAAATGGCAACCCACTCTGGCATTCTTGCCTGGAGAACCCCATGGACAGAGGAGCCTGGCGGGCTGCAGTCCATGGGGTCACAAAGAGTACAAACGTTGCGTGTATATATTTTTTCTGTATTCCTTCACCCATTGATAACACACTTGGGTCGTTTCCACGTCTTGGCTATTGTGAATAGCACTGAAGTAAACAGCGGTGCAAGTAAGTCTCCAATATCCTGATTTCATCTCCTGCAGACAAATACCCAGGGCTTCCCTGGGGGCTCAGTTGTAAGAATCTGCCTGCAATGCAGGAGATCTGAGTTTGATCCCTGGGTCTGGAAGATTCCCCTGGCAGAGGAAATGGCAACCCACTCCAGTACTCTTGCCTGGAGAATCCCATGGACAGAGGAGCCTGGTGGGCTGCCATCCATGGGGTCGCAGAGTCAGACTCAACCAACTTGGCATGCATGCACTGTTGATCTGAGGGAACTGTATTCAATATCTTGTGATAAACACTAATGGAAAAGAATATGTTAAAAAGAATGTCTGCATGTGTATAACTGAGTCATTTTACTGTTCAGCAAAAATTGGCACAACACTGTAAATCAACTATTCTTCAAGAAAAAAAAAAATTTAATTTCAACAATATGTTTTTTTAAAGAATGTTCCCTGTAGTTGCAGAAGTCATTCAAAGATTGTAACCATATCCACTGAGATGTTATCACTCTCCACTTGTTCATTGTCTCTTCGTTGAGATATGTTCATTTGGGGGCTTCCCAGGTCGTGCTAGTGGTAAAGAACCCGCCTGCCAGTGGAGGACACGTAAGAGACACAGGTTCAATCCCTGGGTGGGAAACAGCCCCTGGAGAAGGAAACGGCAGCCCACTCCAGTGTTCTTGCCTGGAGAAGCCCATGGACAGAGGAGCCTGGTGGGCCATAGTCCATGGGGTCACAAAGACATGAAGGAGTGACTTTCTCTCACTTGCGTCATTAAGCCACAGGGTACAGACTGGATTCCGCACGTTGTCTGTGTAAATTCTTTGTCTCTTTGTGGTGTTCACTCAGGAGCCGTCTGCTGTCTGCTGTCTTGGAAGTGAATTAGGAGAAAGACAGCGGTTTGGGTTATATCTTTATTTTCTGCAAATGCATATTTTTTATATGTAAAATCCATTTCACATTGATCCGTCGCTGGCTAGACCGTGATCGCACTGTGCAGGAACCATGCTAAACGCCGTCTCATTGTAACTCATGCATCGTTAGAGGAAGCAGCTGAATACAGGTTCGGAGACACAGATTGCTGTTTGTAAAGGGAGACTGAAACATGAGAGATTTGCAACTTTCCCACCTAAATCCATACAAAGGAGTTTCTATCTTGAAGCGTGAAAAAAAAGAGAAAAGGAACCTATTCTTCTCCTAAATCTTTACCAGCTTTGGATTCCTTGCCAGCTGAGCCGCCAGGGAAGCCCAAGAATACTGGCGTGGGTAGCCTTCCCCTTCTGGAGAATCCCATGGACAGAGGAGCCTGGCAGGCTACAGTCTATGGGGTCACAAAGCGTCGGACGTTACTGAGCATGCGTGCACGCTGGTGTTTACGCAGTCAATGGGAAAGTCATCTCTTCTCACCAGAGACGTTAATTCACATTCATGTCTGTTCTTCATGTCTGTATCAGTTTGGCTGAGTCAGACATTGCTGGTGGAATGTGCAGTCTTCCTTGTGGCATGCCAGCTCTTGCCTTGTGGCACGTGGATGCCCTAGCCGTGGGGCACAGACTTAGCTGCTCCACCGCAAGTGGGGTCTTTGCTCCCTGACCCGGGATGGAAGCCGAGTCCTCTGCATTAGAAGGTAATGTTAACCCCTGGACCCCCAGGACAGTTCTCAGACTCCATTTTTTAATACGTGCGATCCACAGCTTTTATTTTAGTGATTGTCTTTTATCTTGGAGAACTGTGATTCCTGACCAAAAAGGTCACCTTTGGGCATTTTTCAGTATGAACTAAGAAGTGTCCCCAGTGTGCGTGAAATACGAATGAATGAGTTGAACCCACCAGACTCAGAGTACCAGGTTTACCGCCGACAAAGAGCATGCCAGAGGTTCCGTATAATCCCCGCCTGAGAAATAAACGAGTAAAGATAAAAACAGTTACTTTCAACAGTGCACAGGCTGAGGGTATTTATCTACAGATCCAAGAAGCGATGCATACTTCCACAGTAAGGCCTCAGACCAGACAGGGGACACCAACACTCCACAATGCTTTGCTTTTCTCATTCCAGAAATCCCGAGTCCACCTAGAGACATCTTCCCCTGACAGAGGTGACTGCTAAGAAGCTTTTGTGGTTTTGGTTGTCGTCGTTTCTTTGAAAGATGACCAGATAACCTTGCAACATCTAACGTGCCAAAGTGAAGGGGAGTGTTAATCAGTCACTCCTGTCTGACTCTCTGCGACCCCGTAGACTGTAGCCTGCCAGGCTCCTCTGTCCGTGGGATTCTCCAGGCAAGAATACTGGAGTGGGTTGCCATGCCCTTCTCCAGGGGATCTTCCCGACCCAGGGATCAAACTCAAATATCCTGCATTGCAGGCAAAGTCTTTACCATCTGAGCCTTTACCAGGGAAGTCTTCAGCAATTAAATTATTTCCAAGACTATCATTTAGCTCTTCCAGCCTGTTTCTACAAAATAGGTGAATATGTGTCACACACTGTTTGGTGTCTTTGGTGGGAAAGGATAAAATTCTCTATTTCTCTCAGAGAAACCACCGCTAAGACCATTTGCAAAATACGAAAGGATGCATTCTTTGTCAAGTACTGGTAAGCGTGCCGTGCAGCCTTCCGTGTGATCGTCAAAATAACAGTTCGTGTCGACAAAGTCTGAAACATCAGGGCATCACGGCTTCTGAGAGGCTTTTTATCTGAAGAGAGAGACCGAACACGGCAAAACAAGAGCCGAAGCTACAACAATCACGGAAAGAGTCGGTGGGAATTTGGAAATGATTAAGGGACTTAACCCTGCTCACAGTTTTAGAGCTAAAAGGTGGTTTGAATATACCCTGGGCGAAACAGAACACTATCACAAAATTCTTTTTTTAATGTATTTAATCGGAGGCTAATTACTTTACAATATTGTAGTGGTTTTACCATACATTGACATGAGTCCGCCAGGGTGTACTTCTTTAAACCTGTGTTCACAACCAGCTTTAACACTTTCTGTATGTGTAGGGTGTGATGCGTTCTGGGGTCGTTTAGTCTTCCCATCAGCATTTTAGAGACTATTAGTGGGTGTGTGCCTGCTAAGCCGCTTCAGTCATGTCCGTGTCTTTGCGACCCCGTGGACTGTAGCCCACCAGGCTCCTCCGTCCATGGGCTTCTCCAGGCAAGAAGACTGGAGTGGGTTGCCATGCCCTTCTCCAGGAGGCCTTCCCAACCCAGGGATCAAACCCAAGGCTTCTGCGGCTCCTGCCTTGCAGGCAGGTTCTTTCCTGCGGGGCCACCAGGAAAGCCCAGAGTTTATTCCTACTTGCTCCAAAACCGGCTGTGGAGATCCATTTGATCCATTGTGCAGAATATTCAGGCAAGAGTCGGCCACAGCGTACGCCGCCCGTCAAGGGAGATTCCAAAGGAATGTCAGCAGTGAGTCTTCATGTTCAGCCATGATCAGAATCAACCTGAATATCAAAATTACTTTCTGTTCCAGGAGCAAAACTGAAGAGAATTTGCGGTGGTAAAGCATGTCCTTAATCCTTCATACGGCTCTCATTTCACTGCAGGTTTCTATAGGAATTCAGGGCTTCCCAGCTGGCTCAGACGGTAAAGAATCGGACTGCAACGTATGGGACCCGGCTTCGATCCCTGGGTCGGGAAGATCCCCTGGAGAAGGGCATGGCAACCCACTCCAGTATTCTTGCCTGGAGAAGCCCATGGACGGAGGAGCCTGGTGGGTTACAGTCCATGGATTTGGTAAGAGTCAGACACGACTTGGCGACTAACATTCCATTGCATTCTGTAGGGATTAATGACAGGATGAGCCTGTGTGTTCTGAGAAAGGGAAAGTATTAATATGCAAGTTGATGTTGCTGCTGACCCACAGCCCCCATCCTTGACTGAAGGCCATCTTGTGGCTGGAACGTCACACGTTTACTGCGGACCCTGTTTGGAAATTAGCTTCCGAAACCCTATTTAGCCGTGTCTTCCTACAGGTATGACAAATGTGAATTTAAAGGTGTGATCAGGCAGCCTGAAAACTCATCATTCATCCAAAATTGGAAGGTGTTAAAGAAAACTGTGACATCTTATCTTTCACCTACAGTCTTTATATTGACCTTTCAGGGTCTGTAGGTGGACCCCCTTCACGGTTCATGACACTTATTGCTATCCTATTCTACTCTGGGGGCTTCCCTGAGAGCTCAGTTAGTTGGTAAAGAATCTGCCTGCAATGCAGGAGACGCCAGTTCGATCCCTGGGTTGGGAAGATCCCCTGGAGAAGGGATCCGCTATCCTCTCCAGTATTCTTGGGCTTCCCCGGTGGCTCAGCTGGTAAAGAATCCACCTGCAATATTTCTTTAATATTTATTTATAGATTCATTTATTTATTTGGCTACTCGGGTCGTAGATGCGGTACGTAGGGTCTAGTTTCCTGACCAGGGAGCAAATCTGGGCCCCCTGCATTGGCACCAGAGAGTCTTAGCCACTGGACCACCAGCGAGGTCCCTCAACTTGTCCTTTATATATATATATTTAGAAAAATTGTACATATTTAGAATGTTCTTTATATACATATATATTTACATACATATGTGTCTGTGTGTTTGATGGGCGGGATAAATTGGGAGATTAGGACCGACGTGCACCCACTACTGTGTATAAAAGAGAGAACCGCCAAGGACCTCTTGCGTAGCCCAGGGTCGCTATATTCAGTATCTTACAATAACGTGTAATAGAAAAGAATCTAGAAGTGCAGCTGAATCGCTTGGCCGCACAGCTGAAACCACCTGCGTTTCAACTATACATCACCTGCGTTTCAACTTTTAATACACTGGGGCAATGAAATCTGTACGTAGATTAATCTTCTCTATGAGCGTGAACTATTTTGCTGAAGAAAGAAATGATCTCCTCCACTAGTAACCTAAAAGCACAAGTTAATGTCCGTTAATGGGCAACTTAATATCAAACGATCGCTCTCGACTAGAACGAGGCACCTCTGTTCCCTGGCATGGAAGCCACCCTCCTCCTCTTGTCTTGCTCTCAGAGGCTGGGCTAGTCTATTCATGGGCTTCCCTGTTGGGTCAGATGGTAACGAATCTGCCTGCAACACGGGGAGACCTGGGTTCGATCCCTGGGTCGGGAAGATCCCCTGGAGGAGGGCATGGCAACCCACTCCAGTATTCTTGCCTGGAGAAGCCCATGGACAGAGGAGCCTGGCGGGCTGCAGTCCATAAGGTCGCAAAAGAGTCGGACACGACTGAGCGACTAACCACATCACACGCTGTTCACAAAGAAAGCGGTGTTTCCAAACGCTGTGTTCTCTGATGTTCCAACTATTGCTTTGGCAAACTTCATAAACCATAACAGCACGGTCTCACTGCCTTAGACGTGACTGGATATCATGTCTTATACGGAAGGGACCGCCCCGCTTCCAAATGCCCCCGTAACGATCATCTATATACCCTTTGGGTTTTGTGTGTGTGATTAAGCTGCTGTGATTTTAAGATCACTTGCACGCGGCAGGAATATGAAAAGGGAGGGAGCACACTGCTTCCAAAGTTTGCTTTATGTAACAAATCCAGAAGACGTTAACCATCCCTGTTAAGAGGCCGTGACAATGTCTGACTGTGTTTACACATTTTTTAAATCCACTTAAACACCTTCCTGCCAGCGAAGCTCCATTTAGAAAGCTGCTGCTGCTGCTGCTAAGTCGCTTCAGTCGTGCCCGACTCTGTGTGACCCCATAGACGGCAGCCCACCAGGCTCCGCCACCCCTGGGATTCTCCAGGCAAGAACACTGGAGGGGGTTGCCCTTTCCTTCTCCAAGCTAGTGTGTTTTCTATCCTTCGTCAGCACTTCCTTTATCTGAAGTAACACACAAAACCTTCTGAAGAGGCAAGAAAGAAACCCTCTAAGATTTCTTTATAATTTTGTTCTAAAGCTTTTTTCCTTTTTCTTTGTATTATAGTTAAAAAATAAAAACAATACGGGTCTTCCCTGGTGGTCCAGAGGTCTAGACTCCGTGCTCCCAATGCAGGGGGACCAGGTTCGATCCCGGGTCACAGAACCAGATCCTACATGCCAGAACTAAAGATCCAGGGCATCTCAATAGATGAATAAATAAAAAATTTTGAAAAGACAACATTATTAGTAGTCTGGACTTCCCTGGTGGCTCAATGGTACAGAATCTGCTTGCAGTGGAGGAGACCCAGGTTCGATCCCTGGGTGGGGAAAGTCCCCTGGAGGGCGGCATGGCAACCCATTCCAGGATTCTTGCCTGGAGAATCCCATGGACAGAGAAGCCTGGCAGGCTACGGTTCATGGGGTCGCAAAGAGTCAGACATGACTGAGCGGCTCACGCTTTCACTGGAACTCGACAGGAACGGGTCAGTGACCGTCACGTTCATCAGCTGTATAAACTTCACATATCACTGGCTACTCAGAAAGGTTTCCTATGTTACTTCAGATAACGAAAGGACTGAACAAGGAGATAAAGCACACTAGCTTTCTAAATGGAGCGTCACAGAAAGGTGTTTAAGTGCATTAAAAAAAAAAAAAAAGTGCAAACATAGTCAGACACTGTCAAGGCCTCTTAACAGGGATGGTGAATGTCAACCAGATTTGTCAACAGAATTCAGCACAAATTAAGTGTTTAAGAACTCCCCGGTTGTCAAGTGGTTAGGACTTTACCTCCCAGTGCAGGGGACATGGGTTCCATCCCTGGTTGGAAAAATAAGATCCCGTCGGCTGCACAAAGGGAAAGAAGGAAGGAAACTATGGAGGTAGGATGGAAAGAAATAAGAAAAAGGAAGGAAGGAAAGAAAGAAAGAGGGATGAAAGGAAAAAAAGAAGAAAGAAAGAAATTTAAACACCCTGTGGCTCAGATGATAAAGAATCCGCCTGCAATATAGGAGACCCAGATTCGATCCCTGGGTCAGGAAAATCCCCGGGAGGAGGGCATGGCAACCCACGCCCAGATTCTTGCCTGGAGAATCCCATGGACAGAGGAGCCTGGCGGGCTGCAGTCCACGGGGTTGCAAAGAGTCGGAGGTGACTGAGCCAGCTGAACAGCAGCAGCGGCCACTGTTAACTGTGTAGCTCATTGCGCTTAGCGTATTCATATTGTTCTGCAGCTCTCTGGGACTTTTTCGTCCCGCGGCGCAGAACCTCTGTGGCCGTGAAATCCCAACTTCCCATCCTTGGTGTACACTTTGCTACTTTCTACGTCTATTAATTTACCTACTTAGATACTTCATAGCAGTGTGGTCCTACACTATGTATCCCTTTGTGCCTGGCTTACTTTGCTTAGCATCATGTCCTGGGAGCTCATCCATGGTTTAGCAGGTGACCGGGTTTCCTTCCTTTTAAAAAAAAAAAAAAAAAATGTGTTTTTGGATAATGGATATTATAATTGATAACTAACTATCAATTAAATATTTTTTAAGGTATCAGGCTGTTCCTAAGTAATCCGTGAAAAGCCGTTCTCAGCACACCCTCCTGGTGTTACTTGCTTGCTGCTGCTACGCCTGGCGGGGAACGAAGACGGCATTTCATTACAGTGGTTACTTATGGCGGTAGTCACGGGGTTCAGGCTATGGATAAGAAACACATTGGCGTATGGATCATATGGATAGCAAACTGCATTTGGAAGGATGAAGGGAAACAGCCCACCGGGTGCCCAGCCACTTGCGTTCTTCTTGCGAATGCAAAATGCGCCAGTTTTTAAGGGATGCTCCTCTTCTTCATTTATACTTTGGGCTGGGCTGGGTCTGCATTGCTGCCTGGGGGCTTTCTCTAGTTGCGGAGACGGGGCTTCCTCTCAGCTTGTGGTTCTTGGGCTTCTCGCTGCGGTGGCCCGTCTTGTGGCAGGACACGTGGTCTTCAGGAGTAGTGGGTCCCAGGCCCTAGAACACGGGCTCCGTAGTTGTGGTGCCCAGAGATTCGTTGCTGTATGGCCTCTTGGATCTTTCTAGACCAGGGATCAAACACATGTTCTTCTGCATTCCCAGGTGGGTACTTTACCACTGAGCCACCGGGGAAGCCCCCAAGCCCTGCATTTTAATGGCTTTCATACATTCTTATCACTGCTTAGGAACCGTTTGATAAAGTAAAATATCAGCGTGAAGTGAAGTTAAAGTTGTGTCCGACTCTTTGCCATCCCGTGGACTATGCAGTCCAGGGAATTCTCCAGGCCAGAATACTGGAGTGGGTTGCCTTTCCCTTCTCCCGGGGATCTTCCCAACCCAGGGATCGAACCAGGTCTCCCACATTGCAGGTGGATTCTTTACCAGCTGAGCCACAAGGGAAGCCCAAGAATACTGGAGCGGGTTAGCGGATCTTCCCGACCCAGGAATGAAGCAGCGTCTCCTGCATTGCAGGCGGATTCTTTACCAACTGAGCTATCAGGGAAGCCGATAAAATATATCGGCATAGACGATGCATTTGCTTTTCATAATGCTAATAAGCTCTATAATGCTCTGAATATCCATCTTAAATTATTTTAAACTGTCTCATGAGTATGAAAGGTTGAACCACTCATTATCAATTAGAAGTAACAGAAAGTTATCACAATAACAGGATTGATTTCAACATAGCACATCTAATCCAATAATGGTTACATGCAATATCCCATTTAATATAAGTGGGCAGTCCAGAGAAAAGGACTTAATATACCGCTTTTACGAGCAGAGTACCATAGGCATACATCTAAGGTTCCAGTGTCAGACTTTATTTTGGGGGGCTCCAAAAATCACTACAGATGGTGATTGTAGCCATGAAATTAAGACGCTTACTCCTTGGAAGAAAGGTTATGAGCAACCTAGATAGTATATTCAAAAGCAGAGACATCGCTTTGCCCACTACCGTCCGTCTAGTCAAGGCTATGGTTTTTCCAGTGGTCATGTATGGATGTGAGAGTTGGACTGTGAAAAAGGCTGAATGCCAAAGAATTGATGCTTTTGAACTGTGGTGTTGGAGAAGACTCTTGAGAGTCCCTTGGACTGCAAGGCAATCCAACCAGTCCATTCTAAAGGAGATCAACCTTGGGATTTCTTTGGAAAGAATGATGCTAAAGCTGAAACTCCAGTACTTTGGCCACCTCATGTGAAGTGTTGACTCATTGGAAAAGACTTTGATGCTGGGAAGGGTTGGGGGCAGGAGAAGAAGGGGACGACCAAGGATGAGATGGCTGGATGGCATCACTGACTCGATGGACATTAGTCTGAGTGAACTCCAGGAGTTGGTGATGGATAGGGAGGCCTGGCGTGCTGCGATTCATGGGGTTGCAAAGAGTCGGACAGGACTGAGCGATTGAACTGAACTGAAGTGATTTACAGGTAATCCTGTTTAAGACATTCCAGGGACTATTCCACAGCAGTACGAGAGCCGGGTGAATGAGGTCTAGGCTAAGATTCTATTTGTTGATGCATTTGTTAATTTCTGGCCGCCCTGGGTCTTCCCTCTGCACACGGGCATTGTCGAGCTGCGGCAAGCCGGGGTTACTCTCTAGGTTCAGTTCCCGGGCTTATTGCAGCGGCTTCTCCGGCTGTGGAGCAAAGGCTCTGTAGTCGCCGTGCATGCGTTAGTTGCCCCCTGTCAACTGGAATCTTCCCCACTCGGTGATCAAACCCATATCCCCTGCACGGGAAGGTGGATGCGTAACCACTGTGTCACCAAGGAAGCCCCAGGTAGGTGTTAAAAGGATGAACAGAACGGGACCATTCCGACAGGGAACAGCCACACCGTACGTGTCCACTGGTCACTATTTATCCACGTTTGCCATCAGCGTGGACTCAGCTCCTGGAAATAATGTGATCGCTCAGTCGTGTCTGACTCTTTTCAACCCCATGGCCTGTAGCCCTGCCAGGCTTCCCTAGTCCATGCAGTTCTTCAGGCAAGAACACTGACGTGGGTTGCCCTGCCTTCCTCCAGGGGATCTAATACCTCCCTCCAGCTGTAGGGTCTATTCTGCTTCCCTAACCAAAAGGAGATTATACTATCGTGTAGGTGACAGTGGTATTATACGAGAACTGAGAAAACTCAGGTCTCCATGCGTGAGAATATTTACGGCTGGAGGAGAAACCGCTAGCTCTGACAAACAGGAACCGATGGTTGGGGGAGGCAGATCATTTGGAGTCTGCTCACTAAGAAGTTTATCCCAGGGATCTCCCAGGTGGTCCAGTGGTTAAGACTCTGCCTTCCTAGGCAGGGGTACGGGTGGGATCAGTGAGCAAAGAATCCATATGCCTCTCGATACAAAGTAAAAAAAACAATACATAAAACGGAAGCAACATTGTAACAGATTCAGTAAAGACTCTTTTAAAACAGATAGCTCTAAAAAAAAAAAGTTTATCCCATAGTGGGTAAGACCCCTTGGACTGTAGTCAGCCAGGCTCCTCTGTCCATGGGATTTTCCAGGCAAGAATACTTGTGTGGGTTGCCATTTCCTCCTCCAGGGGTTGTTCCCCACCCAGGGATCAAACCCGTGTCTCCTACATTGGCAGCTGGGGTCTTTAACCACTAACGCCAGCTGGGAAGCCCAGGTAAGGAATAGCAGTAGTCTGCCTTGGTGGCTCAGGGGTTAAAGCCTCTGCCTACAGTGCGGGAGACCTGGATTCAAACCCTGCATCCGGAAAATCCCCTGGAGAAGGAAATGGCAACCCACTTCAGTATTCTTGCCTGGAGAATCCCATGGATGGAGGAGCCTGGTGGGCTACAGTCCATGGGGTCTCAAAGAGTCGGACACGACTGAGTGACTTCTCTTTCTTTCTCTCTTTCTTCCTTCCTTCCTTTCTTTCTTCCTTCCCTCCTTTCTCCCTTTCTTTCTTTCTTCCTTCCTTCCTCACTTCCTTTCTTTCTTCCTTCCTTCCTTTCTTTCTTTCTTGTGTATGAGACAAGATGAATGGTATAAGAGGAACATGAAGGTTACATGAGGGTATAGCCCATTTAAAAGGTTTTCATTTCACCTGGAGTCACATTTGAAGAAAAATGTATCCACAATTCCAAGCACATCCAAACAGCCATTCATGTTAAGAATTCTAAAGGCATAGAAACAGCCCTAGGCCACAGATGTCTTGTCTCAATTATTATATTTTGATGGGTAGTGATTTAGGTAATTTTCCCTCTGTGTACTCGTGGTTCTGATGTAAACATTTTCAAATCTCCAAATGCCCAGTCGGTAAAGAATCTACCTGCCATGGGGGAGACTCGGGTTCTATCCCTGGGTGGGGAAGATCCCCCGAGGAGGGCATGGCAGCCCACTCCAGGATTCTTGCCTGGAGAGTCCCCATGGACAGAGGAGCCTGGCAGGCTGCAGTCCCTGGGGTCACAAAGAGTCGCGGACAGAGCTGACACACAACATAGCAGATACAAACAGAAGAGCTGCTGGAATTTTCTCTGTCCGGGGTCTTCACATGGGTGCATTTCTCCTGACCAGAAGGCGGACTCTCTTCTCTTAGTGTCTGTCCAGACTGCAAAGGCCATTGAGTTCTGAGGGGCAAAGACTCGGACACGACTGAAGTGACTGAGCGCAAAGGCACATAATGCAAGCAACGTTCTGGGTCTCAAACTCAGACGCAGCGAGAACAGAGAACACGCTGGAAATCATGACATGGACGGAACCACTCACAGCACGATGGTTGGAAATCAGGGTGAACGCAGGGTGGTCTGCAGTATATGTCTCAGCTCCAGCTTCTTCTTTCCATAAAGAAATCAGGGGGGAAAGGGGCTCCATCAGATGTGGTGACTGCTGAGGGCTGACTTCCCTGTGTCCGCACGTGGTGGAAGGGACAAGGGAGCTCTCACTTCCTGCTACCACCTTAGTCAAAGCTACAGTTTTTCCAGTAGTCACGTACGGATGTGAGGGTTAGACCGTAATCAAGGCTGAGTGCCGAAGAACTGATGCTTTCCAACTGTGAGGCTGGAGAAGATTTGAGAGACCCTCGGACGGCAAGGAGATCCAACCAGTCCATCCTAAAGGAAATTAGTCCTGAATATTCATTGGAAGCACTGATGTTGAAGCTGAAACTCCAATACTCTGGGCACCTGATGCGAAGAACTGACTTATGCAAAAGACCCTGATGCTGGGAATGATTGAGGGCCAGAGGAGAAGGGGACAACAGAGGACGAGACGGTCGGATAGCATCACTGATTCAGTGGACATGAGTTTGGGTAAACTCTGGGAGTTGGTGCTTCAGTCCATGGGGTCGCAAAGAGTTGGACACGACTGAGTGCCTGAACAACAAGAGCCATCCTGTTGGGGTTGGGTTTCTCTGTTTTTTTAATTGTGTCTGTTTATACTGTACAGCAAAGTGAGCTATATATATACCTATATCCAGTCTTTTTTGGATTTCCTTCCCATTTAAAGCGGTGCTGGGAAAGCTGGACAGCTATGTGTAAAAGACTGGAATCAGAACACTCCCTAACACCATGCAGGTAGTGTTAGTGGTAAAGAGTGGGCCTGCCAGTGTGGAAGACGGAAGAGACATGGGTTCCATCCTTGGGTCAGGAAGATCCCTGGGAAAAGGGCGTGGCAACCCACTCCAGTTTTCTTGGCTGGAGAATCCCATGGACGGAGGTGCCTGGTGGGCTACAGTCCAGGGGGGGTCCCAAAGTGTCGGACACAACCGAAGTCAGTGAGAACACACGCACACACACACATCTCACAGAGAGAGGCAAACTTCAGCCCCGTGCATGTTACTGCTTGAGACACACCTGCCAGAGAACATCAGAGATGCCACGGATTGTCTAAAACCTTGCTGGCGTCTCTGAATTGCTGAACTCCTTTCTGAAGCTCTGAACTCACCTGCAAATTTCTGTACTCACTTTCGAATTTCTGACCTCCTGAAGTCGTTTCTGAATTTCAAGTCGGTGGACCTGCTGCGAGGTTGACACCTGCATTTCCTACTCTCTTTGGCACCGGTTACCAGTTACCTGGGAGATAGTTTGGGATGGGATGGGACGGAGGGTGGTTTCAGGGTGATCCAAGCACGTTGCATTTACTGTGCACTTTATTTCTATTATCATGAGATCAGCTCCACTGCAGATCATCAGGCGTTTTAGATCCCGGAGGTGGGGGACCCCTCACCTACATAATTAGGTTAACTATGCCGCCACGTCCAAGAATTTGCATTTTGAACAAGCACCCTGGTTGAATAGATGGGAAAATCTAAATGTCGAATAATTTTTCAAATGGAAAAGAATGGCCTTGGCTCCCGTGAATGTATTCATTTATCCCAACGATTATGAGAAAATAACTTGCTGCCTGAGCTCGTTAATTCCCTTTTTCTATTCATTTTATTTTGCTTATGTGTTTTTTTAAGCTGAGTAGCTTCTTAATGACTACAAAATGAAAACATCATCCTCACTTTGAAATTGTTTTGCCTCAGGAAACAGATCGAGTAAACGAATCAAAACAGATAAAACTAAACACATCAACGTGCCAAATAATATCAGTGGAGTGATAACAAATCTTAAGCTGATATATTAATGCGAATTATGCCATACTTAAACTGCTGAGAACTACACTCCCTGGCTGTACCTTTCCTTACGGTGTCAAGAAGCAGTAAATGTCTAGTGTTAAACAAATTGTGACAAACCATATTTAGCGTCATTATAAAGGGAAGTTTTTGGAAAGCAAACAAATCAAAGCATCTTAGCTAAGTGAACAAAGGGCTCTCTATCTGCTGATAGAACAGTTAAACGAGTTTTTGCCTCTAATTAAGAAAGACACATACAACTGGTGTTCATGGCAGGCCTGTTTACAATAGCCAAGACATGGAAGGAGCCTGAGTGCCCATCAGCAGGTGATTGCTTCAAGGGTACGTGATATACACACAAAGGAATATTACTTAGCTGTAAATAAAAAAAAGAACGACAGTTTGCCATTTTCAGCAACACAGATAGACTTGGGGGGCATTGCGCTAAGTGAATTAAGTCAGACAAAGACAAACACTTTATGATCTCACTTATAAGGGGAATCTGAAAAATACAATATGTGAGTGAATATACTGAAAATAAGCAGACTCAGAGATGCCCAGCACAAGCTAGGAGTGACCAGCAGGGAGAGGGAAGCAGGGAGCAGCAATACAGGGGTCAGGGATTACGAGTTTCGAACTATTCTGAATAAGAAAAGCTACAAGGACATATTGTACAACACAGGAAATATAGGCATTATTGTATAATGCCTATAAAAGGATTATAATCTTTAAAAGTTGTGAGTTACTATATTGCACACTAGTAACTTATATAATGCTTCCCTGGGGGCTCAGATGGTAAAGAACCCGCCTGCAATGCAAGAGACCTGGGTTCAATCCCTGAGTTGGGAAGATTCCCCTGGAGGAGGGCATGGCAACCCACTCCAGTACTCTTGGACTTCCCTGGTGACTCAAAAGGTTAAGAATCTGCCTGCAATGCAGGAGACCAGGCTTCAAGCCCTAGGTTGGGAAGACATCATCGTGCAACTATAGTTAAACTTGAAACAAAGTATACTTCAGGCATAATTTTTAAAAAATAGCAAACAGTTTTGCTATTCGCTATGTCACTAACTCACATTACTGACACAGAACTTGTACATGAGTTCAAGGACAATCACATACGATATATTTCTCTCTCTCTCTCTCCATCTCTCTCTGTTTTTTTAAAATATTTATTTATTTGGCTATACCAGGTCTTAGCCACTGGACCACCAGGGAAACTCCAAGATGGATTTCTGAACATTTTCATCTTCTGCTGAATGTTCTGGGGAAGCTTACTTTGCTAAATACATTCCCCGAAGATGGTTTCCTAACATAATTAATCCCTCTATCACATCTGCAGCCATGAAATTAAAAGACGCTTGCTCCTTGGAAGAAAAGCTATGAAAAAGACAGCATATTAAAAAGCAGAGACATGACTTTGCTGGCAAAGGTCTGTCTAGTCAAGGCTATGGTTTTTCCAGTGGTCATGTATGGATGTGAGAGTTGGACCATAAACAAAGCTGAGAGCTGAAGAATGGATGCTTGTAAGCTGTGGTGCAGGAGAAGACTCTTGAGAGTCCCTTGGATTATAAGGATATCCAACCAGTCCATCCTAAAGGAGATCAGTCTTGAATATTCATTGGAAGGATTGATGTTGAAGCTGAAACTCCAATACTTTGGCCACCTGATGCGAAGAGCTGACTCATTGGGAAAGACCTTGATGCTGGGAAAGATTGAGGGCAGAAGGACAAGGGGATGACAGAGATGAGATGGCTGGATGACATCGCTGACTCAATGGACATGAGTTTGAGCAAGCTCCAGGAGATAGTGAAGGACAGGGAAGGCTGGCGTGCTGCAGTCCATGGGGTCACAAAGAGTCAGACACAACTGCACAACTGAACAACAATCACATCTGACTTTAAAATGTATCGAATCATTGCATCGTGTTTTCCTTTAAATGCAGATAAATTAGTTTTCTGAGTTGCAGATATATGCACAACTGACCTTCTTTGCTCAAAACGATCTTCTTCTGTTTACTCTTCTGTTCAAGTTTTACTGTACAGCAGGAGCTGGTCTGTGTTTTGCGTCCTTCTCTTAAACCAGCTTCCCGTACTTCTGGTCTGTATTCTGGGAAATCTTGGGTCATTGTGAAGGAGCTTACCTGTCCTCTGCAAATAGCAGTTTCAAAAAAGTTGCTACTATTCTGGTTATTTAATAACAATATCATATGTATGCATGCATTATTAATGGACAAAAAATATATATGTATACCAGCTCTTAACAAATACAGACAAATAAGCCACGGGTGTGTGTGTGTGTGTTTGCCTCTAGCACTCTGTTCTCTCAATAGGAAGTTAAAAATATCTTAGGGAAAGTTCTGTAAGAAGTTGTTTGCAGCCCTGAAAATGCACTGCTGTCTTCTCACTACTGGGTAACTTATTTCCCCATTACTATCTACGTGCTGACATTGCAAAGCATGTACTTGTTGATGTATTTCTGTTTTAAAAATATGACTATTTTATTGAATGTGTCTTCCCAAACACAAAAACCAACATTTCCCCATANGTATTATTCATACAGTCATATACATCTATATATGGTTTTATATATTCCATAAAATAAAATTCCCTATGTGCTGGAATGTATTATTCGTACAAAGCACGCTTAAATGAAAGTGAGATGCTGGCTTCTGCCAGTGGAGATACAAACAAGCAATCATCTTTGGAAAAGGTCTTAGCCTGGCTGCCCCAGAAAACTGTACCAATCAAGGCATCGATGTTGCAAGTCCTTTGAGAGATAGGGGCCAGTGACGCCAGTAACGAGTAGTTTTACCCATCCCTCAGCCCCTGGGGTAAAGGGAGACCTCCTTTCTCTGCACAATGCTGGTTTCCACGGCAAGGGGAGATTCAGTGACCCCAACCCCGGAGCAAGGAGGCGGGGTACCTGACTCCAACTTCTGGTACGTAACTGGTGGATGCCTGTGTCTGGGCACTAACCAGCTTGCATAACCTCTTACTTCCTCATCCTGTGGCCGACCCATGACCCCATGGCCAGGACAGAAAAACTAAATAAATGAAGTAAATGAAAACCAAATTGTCAACAGTCCTGACGGTAAAGAGTCGGGACTTCAGCGTCAGGACACTTCGCCGTGGGATGTTGACTGTAAGGAGTCGTTGCCAAGGCCTTCGCGTCCATCAGTGCCTCTCCTTCATTCCGCTACTGGAGCTCTTTTTGTTTTTACTGTTTGCACTCTGCTACTTACTCCTTGGAAGGAAAGTTACGGCCAACTTAAAGGTGAAAACATGAAGTCGCTCAGTCGTGTCCGACTCTCTGCAACCCCATGGACTGTAGCCTACCAGGCTCCTCCGTCCATGGCATTCTCCAGGCGAGAGTTCTGGAGTGGGTTGCCGTTTCCTTGTCCAGGGGATCTTCTTGACCCAGGGATCCAACCCAGGTCTCCCGCATTGCAGGCATATGCTTTAACCTCTGAGCCACCAGGGATGCCCCATGACCAACCTAGACAGCATATTAAAAAGCAGAGACGTTACTTTGCCAACAAAGGTCTGTCTAGTCAAGGCTATGGTTTTTCCAGTGGGCATGTATGGATGTGAGAGTTGGACTATAAAGAAAGCTGAGCGCCGAAGAAATGATACTTTGAACTGTGGTGTTGCAGAAGACTGAGAGTCCCTTGAACTGCAAGGAGATCCAACCAGTCCATTCTAAAGGAGATCAGTCCTGGGTGTTCCTTGGCAGGACTTAATATGCACTGGAAGGACTGATGCTGAAGCTGAAACTCCAATACTTTGGTCACCTGGTGCGAAGAGCTGACTCATTGGAAAAGATGCTGATGCTGGGAAAGATTGAGGGCAGGAGGAGAAGAGGATGACAGAGGATGAGATGGTTGGATGGCATCACCGACTCAATGGCATGAGTTTGAGCAAGCTCTGGGAGATGGTGATGGACAGGGAGGCCTGGCGTGCGGCAGTCCATGGGATCCCAAAGAGTCAGACACGACTGAGCAACTGAAATGAACTGAACTGAACTTTCAGAGAAAAAAAAAGCAGTCAGCAATGATTATTTGTTTAGAAATTTACTTTGTGAGTAGCAGAAGGTATTAAGAGTGGATAGAACAAGGAAAAAACAACTGAGGAAGTGACTTAGAGAAACACGCTGGGACAGGCACATCAAAACCACCAGGCGGGATCACCTCTCACCTGTCAGAATGGCCAGCACCAAGAAGACGGGTGATGATGGGTGTGGACGCAGACGTGGAGAAAAGCAAACCCTAGCAACACTGTTGATGGGCGTGCAAACTGGTTCGGGCACTCTGGAGAACAGTATGGAAGCTTCTCAAAAGAATTCAAAATTCAAACCATCTGGCTATCCCACTCCTGGGTATTTATGGGAAAGGAATAAAGTGATGCTGGTGAAAAGGTGTCTGGGCCTGTGTCCATAACAGTGTTGTCTGCAGTTGCCAAGACATGAATGTCAAGAGATGAATGGATAAATAAGATGTGGTACATAGACTCCATGGAAAGGTGAATTCTTTATCCACTGCGCCACCAGGAAAGTCCTAAAGATTTTTTTTTTTTTTTTGATGTGGACCATTTTAAAAGTCTTTGTTGAATCTGTTGCAATATTGCTTTCATTTTACATTTTGGAGTTTTGGGGTTTTTTTGGCAGTGAGGCACAAGGGATCTTAGCTTCAGGGGTGGAACTTGCACCCCCTGCCTTGGAAGGCAAAGTCTTAAACACTGGACTCCCCAGGGAAGCCCCAGACTAGGCTTCTTTTCTTTTAAATCTATAACACTGCACCTGTACCAGGCCTTAACAGTAACCTGCCTCCTTTATCTGGTGGTTAACTCCCTACTGAATTTCTGTTTTGTAAATTGCATCACAATTTTAACGAGTCATTCAGGTTGAAATTGTTCATGGAGCCTCGAGTAAGCCACCTACTGTCTTGGGAACAAATGGGGATCAGAGAAATGAATAGATGAGTTCCCTTCATTCTTGGAGGTTGAATGCTAGTGGGAGAGGGCAGAAAATACACCAACAGGTAAATAAGTTAAGGAAAAATGTTTGATTTCAAAAGATGCATTATCTTTTGATATGAAAGATGTGGTAACCTCCTCCAGTCTGGCTCACATCCCTTTAATTTACTCACATATTTTTCATTGAACAAACACTTTCCAGTTCTGTGTTCTTCAGTGTGATGGCTTTATCTTAATTGAAAATCTGACATTACCTTACGCTGTTGACTGCCAATATTTCTAATGACGGTTACCGCATTTTAAAAACAATCATTAGATGGAAGCAGAAAAAAAAATTAAATGAGACCTTCATAGCTGAACTGGTGTTTAAAAGCCTGTATTAATTTCCCGTCAAAGTCAAATGGATCACACTGAACACATTATGAAACATTAGCGATGCTGTTATTACCCAGGATCTGTAAATAACGCTGTTTACTTTTTGGAGTCAGAAGTCCCGTACTGGTTTTTATTAGGATTGTACCCTGTAGGTGTGTGTGTGTGTGTCTGTGTGTGTGTGTGTGTGTGAGTCACTCAGTCGTGTCCGACTCTTTGCAACCTCATGGACTGTAGCCCACCAGGCTCCTCTGTCCATGGGACTTTCCAGGCAGGAATACTGGAGTGGGTTGCCATTCCCTTCTCCACGGGATCTTCCAGTGCTATATAATGCAGGGAGCTCAAATCCAGCGCCCTGGGACAGCTTAGAGGGGTGGGTTGGGGTAGGAGGTGGGAGGAAGGTTCAAGAGGGAGGGCACGTATGCACACCTATGGCTGATTCATGCTGGTGTGTGGCAGAAACCAACAAAATATTGTAAAGCAATTATCCTGCATTTAAAAATAAATAAAAAATAATAAAAATAACAAAAAATAATAAATATACAGTTCACAAGAACAAATTGACAAGGAAAGTGCGAGTCCCAAGGCTATCGCTATTCCAGGAAAGAAGGGCAAGAGGTAAAGTAGTGTTATTAGATAAGAACCAAAGACACGTATATAATTGTATGTGTGAATCTGTATAATATCTAACTTTCTCATCGCACAGCGTAGGGCAGGCTCTTAATTGCTGTCAAAATATATACCGTTGATAACACTTAAGAGTGTAAGAACCAATTATGCCTTCTGCTGTCTGCTGATTAGTATAGAAATATTCAAACTCCTTATTGTCAGTCGGAATCCTTTGATATTGAGATTATTCTCCTTTTACTTTCTTATCTAGATTAAAGATATTAAAACGTTCAGTTGTTGAAACTTTAGCCAGAGGCTGCCATGGCAACATGTCTCTCCTCTTCTGTTGACATAATTTTTTCGACTTCATCTTGAAAAGAAAAGAAAGAAGAGTTCTCGAATTTAGAATGATTAAGTCAGGTTTATTTTCTGCATTGGCTTTGAGAATTAAACCTTTCATCTTTATAATGATATAGAATCCTTTCTTGCTTAACAAGGGAAAAGAAATGAATTAAAAAAAAATAAAAGCTCTTTGGATGGTGTTGGAGGTATAGCCAATAAACAATGTGATAGTTTCACAGGCACAGCAAAGGGACTCATACATGACATGGATCCATTCTCCCCTAAATTCCCCTCCATCCAGGCTGCCACGTGACACTGAGCAGAGTTCCCTGTGCTGTCCAGCAGGTCCTTGCTGGTTCTCCATGTTAAATACAGCAGTGTGTCCATGTCCATCCCAGACTCCCTGACTATCCCTTCCCCCATCCTTCCCCCTGGTGACCATAAGGTTGTTACCAAGTATTGAGCAGAGTTCCCTGTGCTGGACAGCAGGTCCTCGCTGGTTCTCCATGTTAAACACAGCAGGGTGTCCATGTTCACCCCAGACTGCCTAACTGTCCCTTCCCCCATCCTTCCCCCTGGGAACCATAATGTTATTACAGCGTATTGAGCAGAGTTCCCTGTGCTGGACAGCGGGTCCTTGCTGGTTCTCCTTGTTAAATACAGCAGTGAGGAATACATTTTTTTTTTTAATTCAATAAAGAATTCCTACACTGGATCACAAGAAGAGACAGCTTATTCCCAGGAAGTATTTCTGGGAAAGTTAGACAACTAGAGCTGATCCCATGGAGGAAGAAGTTGGCTTTAATCAGTGTCATCAGTGTGAAGGTATCCAGTGTAATTTTAGATGCTTGGTGGGGTACGCATTTTTATTTCAGTGGTACTGTAGATACAGGGGCTTCGCTATGTAAAGAATTTGCACACCATGCAGGACATATGGGTTCAGTGTGTTGGGAAGATCCCCTGGAGGAGGAAATGGCAACCCACCCAAGTAATTTTGCCTAGAGAATCCCGTGGACAGAGGAGCCTGGCGGGCTACGGTCCATAGGGTCACAAAGAGTCGAACCCAACTGAAGTGACTTGGCACACAGGCAGGAACATAAGAATGTATAGGAATGATTGAAAGTTCGGAAGAAGTCATTCTTCCATGGGCACTTCTTTAAAAATTTTTTTTTTTTGCTTTTTGACTGTGCTGATTCTTCAGTGCTGCCCATGGGCTTTTTCTTCCTCCTTGTGATGTGTGGACTTCTCATCAGAGAGGCTTCTCTTGTTACACAGCGTGGGCTCTAGGCTGTGTGGGTTTCTGTTGTTGAGGCTCTCCGGTTCTAAACCACAGGCTCAGCAGTTGCAACACCCAGGTTTAGCTGGTCCGAGACACGTGGCATCTTCCTGGACCAGGGATGGAACCCGAGTCTCCCGCACCGGCAGGCAGATTCTTTACCACGGAGCCACCAGGGAAGCCCTCTATGGGCACTTTTTACAAATACAAGTGAAAAGAGCTCAGCGATTTCTTCTGCTCACTGGTGGGTTAATCGTTCAAATTTTATACCATCAAACTGAACGCTGCGGCGTGACATTTATTTTAACAAATGACCAGCAGCAGTCTTTACTTCCTAATTATGTGTGTACAGCCCCATGTATTATTGTAATATATCTCCATATCTTTATTACTTTCTTTATTGAACCTAGTTAGTTTATTACTTCACTCACTAAGCTCTCTTTAGCTCTTCATATTTTGTTACTTACAATTTTCTCTCACACAGGCACTGCGTGTGCCTCTCTGTTTCAACATCAATCACCTCCTTGCTACATAGCAGAGACTGTATAATATATATGTAATATATATACAGAGACTGTATAATATATATACAGTCTGTATATATTACACAGACTGAATAAATTATGAAGAATTTAATTCAGGTGATATAGTCTAGCTCAAATAGGTTTAAATCCAGGCTCTTTCAATGAAGTTTAGCTCATATCCTTTGACTCAAGCCTTTGTTTACTTATCAGTTTAGTCCAGACACTCAATCATATCTGACTCTTTTTTGACCTCCTTGTCCATCACCATCTCCCAGAGTTTACTCAGACTCAGGTCCATCAGGTCAGTGATGCCATCCAAGCATCTCATCCTCTGTCATCCCCTTCTCCTCCCACCTTCAATCTTTCCCAGCATCAGGGTTTTTTCAAATGAGTCAGTTCTTCGCATCGGGTGGCCAAAGGATTGGAGTTTTAGCTTCTGCATTAGTCCTTCCAATGAACACCCAGGACTGATCTCCTTTAGGATAGACTGGTTGGATCTCCTTGCAGTCGAAGGGACTCTCAAGAGTCTTCTCCAACACCACAGTTCAAAAGCATCAGTTCTTCAGTGCTCAGCTTTTCTTATAGTCCTACTTTATACAAATCCTCACCTTATCTAAAAACATCCTAACATCTGTATCACTTAGATTGTTGGGAGAGGTGTTCTAAAGTTATTAGTACATTCTATTGAGGTGGCGGAGACATTCCTCAACATCTCAAGGCCATTCTGCCTGCATTAAGAATGGAAGGGATGTGAAACAGATGAAATCAAAGTTGAATAGCCTGTTTACAGAGCTGAGACCCAGAGACAGTGAATTACTCACCCAAATGGCAGAAGACTTCATCTTAAACACCATTTTCAGTTGAGACAGAGGAGCAGGAACAGGTCCTCTGTTGAAATTCTTTAGGCAGTTAGAGGAAGGTCACGGGTTCTTTGTGAGTCTTCTGGGCCTTGACTGTTCTCAGCTAGAAATTATCCACAGGCCACAGAGATATTCGCTATTGCTGTTCAGTCGCTCAGTCGTGTCCGACTCTTTGCAACCCCATTAATCGCAGCACGCCAGGCCTCCCTGTCCGTCACCAATTCCAGGAGCTTGCTCAAACTCTTGTCCATTGAGTGGGTGCTGCCATCCAACCGTCTCGTCCTCTGCCGTCCCCTTCTCCTCCTGCTCTGGATCTTCCCCAGCATCAGCAAAGAGACATTTGGGGGAGAGTAGCAATTCCTGCCACTCCGCTGTTCTTGCGGCTACATCGCTTCAGTCGTGTCCGACTCTGTGCGACCCCATAGACGGCAGCCCACCAGGCTCCCCCGTCCCTGGGATTCTCCAGGCAAGAACACTGGAGTGGGCTGCCGTTTCCTTCTCCAATGCAGGAAAGTGAAAAGTGAAAGTGAAGTCGCTCACTCGTGTCCGACCCTCAGCCACCCCACGGACTTCAGCCTTCCAGGCTCCTCCCTCAATGGGATTTTCCAGGCAAGAGCCCTGGAGTGGGCTGCCATTGCCTTCTCTTGCTCCTCGAGAGTATTATAAATTAATGCCTATTTAAAATATTTTGAACTGTTAATAATGAATAACTGGATATGTGTTTGATTCCCAATTTATATTTTACATTAAATAGGTTTAAATGTATATATCTATACAACTTGTATAAGTACTGTATATAGTATATACTTTTTATGTGCTTGCAAATTATATAGGGAGATGTTTTTATGCAGTTTTGCAACACACATATATATATGACTGAAGTGACTTAGTACAGCTCACAAATGTATATAATTTGTATATATACATATAAGTTGTACAGATATACGCATTGTATCCATACATAAATTGTATGTTGTTTAATCGCTCAGTCATGTCAGACTCTTTACAGACACCATGGACTGTAGCCCGCCAGGCTCCTCTGTCCATGGGATTCTCCAAGCAAGAATACTGGAGTGGTTTGCCATTTCCTCCTCCAGGGGATCTTCCCTACCCAGGGATGGGACCCGAGTCTCTCACATTGCAGGCATATTCTTTACCACTGAGCCACCAGGGAAGTCCAAATCTGTTTAAGTATAAATTCCCTGGTGGCTCAGACAGTAAAGAATATGCCTGCAATGTGAGAGACTTGGGTTCAATCCCTGGGTTGGGAATATCCCCCGGAGGAGGACAGCATGCATATAAATTACACAACTTAGAATATATGAAATATGCTTTATATACAAACTGTATATATATATTTGTGTACATTATACAAACTGTATAAAAATATAAAAATTATGTTTTATATAAAGGAATAAAATACATATTGAGAAAACATGTGAAAAGAATGCAAAGTAGAACTTCCCTCAATTGATTTTATTTATATGATTCAGTTACTCTTCTATAGCCCTTTGAGATTCATAGAACAAAGTCCCAGGTGCCGAGGAAAGGTCAGAAAGTTTAGTTTGAATTTTCTTTCCTACTTTTCTATGCATATGTCCATGGATAAACCCAATTACAGATGACATTGCAAATGAAGTGTCCTGCATTTTATCCACTTATCAGTTGCCTATGTCATCAACCTATCTATTATGTATCTCATCCATGTATCTGGCTAGCTGATTATTATCTATCTGCTATCTATCTGTCTCTCCACCTACCTATCTATTCATTCATCCATCCATCTATCGATCCGTTGGTCAACCCATCTATCCCATCTATCCATCCATCCATCCATCCATGGATCTATTTATCCGTCTGCCAATCTATTACATATCTATCCATCCATCTATTGATCTGTCTATGTACCAAGCTAGCTATTATCTATTAATCGTGTGTCATCTTTCTAAATCTTGGTGGACCAGCTCAAATACAGCTTTGTCTTTGAAGCTTCTGGTAATTGCAACAATAGCGTGTAAGGAAAAAGATGAATCAGGTATTGAGTGGACCCCAGTGGTTTTCACTCTGTCTTCTCTGCTAAAATATACATCTTGTTATCCATCCTTTTTCATTGCGTACTTACTTTTATCTATTTACATTGTAGGCAACTGTTAGTTGCTCAGTCGTGTCTGACTCTTTGCAGCTGCGTGGACTGCAGCCCGCCAGGTTCCTCTGTTCATGGGATTTTCCAGGCGAGAATGCGGGAATGGGTCGTATCTCCAGGGGATCTTCCTGACTCAGGAATCAAACCTCGGCCTCCTGCCTTGCAGCCAGATTCTTTATCATCTGAGCCCTTGGGGACGCCCCACATCGTAGGTAAGGCTAACCTATAATTCTGAAATCGTGTCAAAACGGAGGTCGTAATGAACTCGTCATCTAAACAAGCTACCCCTCTGATATGTTTCGCCAAGGCTCTCTTCTTTTCTCTGCTACTGACCATCAGTGCTTTGCGTTCACGATAATAAAAATTACACTGTAAAAGTGTTTTTATATTTTTATGCGATAGTCGTAGAACTGCCTGTTTTTTTTCCTTTGTTTTACTTGTTCTTGATTGGAATATAATTGCTTTCCAGTCTTCTTAGTCATACATGTATACTGCTAAGTCGCTTCAGTCGTGTCCGACGCTGTGCGACCCCAGAGACGGCAGCCCACCAGGCTCCCCAGTCCCTCGGATTCTCCAGGCAAGAACACTGGAGTGGGCTGTCATTTCCTTCTCCAGCGCATGAAAGGGAAAACTGAAAGTGAAGTCGCTCAGTCGTGTCCAACTCTTAGCAACCCCATGGACTGCAGCCCACCAGGCTCCTCCGTCCATGGGATTTTCCAGGCAAGAATACCGGAGTGGGGTGCCATTGCCTTCTCCGTACATGTATACTGCTATACAACAAAGTGAATTAGCTATAGGTACACACGTACTCCCTCCCTCTTGCTTCACACCTCATCCCACCCCTCCGGGTCATCACACAGCCCTGCGCTGAGCTCCCTGTGCTGTATGGCAGCTGCCCACTGGCTAGCTACTTTACACACAGTGGTGTGTACACATCAGGGCTGCGCTCTCAACTCATCCCACCTTCCCATCCCCTCCCACGAGTCCACAACGCTGTTCTACCTGCATCTCTGCAGATGGTGGCTTCAGCCATGAAATTAAAAGACGCTTACTCCTTGGAAGAAAAGTTATGACCAACCTAGATAGCATGTTGAAAAGCAGAGACATCACTTTACCAACAAAGGTCTGTCTAGTCAAGGCTATGGTTTTTCCTGTGGTCATGTAAGGATGTGAGAGTTGGACTGTGAAGAAAGCTGAGTGCCGAAGAATGGATGCTTTTGAACTGTGGTGTTGGAGAAGACTCTTGAGAGTCCCTTGGACTGCAAGGAGACCCAACCAGTCCATTCTGAAGGCGATCAGCCCAGGGTGTTCTTTGGAAGGAATGATGCTGAAGCTGAAACTCCAGTTCTTTGGCCACCTCATGCGAAGAGTTGACTCATTGGAAAAGACCCTGATGCTGGGAGGGATTGGGGGCAGGAGAAGGGGACGACAGAGGATGAGATGGCTGGATGGCATCACGGACTTGATGGACGTGAGTCTGAGTGAACTCTGGGAGTTGCTGATAGACAGGGAGGCCTGGCGGGCTGCAATTCATGGGGTCGCAAAGTGTCGGACACGACTGAGCGACTGGACTGAACTGAACTGCGTCTATATTCCTGCCCTGCAAATAGGCTCATCCGCGCCACTTCTCTAGATTCACATGCACATGTAGGCGCTAGACAGTCCTTGCTTTTCTCTCTCCGACTTGCTTCAGTCCGTAGCAGACTTCCGCATCCACACTGAAGCCTTTGAAGGCCAAGCTGCAGAGTCTGGGTCTCCGTTTATCCTCTCGGGCGGATGCTGGGAGGCCGGCAGGGGGTGGCAGAGGGGAAGGCAGGCTTCTGGGGCCCTTCTGAGTCTGTTTGTGTCGCACGGATTTGGCTGTGATGAGGGGGTGTGTATGTGTGCACAGACGGCGCGGCATAGTACACGGAAGGGCAGGAGTGTGGTTTGGTGTGCGTTCCGTGCAGACCTCCAACAGCGCGCTAGAACGCGGATATGAGATTCAGGGACAGACGGAAGGCCCGGGAGATATTCCACAGAGCTGTGCAGTGGGGTAAACTGCCCCGAGCCTTCTTTACAGCATAGAGATAGAGTGAACTAGAACCGGGGTTCACAGTGGGACATTCTAATCCTGACCTGCGCGTGCAGAAGCCTGATCACATGACTGATTTTGACTGAATGAGCCAAAGACTATAGGGTTCCTCAAAAATACGAGGGCCTTGCTTTGCAGTAAGTCGTTAACGTCCTCTTATCTTTTCCATTTGTTTCTTTTACTGAAAGATAGTCGATTTACAGTGTTCAGTTAGTTTCACCTGTACAGTAAAGTGATTCAATTGCATATATATATATATATTTCTTTTTTTTATTCTCTTCTGTTATAGGTTGTTGCAAGATATTGGGTGGTAGTTCCCTGCTGCATAGTAGGTCCGTGTTGCCTATCAATTTTATATCTAGCAGTGTGTATATTTTTAAAATAAAACTAGTTTAATGTGATCATTTCCTGTCTGATTTGTCTTACTTTTGGCTCTTTCACCCTATTAAAGCCCTTTTATTCTATTTTTTTTTAATTATGAAACTATGATAACACAGGAGACTTGGAAAATACAGGAGAAAAATTGCATAACCCNTTATTCTATTTTTTTTTAAATTATGAAACTATGATAACACAGGAGACTTGGAAAATACAGGAGAAAAATTGCATAACCCTAACCCTAATTTTTCTTATTTGTATAAGAAATAAGATGATCTCTTACTTGTATAAGACATGATGAATGTATATTACAATCATTTTTTAAGTAGATAAAATTTGTAGTTGGAGTTTCAATAGCACACTCTCAAAAATTAATAGAATACACAGAGACGCAGAAGGGTATAGAAGACCTGAAAAGCACCGTGAACCAGTTCAACATAATTAAGATTTATACCGTTTTCACACAGCAGAAAGATTCAAACTCCATTCAGATCCCCATAGACTATAAACCAGGAGACGCCGGAACAGATCCAGGGACGTAAAACAACGTGCAGAAGTTCCATGGCCTAACGTATTGAAATCATGCGCAGTCTGTTGCCTGACCAGGTCGTGTACGTGTTTTGATTCCAGCCTTCTAATTTATCCCTCAACCCTCCTTCCCCTTTGCTAACTATAAGTTTAGTTTATCTTTCTGTGAGTCTGCTTGTTTTATAAATAAGATCAGCTGTATCATTTTTTTTGAGATTCCACATATAAGTGATATCTCATAATATTTGTCTCTGTCTGGCTTACTTCCGGAGAAGGCAACGGCACCCCACTCCAGTACTCTTGCCTGGAAAATCCCATGGATGGAGGAGCCTGGTAGGCTGCAGTCCATGGAGTCGCACAGAGTCGGACACGACTGAGTGACTTCACTTTCACTTTCCACTTTCATGCATTGGAGAAGCAAATGGCAACCCACTCCAGTGTTCTTGCCTGGAGAATCCCAGGGACGGGGGAGCCTGGTGGGCTGCCGTCTACGGGGTCGCACAGAGTCGGACACGACTGAAGCGACTTAGCATTAGCAGCAGCAGGCTTACTTCACTGGGTATGATCATCTCTTGGTCCGTCCGTGTTGCTGCAAATGGCATTGTTTCATTCATTTTTAAGTCTGAGTACTATCCCATTGTGTCTGTGTGTGTGTACATATATATATTATATACATAGCTACATCTTTATCCATTCCTCTGTCAATGAACATTTAGTTTGCCTTATGTCTTCGGCTATTGTGAATAGCGCTGCTATGAACACTGGATGTGTGTGTCTTTTCAAGAGTCCCATTCTGTTTTGATGTTTTACTGATAAAAACAGCTTTAAAATCAAGCTGATTCAATATTCCTTGCTACTGGACTGGGCCTTCCATAAAGTAAACTTTGTAATTTGTGGAAAAGGACAAGTGTTAGTCACTCAGTCGTACCCCCATAGACTCTAGCCCACCAGGCTCCTCTGTCCATGGGGTTTTCCAGGCAAGGATACTGGACTGGTTTTGCATTTCCTTCTGCGGGGGATCTTCCTGACCCAGGGATGGAACCCAGGTCTGCTGCACTGCAGGCAGATTCTCTACCGACTGAGCCACCTGTTAAAACAACTAAATATTCATATTTAGGGTGGAGGATAAAAGGTCTCTTTGAGACCAAAAAAAAAATCTCCCGATTATCTCTACAGAAAAACACTCTTGAACATATGGACATTTTCCATATAATTTAAAGGGACGAACTGACAAAGCCCCGTGTGGACATCTTTCATAAAACCAGACAAAATGGGGTGGAGACTCTGTGGGAACATTTTCTAAGTTCCAACAAGCTCATATGCAATAGAGAAGCACCATTGCAGTGTCATAAAGCAAACTAAACACATTCATCAAATGAAATTACCTACAATTACTTAAGTAGGTATCATAGAGAACCCTACTTGAAGTATCACAGTATCACAAAGAGGACTAAATAAAAAATCACCAGATAAAATTACCTACAGTTACTTAAACNCCTATATGTATTCCTTGCAAAAGTTGTGATACATTATTAACATTCGGGGCCTTCTCTCTCTTTTTCAAACTGTAACTCAGTTTCATTAAATTCTAATGCTTGATAATGAAGGATGAATATTTATTTAGCTCTGTTATGTAAATTCCCTGCTATCTCAGCTTCCAGACATCCAGGTGATTAGGCATTAAGTAATTTTGAATCAGGTGAGGATATATAAATTATCAGACTACTTAGAGTGAGTAAAGTTTGCCACATCTTTTTTTTTTTTTTTCCATGTAGAGAAAGTAATGGTTATGGGGAAAGGTCAACCTGAAAAAGCTGGGGAATATATGAATTGATGCTTTCAACTAGGGGTACTGGTGAAGACTCTTGAGAGTTGCTTGGACTACAAGGAGATCCAACCAGTCCATCCTAAAGAACATCAGTCCTGAATATTCATTGCAAGGACTGACTGATGTTGAAGGTGAAATTCCAACACCCTGGCCACCTGATGCAAAGAACTGACTCCTTGGAAAAGACCCTGCTGCTGGGAAAGATTGAGGGCAGGAGGAGAAGGGGACGACAGAGGGTGAGATGGTTGGATGGCATCACCGACTCGATGGACGTGAATTTGAGCAAACTCTAGGAGATGGTGAAGGACAGGGAAGCCTGGTGTGCTGCAGTCCATGGGGTCACAAAGATTTGGACATGACTTAGCAATTAAATAACGACAAACATGAGTCTGATTACATGACATTCTGGAAAAAGCAAAGCTGTAGAGACAGTCAGATGATGAATGGTTAGTGGGCAGGAAACGGGCATGGGATGAATGGATGAAGCCGTTATTTTTTGGAGGCAGTGAAACTACTCTGCAGAACAGTACAGTGATGGAGCCACGTCACCAGGCTTTTGTCCAAACCCATAGAATGCACAGCACCAAGACTGGACCCTGGTGTAGACTATGGAGCCTGGGTGATGGGGATATGTCCAGGAAGGTTCATCAGTTTCAAACAATGTACCGTCTGACGGGAGTCGTTGATAATGACGGACGCTTTGCCCATGTAGGGCACAATGGATGTATGGAAAGTACCTTTTTCTCAAATTTGCTGTGAACCTGAAATGGCTCTACAAAGAATCAAGTCTTTGAAAATAAAATCATAGTAGCAGAGACATCTGGCAACGTGAGCCATCTTAGAAGGTGTCTATATGTTTGCCCTAGAAAATAATTAACTTTAAATGGGGTCATGCACGCATATTAAGTCACTTCGGTCATGTCCACCTCTTTGCAATTCCATGGCCTGTGGTCTGCAAGGCTCCTCTGTCCTTGGGATTCTCCAGGCAAGGATACTGGAGTGGTATGCCATTCCCTTCTCCAGGGGAGCTTCCGGACCCAGGGACTGAACATGCATCTCTTACGTCTCCTGCATCGGCAGGCGGATTCTTTACCACTAGTATGACCTGGGAAGACATTAAATGGGGTCAACCCAGCTCAAATACTTTGAGTCATTTCTCTGCAAAAAATTTTACTTTTTGGCTGCCCCGGGCCTTAGTTGCAGCATGTGAGATCTTTATTGTAACACGTGAACTCTTAATTCCAGCAAGTGGGATCCCGTTCCCCAACCAGAAGTCAAAACCTGGGCCCCCTGCCTTGGGAGTGCAGAGTCTTAGCCACTGGGCCACCAGGAAGTCCCAATATTTTGAGTCCTTTTTGAAACAGAGAGAGAGAGGATTTCAGTTCAGTTGTTCAGTCACTCACTCATGTCCGACTCTTTGCGACCCCATGGACGGCAGCACGCCAGGCTTCCCTGTCCATCACCAACTCCCAGAGCTTGCTCAAATTCATATCCATCGAGTCAGTGATGCCATCCAACCATCTCTCCTCTGTCGACCCCTTCTCTTCCTGACTTCAATCTTCCCCAGCATCAGGGTCTTTTTTAATGAGTCAGTTCTTCACATCAGGTGGCCAAAGTACTGGAGTTTCAGCTTCAACATCAGTCTTTCCAATGAACACCCAGGACTGATTTCCTTTAGGATGGGCTGGTTGGATCTCCTTGCAGTCCAAGGAGCTCTCAAGAGTCTTCTCCAACAACACAGTTCAAAAGCATCAGTTCTTCTGTGCTCAGCTTTCTTTATGGTCCAACTCTTACATCCATACATGAGCAATGGAAAAACCATAGCTTTGACTAGACGGACCTTTGTCGGCAAAGTAGCACTATTTAACATGCTGTCTAGGGTTGTCACAGTTTGTCATAGCTGAACAGTATGAAAAGGCAAACAGATATGACACTGAAAGATGAACTCCCCAGGTCGGTAAGTGTCCAATACACCACCAGAGAAGAGAGGAGAAATTACTCCAGAAAGGATGAAGAGATGGAGCCAAAGCAAAAACAACGCCCAGTTGTGGATGTGACTGGTGATGGAAGTAAAGTCCAGTGTTGCAAAAAACAGTACTGCATAGGAACCTGGAATGTCAGGTCCATGAATCAAGGCAAATTGGAAGTGGTCAAACAAGAGATGGCAAGAGTGAACGTCGACATTCTAGGAATCAGCGAACTTAAATAGACTGGAATGGGTGAATTTAACTCAGATGACCATTATATCTACTACTGTGGACAGAACCCCTTAGAAGAAATGGAGTAGCCCTCCCAGTCAAGAAAAGATGTCACATTCAGGACCCAACCATACCTGCATGAGAAACTTCTGGGCACGTGTATCAGAAAAGTAACACAGAGATGTTTTTAGCAGCCCTGAAAAATGGTGCAGAATCTAACAGGAACCTCAGGACAGACTAAAAGAAGAATAGATACAAAGACTATATTATATTTGCATCATGTCATTTTATAGAGCATTGAACATAAACTATATTAACTGCTTGCCTGCTTGCAAGGGCGAATGCACATGAGGACGCAACTGTACTGGTTAAAAAAAAAAATATATATATATATATATATATATATTCCTCAGGGAAAATGGAATATGGTGCTCTTATAATAAAGTCCTAAATCTGCACGCAACAGTATATGTCCACTTTACCTGTGTGTACCTGTCCAAACGCATATACACAAATGTGCGTACACACCTGTGTATATGCCCATAGACATATCCGTTAATATAGGATATTTGCTTTTTCTCTTTCTTTCTTCACTGTGTACAGCAGACTCTAGGTTCATCTGCTTCACTCCACTTGCCTCAGTTTCACCCGTCTGTGGCTGCTGACTGCTGTTCAGCGAGTCCTGACTGTAGACTTGCTTTGCTTGTTAAGATCTTCACTTGAACAAGCAGTTGGTAGTAACCTGCTGCTGCTAAGTCACTTCAGTCATGTCCGACTCTGTGCAACCAAGTAGATGGCAGCCCACCAGGCTCCTCTGTCCCTGGGATTCCCCAGGCAAGAACACTGGAGTGGGTTGCCATTTCCTTCTCCAATGCGTGAAAGTGAAAAGTGAAAGTAAAGTTGCTCAGTCGTGTCTGACGATTAGCAACCCCATGGACTGCAGCCCACCAGGCTCCTCCGCCCATGGGATTTTCCAGGCCAGAGTACCGGAGTGCAGTGCCATTGCCTTCTCCATTGGTAGTAAAAGATTTAAGTAATAGAGGCTACATGATGAAAACAGATGAGCTCAGAGTTTGAAACGAAGCAGCTAGAGATTAATTGCCTGCTAGGAGACGGAGAGGAAAAAAAAATATATATGAATGCTACCCTGAAATGTCCAATTACTGAATACAAACAAAGATTAGGTGTTTTTAGGAAAGCTGCTCTGGTTTTTGTTTGCCTGTTTGCTTTTCTATTTAGGAAACCTCTTTGAACAAAATGACTTTCATCGAAATGATGTCTGAGTGACATTGTGAATGTCACAATGAAATTATACCATCAAATTTGCTTTGCAGACGCGTTCCTGCAATTTACCTACAACATAATCTCCGCTTCATAAAGTATATGCCTCTCCTCTCTCTCCTGAGATTCATCTCAAAATAACCACACGTGGAGCACAATTTTAAGCCAGTTGAAACAGCTCATCATTTTTTGAATGATGTGGCCTATTGTATATTCTGCTTCTTCCAAAATGAAGAGATCAATAAAATGGAATAGAGTTGTTTTTAGAGCAGACCGCCAAGTCAAATTAGGAAAAATTGCCATAGGTGTTACTTTATGTGAAAAACACAAATATATATATGTTCATCACATAACCTTAAGTATGGGGAATAAATTTCCTATCATTCTCTTTTTTTATAGCTGCTTAATTAAAATCCATGAAAAGTAAATGGCTTATTAAGGCTGAAACAGCTACTGTTAGGCCCAGAGATGGAACTGGAATTGTTGGTCCATGGATGCTAATTGTCCACGCACTAAAGGGTTTACATTTTAAATGTTATGTATGTGAGTTGGTGTTTGCTATGAAGGAGTGTATTTATAAATTCAGAGAGTCCATCGATCAAACCTCTGGAATTTCTTTTTTTTTAATCTTGACAGTTATAGGCAATCTTAACATTTGTAGGGCTTCCCTGATGGCTTAGCAGGTAAAGAGTCCACCTGCAATGCAAAAGGCACAGGGTATGTGGGTTCGATCCCTGCATCGGGAAGATCCCCTGGAGGAGGGCCTGGCAACCCACTCCAGTGTTCTTGCCTGGAGAATCCCATGGACAGAGGAGCCTGGTGGGCTGCAGTCCATCTGGTTGCAGAGACTCAGACACAACTGAGCAACTAAGCACGCAACATAATTCACATCAATTTTATAATTAATAGTACTTTGACGGTATTCTTGTGCAAAAGCAAGCTTCTTTCGAAAGAACGGTATCCTTTATGCTAAAGTAAACTGCATTGTTACATTCATGCAGTACGAGATGGACAGGGTAAAGTAGGGATCCTGGAATCGTTAGGAAATGACGGCCATAATGTAGAGAATGATTTTAGAATGCCGATCATTTAAAAAAAAGAAAAAAGAAAAACAAGGGTACGTCTTAGGTAGCAAACCAATGCAGCCAACTCATTTTCAAGGTGCAAATAGTCAAACAGTTGTCCCCTGTTAAAAACACACGTTTGCTTGTGCACACAGTTCTTTTTGCATGATTTCGCTCGTCTATCTGCTTTTGGCCGTTCTGGGTCTTTGTCGCTGCCCAGCGTTTTCTGCAGGGACAGCGGGCAGCGTCTGGTCTCCTGTTGCAGAGCACGCAACACAAGGCATACAGGCTTCAGGAGTTTGGCCCGTGGGCGCTGCAGTCGTGGCTCCCTGTCTCTAGAGCGCAGCCTCCGTAATTGTGGCGCCCGGGCTTAGTCGCTCCGTGGCATGTGCGATCTTCCCAGATCAGAGGTCAAACCCGTGTCTCCTGCCTCTCGTGCCCTGGCAGGCAGATTCTTTACCCCTGAGCCACCAGGGAAGGCCCGCACACTTCTCTTTCGAGAGGCACCGTCCCTGGGAGCCAGTGATGTCTGACCAGCAAGGATCGCACGCAATGAGAAAATCAGCCGGCGTCTTCCGCAAACCGCAGAGGCTATGCTACCTTCATATTTAAAACAGGCAGCAGTCACTCGGGTGGGAGTCACAGAAGCTGGGAAGGCAATGCGCGTGAACCACGGGAAAGGGGAAAATGCTAGTGACCGGCCACAGGAAAGCGCGTTGCTCTTAAAAGGAGGTCACAATCAGAGATGGCGTGCAAAAAATGTGAAATGTGTGCAAGCCTTCGTACACAGCAGGGATGGACCATCTTAACCTATCTGTTAATATTTTGAGAAATCACAAAGATACCATATTGTATGTGGATGATATATGCACACATGCTGAGTACATATGTGTGTAATATGTGTGCATACATGTATATGCAGTGTAGATACACATGTGTGCATATTTAGACACATACTGAATGCATGATGCATTATATATAATATATACTGAATATATATTGGAGAAGGAAATGGCAACCCACTCCAGTATTCTTGCCTGGAGAATCCCAGGGTCGGGGGAGCCCAGTGGGCTGCCGTCTATGGGGTCACACAGAGTCGGACACGACTGAAGCGACTTAGCAGCAGCAGCAGCAGCATACTGAATATATGTATATGTGTTAACATATATGAACACACATGCAGTGTATATATATTATATGTATATTATAACGTGGGTATATACATTTTATATGTGTGTGAATACACTGAATATAAAAAAATAATCAGCGTGCTAACCCTGGTGGCTCAGATGGTACGGAATCTGCCTGCAATGTTGGACACCTGGGTTCAGTCCCTGAGTTGGGAAGGTCCCCCTGGAGGAGGGCATGGCAACACCAGTTGCCATGTATTCTTGCCTGGAGAATCCCATGGACAGAGGAGCCTGGAGGGGTACAGTCCATGGGGTCACAAAGAGTCAGGCATGACTGAGAGGCTAAGCACAGCCCATAGCTCGAGGTGAGGACATATACTGTATATACACACAGGGGATTGGCCAAAGGCTTGTTCAGGTTTTCTGTAAGATGTTTTCGGAAAACTCAAATGAACATTTTGGACAAGCCAGTATATATCATCTGTCTATATGTAAAGTCTATATAATCTTTCTATGTTTATGGNCTGGGAAGGCAATGCGCATGAACCACGGGAAAGGGGAAAATGCTAGTGACCGGCCACAGGAAAGCACGTTGCTCTTAACAGGAGGTCACAATCAGAGATGGCGTGCAAAAAATGTGAAATGTGTGCAAGCCTTCGTACACAGCAGGGATGGACCATCTTAACCTGTCTGTTAATATTTTGAGAAATCACAAAGATACCATATTGTATGTGGATGATATATGCACACATGCTGAGTACATATGTGTGTAATATGTGTGCATACATGAATATGCAGTATAGATACACATGTGTGCATATTTAGACACATACTGAATGCATGATGCATTATATATAATATATACTGAATATATATTGGAGAAGGAAATGGCAACCCACTCCAGTATTCTTGCCTGGAGAATCCCAGGGTCGGGGTAGCCCAGTGGGCTGCCATCTATGGGGTCACACAGAGTCGGACACGACTGAAGCGACTTAGCAGCAGCAGCAGCAGCATACTGAATATATGTATATGTGTTAACATATATGAACACATATGCAGTGTATATATATTATATGTATATTATAACGTGGGTATATACATTTTATATGTGTGTGAATACACTGAATATAAAAAAATAATCAGCGTGCTAACCTTGGTGGCTCAGATGGTACGGAATCTGCCTGCAATGTTGGACACCTGGGTTCAGTCCCTGAGTTGGGAAGGTCCCCCTGGAGGAGGGCATGGCAACACCAGTTGCCATGTATTCTTGCCTGGAGAATCCCATGGACAGAGGAGCCTGGAGGGGTACAGTCCATGGGGTCACAAAGAGTCAGGCATGACTGAGAGGCTAAGCACAGCCCATAGCTCGAGGTGAGGACATATACTGTATATACACACAGGGGATTGGCCAAAGGCTTGTTCAGGTTTTCTGTAAGATGTTTTCGGAAAACTCAAATGAACATTTTGGACAAGCCAGTATATATCATCTGTCTATATGTAAAGTCTATATAATCTTTCTATGTTTATGGTATAAATATAATCTCTCTACAGAACATGTTCCCTTACTGAGGCTTCCCTGGTGGCTCAGATGGTAAAGAATCTGCCTGCAATGCGCAAGAACCAGGTTTGATTCTTGGGTTGGGAAGATGCCCTGGAAAAAGAAATGGCAACCCACTCCAGTGTTCTTGCCTTGTAAACTCCATGGACAGAGGAGCCCGGAGGGCTACAGTCCATGGGGTCCCATAGAGTCAGACACGACTGAGGTACTAACACTTTCACTTTTGATATGTATAATCTGTTTATATGAAGTCTGTAGAATCTTTCTATATATATGGTGTAAATATAATCTCTGTATACAACATCTTCCTAAATACTATGTAATATACTGTGTGTGTGTATTTGTATATATCCATGTATAGTGTGTTTACACACACACATTGGGTATCCATATGTGTAGACTGTATATATATGCAACATTGTGTGTGCATATGTATGAAAGGTCCGTCTAGTCAACGCTATGGTTTTTCCAGTGGTCAGGTATGGATGTGAGAGTTGGACTATGAAGAAATCTGAGTGCTGAAGCATTGATGCTTTTGAACTATGGTGTTGGAGAAGACTCTTGAGAGTCCCTTGGACTGCAAGGAGATCCAACCAGTCCACTCTAAAGGACATCAGCCCTGGGTGTTCTTTGGAAGGACTGATGCTAAAGCTGAAACTCCAATACTTTGACCACCTCATGGAAAGAGTTGACTCATTGGAAAATACCCTGATGCTGGGAGGGACTGGGGGCAGGAGGAGAAGGAGACAGCAGAGGATGAGATGGCTGGATGGCATCACCGACTCAATGGACGTGAGTTTGAGTGAACTCTGGGAGTTGGTGATGGACAGGGAGGCCTGGGGTACCGCAATTCATGGGGTCACAAAGAGTCGGACACGACTGAGCGACTGAACTGAACTGATACATGTGTATATATAAACATGTATATTCAGCCTGTGTTTCTAGAGGAGCAAATTAAATCCCTTTTAGAAAGATAATAATTCAAAATACGACTCGATGGACACGAGTTTGAGTGGACTCCGGGAGCTGGTGATGGACAGGGAGGCCTGGCATGCTGTGATTCATGGGGTCGCAAAGAGTCAGACACGACTGAGCGACTGAACTGAACTGAACTGAATTCAAAATACTGGGCCATAGAATGACTGGAGTTTCTGTGTGCAAAGTCAGACATGAAATTCCTTAGGCATCCCTCCCAGATGCAAGTTACAGGACGATTCCACACGGGCGTTTTATTCTGTCACGTAATTTTGATCCATAAAAGCTACTCAAGAAAGTCTTTGGAACTCATAGTGACATTAAATTAATGGATAAGTAATGGATATTGCTATTATAATGAGATTCTTTTGTCTTTAATTGGCTTAAAAGAAATTCCATTAAGAGAATTCCTGTATCCAGTAATTATACTGTCCATTTTATTTTTCAAAAATTAAAGCAAATGAACTATTTTATGATTTCAACCAAATGTGCCCTTGTGGCCATTTTAGAAGGGCTCATTGCAATGAAACTTTGTTGCCATTCACACAGAAACCACGGATACAAATTATATTCTTGGAAAAACACGTTTTTATTTATATATTGAGGTGTGAAAAGATTAACTATAACCCGTCACCAAAAAAGCCCTGTTCATACGTAGAATGAGTAGGAAAGACAGAAAAATGGTGTCATGCATTTTTTACCTTTTTTTCCTTTTAACTTCATTTTTTGTGAGTTGATGATGATTCTTCAATTTATATCCTCTACAATCTACATACGGAGAAGGCAATGGCACCCCACTCCAGTACTCTTGCCTGGAAAATCCCGTGGACGGAGGAGCCTGGTGGGCTGCAGTCCATGGGGTCGCACAGAGTTGGACACGACTGAAGCGACTTAGCAGCAGCAGGAGCAGCAGATTAAGACCGTAGGACACTAAGTACTGGTTGCCCAAATGTAAGCAATGTTCCTTTTTTACAGACATATTTGCATTTATCTATTTTTATTTGCCTGTGCCGGGTGTTAGCTGTTGCAGGTAGAATCTAGTTCTCTGACCAGGGATCAAACCCTGGCCCCCTGTACTTTGAGTTCAGAATCTTAGCCCCGGGACCACCAGGGAAATCCCATAAGCAAATGTTTTTATCTACTATTTGCAAGTATTTCTACTAGATTTGCAGAATTGGAGTGAAAAATGCCATATCTTTAAAGTTACTCTTTCTTGCGGCATAGACGAAAATCTTTTGTGACTGTGTATAACCCTGCTTAAAAATGGTGACTATTCAAATGAAAACCAACTCTTGGAAGTAACTGTCAAACAAGAGTTCTTTTGCTTTTTTTTTAATGAACTTTGAACTTGGGGATCTCAGCACATTCACAGCTCAAAAAAAGTAAAATTTTTTGTTGGAATTGGATCAGTGTTTATTGATGCCATCCTCATAGAAGAGACCAAACTGTATTATCACTAGATACGAAAATTTCTGTTTTAGGTTAAAACAATGTAGAATAACTTCTTCTGTGTTGTACCCATAAGGGACTTGAAAGGTTGTGCCTTCATGGGTACTGTCTTTTCTCTTTCAACATCAAGGTTGCTAAGCAACAGTAACTTCCTGACTCACTCATCCGTCATCTTGAGATGATTGGTTAGATACACCCTTTTTCTCTGGATAAGTGCAGACTCCTACAACCATCTTTGGAGATCTTAGCCAGCCGTGGAGTGTGGTGGGAATAGACAAGTGACATCTGTTTCCAGTTGGGAGTATGACGGCTTATCTCAGGTGTCAACTTGACTGGCCCGGGGGGCTCAGCTGTTGGTGCAAACATCATTTCTGGGTGTGTTGGTGAGAGTACTTCTGAATGAGATTCACGTTTGAGTAAAACAGAAGATTGCTCCGCTGGGCAATCTATGGCTGGGTGTGACCCAGTCCACGGAGGACCTGAACAAACAAATGAGAAAAGGTGGATTCATTGCCTCTCTGCCTGACTCTTTGAACTGGTCATCAGTCCTGTCCTACCTTTGAATTTGAACTCGGAGTCATAATAGACTGCCAGATCTCTAGGGTTGCCCACCACAGATCTTGAGAACTGTCAGTCCCCAAAATCATGGGCCAATTCTGTAAAATTTATAGAGACAGAGACAGATAGATGTACATACAATGTCAATTCTGTAAAATTCATAGAGACAGAGACAGCTAGATAAACGCAGACAGAAGGGAGGGATGGATGGTTACATAGGTACGTAGATAGGTAGATATAGACTGGATGGATGGATGGATGGATGGATGGATGATGGATAGACTAGATGGATGGAGAGACTGCATGGATGAATGGATGGATGGATGGATGGATGGATAGACTGGATGGATGGATGGATGGACAGACTGAGAGATGGATGGTGGATGGAGAGACTGGATGGATGGATGGATGGATGGAAAGATAGAAATAGAGAGACCAGATGGATGGATGGGTAGATAGACAGATGCTCATATTGGCTTTCTTTCTCTGGAGAACCCTCATTTATCTAACACATTAAGGATCAACATTTTTTTAAACGAAAAAAGAAATACCACATATAATCATTTCACGTGTTTGGAAACCTTGAGGGTCAGTTGTGATTGACCCAAGGACTGTGGGGTCTGTTCTCATATTTTAGTAGGCAGGACCCAAACATGCTAAGCATTTTGACAGGATCCAAGAGGGTTCTGTACAAAGAATCGTCCCTTTTACCTTGCAACTTTCAGATACCCTCACTTAAATGTAAGTGGGAGGAAAAAAAAACAGGTTTCGTACATACACAGATTTGTGTGTGTGTGTGTATACACACGTGTGTGTGTGTGTACATATAGTATATATACTGATTCTACATACTATATACACAGTGTATGTATATATACACATTGTATATATGAGTACACAGTGTCTATATATAATGTGCATACACTTTGTGTATATATATAACATACATATATATACACTGTATATATATAATATACATACATATACACTGTATATATATCTACATGTGTAAATATACACTCGTGTGTGTGCTGAATCACCCAGTCATGTCTGATTCTTTGTGACCCCAGGGACTGTACTCCGCCAGGCTCCTCTGCCCATGGGATTTGCCAGGGTCCTCTGCCCATGGGATTCTCCAGGCAAGGATACTGGAGTAGGTTGCTATGCCCTCCTCCAGGAAACCTTCCCAACCCAAGGGTTGAAGGCGGATTCTTCTACCACTGAGTCACCTGGGAAGCCACATATATACACAGTCGGGCTTCCCAGGAGGCACTAGTGGTAAAGAGCCCACCTGGCACTGCAGGAGACGTAAGAGATGTGAGCTCCATCCCCGGGTTGGGAAGCTCTCCAGGAGAAGGGAACAGCAACCCACCCACTGCAGTCTGCTTGCCTGGAGAATCCCATGGACAGAGGCGCCTGGTGGGCCACAGTCTATGGGGTCACAAAGAGTCAGACACGACTGAATGACTACCATTCACACAGTATATACAATTGAATCCAGAAACTAAATCCCATTTTACATACGAACGCAAGCAATATTTTGAATTGTTCTCATACATGTTGAATTTTCACGGAAGACATTTAACTATGTAAGTTCAGGAAAAAAATTATACTTTGTTTCTTTTAAAGTCCTTTCCTAGGACAACCTTTCTTTCAAGACATACTTAGAGCAAATCCTACCCAGGCTGCAAGTATAAATTCTATTGGAAGTAACAAATCTTTCTAGGGCGCTAAAACGATAAGCGAAATTATACAGCGTTTGCTGATAACAGTTCAAACCGAATTTCAATCCTGGTATCATTCCTGCATTTTTAAACACAATCCTGCTTGGTAGATAAAGGTGAACGTTTGACTGGGACTATGTCTCTCCCATTTTATTTTCCTCTAGCCTGGGGACAACAGGGACATCGTCCCCCTCCCCCGCCCCCTGGAAAGAATTTAGGAAAAGAGAAGCTTGAAGGTAACGAGATTATTGTTTTCATCATTTTTGTTTCGTGTCTGCTCTGCTACCATCAAACACCAAATGTTTCCATTCTGTGTTTTTTCCAGTAAGTTTTTCTATTTGCAAAATACGAATACTCTACAATCATTGACGACTACAGTATTCCCTCCCAGAGAAATGGATAATTGAAGAACCCGAGGCCAGCCCGGGAAATGGGAACCAATCAGAACCCGTGCCCAGCCTGGGGAAATGAAAACCAATCAGAAGCCAACACCTAACCCTTCCACAGAAGGTAACCAGTTAGACGTCTTCCAACCGGGAAACTCCCGTTTTTCAAATTTTTCGCCCAAGAATACCCTATATAAGCAATGTAACCCAGAGCTCGGGGCTCCCCCCTATAGCCGCTGCATCGATATCGGTGGGAGCCCCAGCTCGAGCTTGGTAATAAAAACCCTCTTGCTTTTGCATCGGATATCGGCTCCCTGGTGGTCACTGGGAGATTTCGCAACTTGGGCATAACATCATTACGCAGCTGCACCTACTCCAGCTTCCACAACCACCCTTTGCTGAAGACTTCCCTGGCTGCAATCAGGAACGGGAGAGTCTTGCACACATGGCGGGGACTTGCCCTCCATCGATGAATATCCTACATTCTCTCACGCCATTTCAGGTAGCCTATTGTTTTTTGCAGAAGCGGGCTTAAAGCAACCTCTGAGCCATGAGTGCCTCCAAAGATATCTTTCCAAAAAATGAAAAAAGATGGAACGTCATTTACAAAGAGTTGTTCTGAGCCCTCACGGCGAGGGTCAAAGCGATTACAAAGCCCCTTGTCACATAAGAGATCCATCTGGAGCGAATTGCTAGAAAATGGACCTGGAAACAGAATCTCCTTAAAATCGTCCAAGCGTCTTCCTGTGAAAGGTGAACAGGTGAGAAGCAGATGGCAGAGATACACAAGGATGACGGTATCGCTTGGAAAGATGGAGGGAAGTGAGAGCAATCTATCCCCACACAGCAAAACAGCTTCCCATTGCCTGTACTTCCACGGGCCATCATCTTGTCGGTGCAATCAAAGCTATGTTATGAGTCCAAGCAAGCTCTGCTCACCACACATTAGGCCAGTAAATCCAAGAACCGAGGGGTTAAGACAAGGAAAGGACTTTATTCAGGGAACCTGGCTGACTGAGAAGATGGCAAGCTAGTGCCTCAAAAAAAACCCACCTTGTCGGTCTGTCGGGATGCCAGTTTCTTTTGCAGAGTCAGAGAGAGAGAAGCAATGAGGAACTAAAGTCAAAAGACAGAAGAGAGAGGGAGAGGCAGTGGGGGAGCAAAGTGAGAGGGTCTTCAGTCTTGCAGAACATCTCCCCGGGAATGGCCAGCCTTTGAAAGGGGTGTGTGCATCTCTTATGCACACAGGTGGGCAGGGTCAGACTATCTCCTTGTCAGCTGAACAAGAAGGACTCTTGATTCCCTGGAAGGGCTGATGCTGAAGCTGAAACTCCAATACTCTGGCCGCCAAGAGCTGACTCACTTCAAAAGACCCTGATGCTGGGAAAGATTGAAGGTGGGAGGAGAAGGGGACGACAGAGGATGAGCTGGTTGGATGGCATCACCGACTCAATGGATGTGAGTTTGAGCAAGCTCCAGGAGTGGGTGATGGACAGGGAGGCCTGGCGTGCTGTGGTCCATGGGGTCACAAAGAGTCAGACACGCCTGAGCGACTGAACTGAACTCAGCTGAACAAAGGCCGTGTAGTTCACTCCAGCAGAGGGGCAGGGTCCTTCGAAGCAGGCCATTATGTATGATCAGAGTCGTGATCGCTGATGGTGAACAGTGTCAGGTTCATGATCTCTGAAGAAGAAGATTGAGCGCTGGGACCACTTAAGAGCTTTTGTGTAGCAGAGTTTTATTAAAGTATGAAAAGGGACTAGGAAAGCTTCTGACATAGTCATCAGAACGGGGACGGAAGTGCCCCTCTCTCTAGTCTTAGCAAGGGAGCTCTATACTCTTTAATTGGTTATCCAGTTCAGTTCAGTTCAGTTGCTCAGTCATGTCTAACTCTTTGTGACCCCATGGACTGCAGCACGCCAGGCCTCCCTGTCCATCACCAACTCCCAGAGTCCACCCAGACTCATGTCCATTGAATCAGTGATGCCATCCAACCATCTCATTCTCTGTCGTCCCCTTCTCCTCCTGCCTTCAGTCTTTCCCAGCATCAGGGTCTTTTCCAATGAGTCAGGTCTTCCCATCACGTGGCCAAAGGATTGGAGTTTTTCAGCTTCAGCATCAGTCCTTCCGATGAACATCCAGGACTGATTTCCTTTAAGATGGACTGGTTGGATCTCCTTGCAGTCCAAGGGACTCTCTTCCAATGCAGAGGATGTGAGTTCAATCCCTGTTGGAGGAGCTAAGACTCCACATGCTTCACAGCCAAAAAACTGAAACATTAAACAGAAGGAATATTGGGACAAGTGCAATAAATAGTTTAAAAACGGTCCACATCAAAAAAAAAAAAAAAAANTTGCCTTCAGCACAAGAGTCGCTTTGCAGCAGGAGAATATTGATGGCACGCAAAAAGCATGACCCTCTTGTTGTGTGGGGATCCCCTTGGGACCACCTTCTGTATTTTTTACTAGTGACATCATACACGGAACATCCACGTCACCATGTTAACTATCTGAAATAGTACCAGGCAGGAGAATTTGCTGCATTCAGCATATTGCACCAGCATCATCTCTGTCTAGTCCCAGAAATTCTTCGTTGCCCCAAAAGGGATGCCCAGTCTTCCTGCCCGATGCCCCGGGGGGCACACGAATCAACGCTCCACCTCAACGAATTCTTCTTTTCTGGAGGTCGTCTCTAAGTGGAATCGTCCACCACGAGGCCTTTTCTGCATCTGGCTCCACCTTTTCAAGGCTCATCTATGTTTCAGCATGTTATCAGAGCTTTGTTAATTTCCGTGGCAATGTTATTTTGACACAAATATATAGATGTAACGAAAGGAGGAGCCACTGGGGTCTCCAGCCAATCTAAAAGGGTCGTGGGTCCTGAGAAACCCACAGCTGGATGTCCACACCCTCTTGTCAAAACAACTTCCAAAGAGGTTGCAGCAGGCCTGTCCTGTTCCCCGTCTCCGGGTCCCCTTCGGTTTCTGCTTGGCCCTCTCGTCTCACGTGTATTCAAGGGCTGAGACAATTAAGTCTCAATTAACGGGGACTTCCCTGATGGTCCAGGGGATAAGCCTCTGGGCTCGCAAAGCAGAGGTGCCAGGGTTTGATCCCTGGTCCAGGAGCTAGATCCCACATGCTGCAACCAGAAGATACTATATGCCGCAACTAAGACCAGCTGCAGCCAAAGAAATAAATATGTATACATTTTTAAGTCTCAATTACTGGAGCCGTTCTCTTTGATTCATCCCAAACTTCTGAGAGAATTTCCTCTTTATTGAATAGCTTCGTACTTAACTGTCAAGTGCAAACCGATTCTCCAGACATTACTTTAAGCCAGAAAGCACGGGCCCTCCTTCCCTGGTGGAATCTGGAGTTTTAATTAGCAAGCCCTCCGTGGAAAAACTGCCAATGCGTTTTCCCTAACCTAGTGAGAGAGTGGACGAATAACCCTCCCAGGAACATGTCTGAAACGCTTGCTATGTTTGGGAGCATCTTGAGGCTTCTTTCTAATTAGCTTCTGAAGCCCCACGAACAAGGTCACTTGTAATTGCATTTCACTGGCTTTGTGAGGGCAAGAGGTCCGTTTAAAATGCAAAACCAGTGCGTCTCTGGTTGGGACAGTGGCTTCACAGGACACTCAGTGGACGTTTTCAAGCAGACAACATCAGCCATCTCGTTTTCTCCCGTCAGACACCTCCTCTCCCTGTGATCCAGCTGCGTAATATTTTCACTCCATCTCTCAGCGCTGGATTAACCGTTCCAGTCAGCACAGTACAAGCCATTGCTGGAGTGACAACCGGGGTGGGGTGCAGTGGTGGGGTGGGGCGGAGTGGTGGGGTGAGGCTCAATTGTAACACTTTATGCTTGGACATAATGTCAGTGATGTGTGGCAGTTGCTTGAAAACATAAATGAGCTTATAGATAAATATCCAGGAAACATTGGAATCTTCTTTTTTTCTTTTCTTGAACACAGTTATGGCCATATATATTTAATTGAAAGCGTCACAGTTTCAAGCAGGAGAACTATGCCTTAGAGATTATTTTCTTTAGCTATGTTGTAAGAATGAGGACACTGATCCATACTGATATCTAGAAATATGTCCAAGATGATCACTTTCTGTGGTTGTTGTTTGTTTGTTTGTTTGTTTTTAGCCCTGGTGCTTGGCTTGCAGAATCTTAGTTCCCTGACCAGGGATTGAAGTTTTGCCCCCTACAATAGAGACCTTCCCTGTGGCTCAGATGGTAAAGAATCTGCCTGCAGTGAAGGAGACCTGGGTTCCATCCCCGGGTCCGGAAGATCCTCTGGAGAAGGGAATGGCAATGCACTCCAGTATTCTTGCCTGGAGAATCCTGTGGACAGAGGAGCCTGATGGGCTCCAGTTCGTGGGGTTGCAAAGAGTCAGACACGACTGTGCGGCTAACACACACACAGACGTACCGTGGAAGTGCAGTGTCCTAACCAGCGGACTACCTAGGGAGTCCAGGATTTTGTAGCAAGAGATGTCCCTAGTGGTCCAGTAGTAAAAGAACCCGCCTTTCAATGCCGGGGACATGAATGTGATGCTTGGTCAGGGAACCAAGATCCCCCTCATACACCTCAACCAGCGAGACCCCCGCAGCACAGCCCAGAGCCAGCCCAGCCTAAAAAAATTCACAACATAACGTAATGCAAACATCCAATTAAAGGACATAAAATTCAACCTGACTAGGAATCCTAAAAAAAGATCTTACAGCAATAAACTTTGCATTGCCATGCAGAGCTCAACACTGACTTTCCGTTCAGAACTTTTAAAACTAACACTTGGAAAAACAGGCAAAAAAAAAAAAAAAACAAAAAACAGGTGGGGAGGAAGGGTCATACGATGTGAACATTTTTGTAGAAGGGTTGATGGATGCAGGAAAATGATTGGGAAGGTCTGTTTACAAATCTGTTTTTTTCTTTAATGGACCAGAATTCATGTCCGTATCCATCTCCAGTGATTATGTGATCTGTGTGTCCCTCAGTGACAATCCGGAGCTGAATGTAACATGGAAACATTTACACTCGAGGTTACAGGAAGACTTGAAACCGAGTCCCCCTACGGCTGAATTCCCTCACCCAGTCCGTGATTAGTCTCTCTACCAGAAAACCTCTGTTCCCTTCTTGACTTACCTGTGGTCCCCTCAAGATTGAGGAGTATCAAAGAAAAGGGGAGACCAAAACCAACCAGAGCCCTGTAGGGAACCTCCCTGGGATAAAACCCCCTCCATCTTCCCTGTCTTCTAGAAAACAAAAAGGCTTTAGTTTCCTGGACCTCGGGCTTCCTGGTGGCTCACATGGTAAATAAAGACTCTACCTGCCAGTGCAAAAGATGTAAGAGATGTGGGTCTGATCCCTGGGTGGGGAAAAGTCCCTGGAGAAGGGAATGGCAACCCACCCCACAATTCCTGCCTGGAGAATCCCACGCACAGAGGATCCTGGAGGACTACAGTCCATGGGGTCGCAAAGAGCCGGACGCGACTGAGCGTGCACAAATGCTGATGTACACCTTGGGTGGTATAATCTGTCTTTTCCCGGGCGCAGTGAAGTCGGCCACCATTTTTATTGGTTATTTAGATACTGTGATCTCTTTATGTGAGGGTCCTGGTGAAGGCTTTGATATTTTTCCCATTCCTGTATCTTTTTCCTTCTTGGGTCTGAGCTGATCTTTATAAGCTCTTTGTGGTTACATATGTTGCAAATTCCTTACACGATGGCATGAATGTGCTTTCTGCCCTTTTCGGTTATGTTACCAAAAAAGGGGTCTGGCTGTTTGCCCCGCTCAGAAGCCAGTCAAGAGGCCAGGATGTCGGAAAGGAAAGCTTGCTTTATTGTGGATGCTGGCAATAGGACAGCATATCCCTGGTAACTCAGATCGTAGAGAATCTGCCTTCAATGCAGGAGACCCTGGTTCAATCCCTGGGTCGGGAAGATCCCTTGAAGAAGGGAATGGCAACCCACTCCAGTTCTTGCCTTAGAGAATTCCATGGACAGACCATGGGGTTGCAAAGTGTCAGACACGACTGAGCGACTAACACTTCGCCTTTAGGGCTGGGAGGTAGGGTGTCCAAAAGCTAACTCCCGGACCAACCCCTGAAACTCAGTGGGCAAGGGGCTTTATAGGCAGAGGCTGGGGGCTCCGTGTAGAAACAGCACAGTCATCTCTGACAGTCAGCTTGAAATTGCTCGTCGGTGATCTGACCAGCATCATCTCAGGCTTTTTAGGTATAGTTGGTCTCCAGGTCCAGGGTCTGTTTGTTCCCACTTCTTGAGGCTTGTTCTTGGAACGATGGCAACTTATGTCATGGCTATAGTCTGATGGTCACGCAGTTAACTTCTCCACTGAGTGGGGCTTCCAGTATCTGTAACACCGCTCAAAGGACACGGCTCAGAATATTCTATAACCCTGAGAAGGAACTAGAAGTCCTTGACTTTCCTGAGTGAGTTCAGTTCAGTTCACTCACTCAGTTGCATCAGACTGTTTGCGACCCATGGACTGCAGCACGCCAGGCCTCCCTGTCCATCACCAACTCGTGGAGTTTACCCAAACCCATGTCCATTGAGTCGTGATGCCATCCAACCATCTCATCCTCTGTCGCCCCCTTCTCCTCCTGCCCTCAATCTTTCCCAGCATCAGGGTCTTTCCCAATGACTCAGCTCTTTGCATCAGGTGGCCAAAGGATTGGAGCTTCAGATTCAGCCTCAGTCCTTCCAATGAATATTCAGGACTGATCTCCTTCAGAAGGGACTGGTTGGATCTCCTTGCAGCCCAAGGGACTCTCACGAGTCTTCTCCAACACAGTTCAAAAGCATCAAGTCTTTGGTGCTCAGCCTTCTTTATAGTCCAGCTCTCACGTCCATACATGACCACTGCCAAAACCACAGCCTGAGTGAGTGCACTACGATTATTCGGTCGCCTTTGACTGTTTTCCTTTGTTTCTGCATGTTCACGCTTCCCTGATTACATTTATTCTTCGGCTAAAGTTTTCCCACAGACAAAAAAAGCAGGCAGACGGCATGGTGGGGCAAGGACCATCGAGTTCTGCTCCGTTACAGATACGCTGGGTTAGGAGCAGTTCTGAAATGTAATGCCCTCAGTCTACCAACTCTCTTCTAATATTTAGGACTTCCTGTGTATTGCTTTAAAATCTGACTTGACAGTGAGCTCATAAAAAATGTTTTATAATAATTTTTGTTTGAGTAAGCTCCAGGAGTTGGTGATGGACAGGGAAGCCTGGCATGCTGCAGTCCATGGTGGGGCGGGGGCGGAGGGGGGTGGTCTCAAAGAGTCAGACACGACTCAGCGACTGAGCTGAAAATTATTTTGTAGATCACCCAGCCTAGTACAGCTTTCTGTGCGTGTTCAATCCTGCCTGACTCTGTGTGACCCTGTGGACTGTAGCCCGCCAGGCCCCTCTGTCCTTGGGGATTCTCCAGGCAAGAATCCTGGAGTGGGTTGCCTTTCTTTCTCCGGGGCATCTTCCCAACCCAGAGATCGAACCCAGATCTCCTGCATTGCAGGCGGATTCTTTACCAGCTGAGCCACCAGGGAAGCCCAAGAACACTGGAGTGGATTGCCTTTCCTTCTTCAGGGGACCTCCCCTACTCAGGGTTGGAACCCCTGTCTCTTGCGGCTCCTGCTTCGGCAGATGGATTCTTTACCAGCAGCGCCACCTTCTGGGACGACGGCGAATTTATGATGGTTGCAGCCGGACGCAGCAGATGACTGCAGCTGGCTGTGAGCGTAGATGGGGACGTGTCCCTAAGAAAAAGAATTTAAACTTTGCTTTTTACTCGCTTTGCGTTTGAATTGGCGTCTGTGGGTGGCGAGGGTCTTACTGAATATTGCAGCTCCGGGTGCTGAATTTTGCAGTTCCAGGTGGCTCAGCGGTAGAGAATCTTCTTGCCAGCACAGGAGCCGTGGGTTTCATCCCCGGGTCAGAAAGATCTCCCGCAGAAGGAAATGACAACCCGCTCCAGTCCTCTTGCCTGGAGAATCCCATGGACGGAGGAGCCTGGTGGGCTACAGTCCACGGGGTCGCAGAGTCAGACACGACTGAGCTACTCAACAACCTTGTATTCTGGTCATTTTTCATATAAGGCGGTCTGACTTCCTCATCCTGTTCCCTTGGTTTATTTTCTGATTTTTTGCAGTGTTTTAATGACGACTTAATATATCTTTATATCCAGAAAGAGAGTTAACACTGGCAGGGAGCTCCTAAAACCCTTGGAATTTCCTGAGAGTTAGGAGTTTCTTTGTGATTCAAAAGCAACCTGGGGTTATGCTATTGAGTTTATGCTAATGAGCTGATGGCAGATTGTCGTTCAGTCTCCCAGTCTTGTCTGATTCCGCGACCCCGTGGACCGCAGCACGCCAGGCCTCCCTGTCCTTCACCAACTCCCGGAGCTTGCTCAAACTCACGTCCATCGCGTCGGTGATGCCATCCGACCATCTCATCCTCTGTCATCCCCTTCTCCTCTTGCCTTCGATCTTTCCCAGCATCAGGGTCTTTTCAAATGAGTCAGTTCTTTGCATCAGGTGGCCAAAGGATTGGAGTTTCAGCTGCAGCATCAGCCCTTCCAATGAACACTCAGGACTGGTTTCCTGTCCTTGCTCTTTGCATATTTTCTCTTATGTTTGTTTAACTTTGCTCTAGTGACGACTTCCGACTGCCTCCTCTGTATTTTGTTTACGTTTGTTATAGGTAATTATTACTTGTTGCAGGGAGAAGCCAATTCTGACCCCTGGTTGGAACTGTTTCTTTGACTTGCTTTTCATGAGCTTTTGTTTTATAATCACACATAATGGCCCGCCTCAGGGAACCATTCTCTCCAGCCTGACTGTTAAAGCATCTTTGTTCAGTATTCTGTCCACTTGTGGATGGCAGGAAGCAAAAAAGAAACACAGCCTCTCCCCGATGTTTGCAAGATTAACGGCCTTTTTAGGGCTTCCTAGGTGGCTCAGATGGTAAACTGTCTACCCGCTATGCGGGAGACCTGGGTTCAATCCCTGGAACGGGAAGATCCCCTGGAGAAGGAAATGGCAACACACTCCAATATTCTTGTCTGGAAAATTCCACGGATGGAGGAGCCTGGTGGGCTACAGTCCATGGGGTCACAAAGAGTTGGACACGTCTGAATGTCTGACACACATCTGTCTTTTATCTGTGTCTGTCTATCTATCTTCTATCTATGTTCTAGCTTTTCATAGTATTCATGGGATTCTCAAGGCAAAAATACTGAAGTGATTTGCCATTCCTCTCTCCAGTGGCCCACGTTTTGTCAGAAAGGTGAGCTCCAAAGAATTGATGCTTTTGAACTGTGCTGTTGGAGAAGACTCTTGAGAGTCCCTTGGACTGCAAAGAAATCCAACCAGACCATTCTAAAGATCAGTCCTGAATATTTACTGGAAGAACTGATGATGAAGCTGACGTTCCAATACGTTGGCCACCTGATGCAAAGAGCTGACTCATTGGAAAAGACCCCGATGCTGGGAAAGATTGAGGGCGGGAGGAGAAGGGGACGACAGAGAGTGAGATGGTTGGATGGCATCACTGACTCGATGGACGTGAGTTTGAGTAAACTCCAGGCGTTGCCGAAGGACAAGGAGGCCTGGCGTGCTGCAGTCCATGGGGTCACAAAGGATTGGACATGACTGAGCGACTGAACTGAAATGTCCATCTTTTTTTTTTTAATGTCTGACTATCTATCCTATCTTTTATCCATGTCTGTCTATCAATCTTTTATCTATGTCTGTCTGTCAGACAATCTGTCTACTTACTCACATATTATGGATTGTATTTCTGTGGAGAATTCTAACTAATACAGGGGGAAGGCTTGACTGCTAATTAATGAATTAAGTCACCACAGTTAATATATGTACTATCGTTCTATGAATTGGTTCAGGATATAGTCACTATGAGAAACCCTTAACAATATTCCTTTCTAAAAAAATATGAAAAAACAGTTTTTAGCGTGTCATCTAAACTCCACTTTATGGCCTTCTCAGTCTTTTTATTTAATTCTATTTGATTCATCTCTGTGTGTTAGTCTCTCGGCCGTGTCCGACTCCTTTGCGACCCCATGGACTACAGCCCATCAGGCTCCTCCATCCGTGGGATTCTCCAGGCAAGAATCCTGGAGTGGGTTGGCACTTCCTCCTGCAGGGGATCTTCCCCACCCAGGCATGGGAGCCGGCTCTCCTGCATTGCAGGCAGTCTCTGTACCCTCTGAGGGCTTCGAGCAGTCCCTGGTTGCTGTTCACAGGGCTCCTCTATTGCAGGCAGTCTCTGTACCCTCTGAGGGCTTCGAGCAGTCCCTGGTTGCTGTTCACAGGGCTCTTCTATTGCAGGCAGTCTCTGTACCCTCTGGGGGCTTTGAGCAGTCCCTGGTTGCTGTTCACAGGGCTCCTCTATTGCAGGCAGTCTCTGTACCCTCTGGGGGCTTCGAGCAGTCCCTGGTTGCTGTTCACAGGGCTCCTCTATTGCACCCGTTTCCTCAGTAAGCAAACGTGAGCTCCCCAAAGGTCTGGCGCCGCTGTGATGACATGCTTCAACGTCCCATTACCACCAGAATGTGAATCAGTGATCCTGAAACCCTCATGGACTGTTTCCCAGCGTCCCTGAAAGGAACCTTCTGAGGGTACGTGGCGTTCCAGAGGGGGCTAAAAACTAATTTTTATTTATTTATTTATTTTGTGCTAGTGAAGGCATGAATTATTGAATATGCAAACAGCAGGATATGTTTAAAATTCCTTCTACTGGTTTTGAAATTTTTCATCAATTATGGAATAAGCCATATTGAGCAGGTAAAGTGTCTAAAAAATCTTATTGCTTCAGCTGAATCATATTCGTTAAGTGTCAGCATCTGAAGCATTGAGTTGCTAGGGAGCCAACGAGTGTAACATCATCTTCAGCAGAAGTCAAGGCTGTTTTTCAAGGAAGCATGAAAATACTAGACTCCAGCTAGCGCGGGAACAGTGTAAGTGCAGGTATTGGCAATCACATGAACTTCAACCATCATATGACATTCCAAAGTAGGAGCAGAGCAAGGCTTCTTTCTGTTCTCCTGTGTCTGAACATCATTATTTTATTTTTCCTAAAACACAAAAATTTATTTTTCAAATGAGTGCTGGGTTGAGGGTTCGTTTCCAAATCTCTGTCAATTGTTTTTTAAACATTTGTGTGCTCACTCAGTCGTATCCGACTTTTTGGCAACCTCTTAGACTGTAGCCCGCCAGGCTTTTCTGTCCGTGGGATTCTCCAGGCAAGAACCCTGGACTGGGTGGCCATGCCCTCCTGCAGGGGATCTTCCCCACCCAGGGACCAAACCCGGATCTCCTGCGTTGGTGGGCAGATTCTCTACCGCTGAGCCACTGGGAAGCCCTTTTACTACCTAACCTGTTAGTTCCTTTGGGTGCACTGGGTCTTAGCCGCAGCACACAGGATCTTCAGTGTCGGGATGTGGGACCGGGGTTGGAACCTGGGACTTCTCCCTTGGGAGCATGGAGTCCTCGCCACTGGACCACAAGGGAAGTCCCTTCCCCTGGATTTTTCAAGAGATAGCGCATCCTAGATGTTATACTCAGGAGTGGAAGTGCTACGTCTCAGGAAAACAGAACACACTTTGCAATCTAATCAGTGTGTCCCCAAGGTGTTCTGACCCCACTGTTTCAAGTCCTTGCAACACCTGCTTCCGTGGGACTGTTTAATTCTTTCCAGTCTGTTGGTGGAAACACCTGCCTTACTATAGCTTTTGTCTTCAATTGCTCATTCCTATAGAAACCAGTACGTTTTTCGTGAATTATTTGGCCAGCTTTTTTTTCTTTCTTTCTATGAAATGTCTATTAATGCCTTAGCATGTGTTTCCTAGTGATTCTTTTCTTTTTTTTAATAAAAATCTCAGCTCAGTCCAGTCGCTCAGTCGTGTCCGACTCTTTAAAAAATTGACTTGATTCCTTTATGCCCTAACATATGCCGGAACGTGCATTCCCCTCTGCATAATATTAAAATGCTTGTGTTTATAATACCTCATCATTCTGCTTCTAGTTCAGAGTTGCTTTGGACATGCGAAGCATCGTTATTGGGTAGAAATGATGGAACTTCCCTTGCATTTGAATCCATCTCCCCTTTTCAGTGACAATTTGCATCTTTAAAATAACTGTGGTAGTATCATCACTGTGCAGTCTTTTTTAAAAGGTTTTAAAACATCTATTTATTCATTTGGCTGCACCGGGTCTTCGCTGCAGCACAAGAGATCTTTCATCTTCTTTGGAGCGTGTGGGATCTTTTTTTTCGTTGCAGCTTCTGAACTCTTAGTTGCAACATACTGAATCTAATTCCCTGACCTGGAATCGAACCCTGGCCCCCTGCAATGGGAGGTGCAGAGTCTTAGCCATTTGACCACCAGGGAAGTCCCCAGTCATTTATATTCTTTCCTAATAAATCTTAATATTCATGATGGCAAGGGCTTTCAGATAAGTGTCCCCTTTTATGTATCTATCAGATGGAAGTCTACATACCTTCATCACTTGTTCCATAGTGGGGTTGGATACAGTACTTCAGTTTCTAAAATTGCACCTTTTTGCTTGTAAATCTGAAACTCAAAGCAACAGCGTTTTGCGAGAAAACACTGTAGAAAGCAAAGAACTCTGAAAAATAGTGCTTTGGCCAAAATGGAAGCTTGAATGCATTTGTACTGCCTGAGACGGTTTTTAAGTCAAAACTGTTTTCTCTTTGCCTGTCGATAAATAAACTGTCTCTGAAAATCTTTCTCTGTTAAGGTTTAACAGATAAAAAATCATCTACTTTAAAATCTACAAATGCAAGCGTGGAAAAACCCAGCTTCACATAGAGTGTGTAACGTGTGACACTTTATTACCACGACATTGTTTCTATACCTATATACTTTTGTTAAATGGTTTTGAATGTTGCATATTGTAACTTAATATGCACTCTTCCATTTCGATACACATCTATCAATGTATCTGTTATCTATCAATGTATCTGTTATCTATCAATGTAACTATCTGTGTGTGTGTTAGCCTCTCATTCGTGTCCGACTCTCTACGACCTCATGGATTATATAGCCTGCCAGGCTCCTCTGTCCATGGGATTCTCCAGGCAAGAATACTGGAGTGGGTTGCCATTCCCTTCTCCAGGGGATACTCCTGACCCAAGGGTCAAACCCAGGTCTCCTGCATTGCAGGCAGATTCTTTACCATCTGAGCCACCAGGGCACCCGTCTATCTATCATCCATCTGTCTATCTCTCTATCTCTCTGTCTGTCTGTCTGTCCATGGAGAGAATGGGAAACTGTCAAAATAACAAGAATTCCCTGGCAGTCGAAGGTTAGGACAACAGTCTCGCTGCTGAGGGCTGGTGTTCGATCCCTAGTCACGGGACTGAGAACCCCCAGCCACATGGCGAAAAAAGAGGAAAAGCCCAAAAAAAAAAAAAAAGTATAAAATAACAGTAACAGTTATCTTGTCTAGGTGGTGAGATCATTTTTATTTTCTGTGAGTTATCTATATTTTTCTAATTTTTAAAATGAGTTCATCTAACTTGGAATTAATGCCTGGTTGCTGCTACTGCTGCTAAGTCGCTTCAGTCGTGTCCAACTCTGTGCGACCCCAGAGACGGCAGCCCACCAGGCTCCTTCGTCCCTGGGATTCTCCAGGGAAGAACACTGGAGTGGGTTGCCATGTCCTTCTCCAATGCATGAAAGTGAAAAGTGAAAGTGAAGCCTCTCAGTCCTGTCCAACCCTCAGCATCCCCATGGACTGCAGCCCAGCAGGCTCCTCCGTCCACGGGACTTTCCAGGCAAGAGCACTGGAGTGGGATGCCAATGCCTGGTGGTGGTGGTCTCATTGCTCATTCGTGTCCGACTCCTTGTACCCCATTGACTGTAGGCCGCCAGGCTCCTCCGTCCATGGGATTCTCCAGGCAAGGATACTGGAGTGGGTTGCTGTTCCCTCCTCTAGGAGATCTTCCTGACCCAGGGTGGGTTGCTGTTCCCTCCTCTAGGAGATCTTCCTGACCCAGGGATTGAACCCAGGCCTCCTGCATTGCCGGTGGGTTCTTCCCCAACTGAGCCACCAGGGAAGTCCTAATACGTGCTTTTGTCAAGTATGAATATTTGTACTCACATATGACTATTTATTTTGATGTTGGATTTCTTCAAAGATCTCTGTAGAAACTGATCTGGGAAGAGGCTTGCTGTCTTTCTCCATAGCAGCAGTTTTGAAAGCACGGCGTCCCTCATGTGTTCCTGCAGACACTGTTTCATCTTCTGACATGGCGAGGAGTTATCCAGTATGGACAATGGAAGGAATGAAGCCCCATGGGTCCCTTTGCAATGTGAATGTTTATTTCTGTGTTAAAGCATGCTCATGCAAAAAGACACCCTGATGATAAGCACCAGAGAAGCTTGATACCAACCAAGTAACAGAAAAAGCTTAGCTATGTCCTCAAAGGAAAAGCGTTCTTGATCCCAGAAAGAAGGAAACTTAAATGAGACAGGACTCTTCCAAACAGAGTGTCAGCTCTAAATCGCAAATAGCTTCCTTTTTCTTGCTCAACATGAATTATTTTGCCTCATTAAAGTCATAACTGATTCTAAAATGCCCCCAGCTTTGTAGAACTTCCATGAAAATACCGACGTTTCAACAGTGAATTTTAAACCTCATGGATACTGCGAATTTTCTCACAAATATACACCCCATGGCTATCTCCACTATTACCAGGTACACATGTCAAAAGCATTGTGCATATTGCATACAGATTGTGTTTACAATGTGTGCACACTGTATACTCTTGTATACACAGTGTATACCCAGAAGGCTTCCCAGGTGGCACAGCGGTTAAGAATCCACCCGCTAATGCAAGAGACTCGGGAGATGTGGGTTCCATCTCTGGGTGGGGAAGATCCCCTGGAGGAGGGCATGGCAACCCACTCCAGTATCCTCGCCTGGAGAATCCCATGGACAGAGGAGCCTGGCGGGGCTACGGTCCACGGGGTCACAGAGGGTCAGACACGATGAGCGCACACTCACAGTGTTAGACTTTCCCCCGAAGGTGATGCAGTTCTCAGATTATAAAACATCATGTTGCATTAAAACAAAGGAGAATATGATACAAAGTACCATGAAAGAGCCTTTGCTTGTATTGGAAACATTTAAAACAAACTGATGCTGGGTTTCTGGGAGACATGTGCTTTCAGGAAACAACAACTAAGCCACGGTCTCGGCATCATTAAAAGACACGTCAGCGACTTTCTCCACATGAGAGTGCACAGTCGCACTGGAGGTGCCGGACTGCCTGCCATCATTCTGCTGCACCCCCTTTAGCAGAAGAAGGAGCGATGACGCCCAAGTGCGTCTGTCCTGCAAGATCCGCCTCTTCCCACAAAGAAAGAGGTGATTTGTCCTCTGTCTGCTCCTTTCATCTGGGTGATAAAGTTTATTCCCCAAGAGGAGACTTTTATGGTCTCATCAAGAGGAGAAGGCAGAATATGCATCATTTCTGTGGCCAGATTCTCGTCATTAGAACACGATGTCATAAGATGGAATACCGGCGATCAAATCGCTCAATCGCTCATGTTGTCCTTCTCTCTTTTTAGAGCTGCCTTTTTTTTTTTTTTTTTGCCTTTGTATTATTTGTTTGGCCATGCTGGGTCTTAGCTGTAGCACTTGGACGCTTCGATCTGCACCGTGGCGTGTGGAATCTTTAGTTGTAGCACGCAGGATATTCGATCTTTGTGCGGGATTCTTTAGTGGTGGCATGTAAACTATTAGTGGCAGCCTGAGGAACCTACTTCCCTGACCAGGGATCGAATCCAGCCTGCCCCCCCACCACCCCGCATTGGGAGGGCAGAGTCTTAGACACTGGACCGCCAGGGAGGTCCCCCAGAGTCGCATTCTTAAGTCCACTTTCCAGTGGACTTAAAGGTCCTCTGTACCTTTCCTTTAAGTTTCTTAAGCCATCACTCTCTTTCTCTTACCTCTTCTCAGACTCTCCTTTAAATGTTTCTCACAAAACTTGTCCACTTGATGACGCAAGGATCTCAAGCACGGGTTCCTCTTCTCAGCCCACTGTTACCATTTTGGACCAGAGAACCCTGTTCTGGGGGTTGTCCTGTGCATCGCGGGGTGTGGACCAGTATCTCTGGTCTTCTTCCACGATTGTTGCTGATGTTGTTCAGCCGCTCAGTCGTGTCCGACTCTTTGCGACCCCACGGACCGCAGCACGCCAGGCTTCCCTGTCCTTCACCATCTCCCAGAATTTGCTCAAAGTCATGTCCATTGAGTCAGTGATGGCATCTAACCATGATCACACTCCAAACCAATATATGAGGGCCCCAAATCTCTCTTCATTTTGACCATAGAGTGACACAACATTCACATTTTCTGTGGGTTTCGCCATAGTAAGGAATAATCCACATTTTGGGGAAAGATTTCATATGGAATAAATAAATAAATAAGGCACTCCGTGGCGAATAGATGGGGAAACAATGGAAACAGTGACAGACTTTATTTTCTTGGGCTCCAAAATCACTGTGGTTGGTGACTTCAGCCATGAAACTGAAAGACCATTTTTTCATGGAAGAAAGTCTATGACCAACGTAGACAGCATATTAAAAAGCTGAAACATTACTTTGCCAACAAAGGTCCATCTAGTCAAAGCTATAGTTTTTCCAGTGTTCATGTATGGATGTGAGACTGGGACTATAAAGAAAGCTGAATGCAGAAGAATTGATGCTGTTGAGCTGTGGTGTTGGAGAAGACTCTTGAGAGTCCCTTGGACTGCAAGGAGATCCAGCCAGTCCATCCTAAAGGAAATCAATCCTGACTATTCATTGGAAGCACTGATGCTGAAACTCCAATAATTTGGCCACCTGATGCAAAGAGCTGACTCACTGGAAAAGACCCTGATGCTGGGCAAGGTTGACGATGAGAGGAGCAGCAGACGGCAGAGGATGAGATGGTTGGATGGCATCACTGACTCGATGGACGTGAGTCTGAGTGAGCTCCAGGAGTTGGTGGTGGACAGGGAGGCCTGGCGTGCTGCAGTCCACGGGGTCACAAAGAGTCAGACACGACTGAGCAACAAATAAGTAAGGAATGAAGTGTGATAAAGGGATGGAGACGTCTCCTGTGGTAACAGAAGGGAACTGGAGACTGAGCAAATTTCCTCAGCTAACTCTTCTGTCCCCACAGAAGGAAGGAAAGACACAGTTGCTCTCAGCACGTTCTGAACGGACAGCGTTTGCTCTCCGTATCAACAACGGACACTCTCCTCCCTCGCCCAGAATCGTCCCGACTACATAGCTGCTGTCTTTCCGCAGCTGAAAAAGAAATGCCGAGGCTATTTAAATACATACTGTATGCCTGCACGTTACATAGCAGAAGGGTCTCCTGTAAGATAAGGAAGGGAATACTATCTCTGTGTACAGGACACTCTTGCTTGCTTGTGTTAAACGGCAGTCAGTCCCTTGCGATAGGGCCTCCCTGGTGACTCAGTGGTAAAGAATCTGCCGCTGCAGGATGCAGGGTCCATCCCTGGGTCAGGAAGCTCCCCTGGAGAAGGAAAGGCACCCCACTCCAGTACCCTTGCCTGGAGAATCCCGTGGACAGAGGAGCCTGGAGGGCTGCAGTCCATGGGGTCGCACCGAGTCAGACACGACCGAGGCAACTTAGCACACAGGCACTGAAAGCCCAGACAGTTTGGATCTGGACTGAAAGAACACTGTTCACCTTCAGGTGTTATTATGATTCTTTTCATTTTCGTTAATCAGAGAAAGGGTGAAACAGAAGCTCAGGAGTGAAATGAGGACAAAAGAGATGTTTGATACCGAATTTAAAAAAATATAATTTGTTATAAAAGATGAAAAAATCAATCACTTCAGAATGTCATGCTTCTTTTGATCTCAGACTGTGTTGCAGCAAAAAATGGCATTTTTTTTTTCCTCCCAGGGTCGCAAAAGACTGTTTCAAGCAGACCCATAAAATGTGAGTAACCTCAAAGGCAACTGATTTATAGAGCTGACCCTGTCTCTTTTCTTCTTAAAATGCATCAGTAGCTCTTTGCTTGGAGAAGGCAATGGCACTCCACTCCAGTCCTCTTGCCTGGAAAGCCCCATGGACGGAGGAGCCTGGTGGGCTATAGTCCATGGAGTCGCTAAGAGTCGGACACGACTGAGCGACTTCAATTTCACTTTTCACTTTCATGCATTGGAGAAGGAAAAGGAACCCCACTCCAGTATTCTTGCCTGCAGAATCCCAGGGACAGAGGAGCCTGGTGGGCTATAGTCCATGGGGTCGCTAAGAGTCGGACATGACTGAGCGAACTCACTTTCACTTTTCACTTTCACGCATTGGAGAAGGACTTGGCAACCCACTCCAGTGTTCTTGCCTGGAGAATCCCAGGGACAGAGGAGCCTGGTGAGCTGCCGTCTATGGGGCCACACAGAGTCGAACACGACTGAAGCGGCTTAGCAGCTGCTCTTTGCTGTCTCCAGGTAGAAGCTGAATGCCTTCACATGGAGCCAGACCGTTCATTATCTAAACCTCTGCTCATCTGTTCTAACAGCCTCCTTCTTGTCCCCAAATCTTGTCCCTGAACTTCAGGCTATCACGTCTTGCCAGTCCCAACACAGGTTCAC
>SJYQ01000296.1:178375-213810 GCA_006410935.1 Redunca redunca
TAAAAGATGAAAAAATCAATCACTTCAGATTGTCATGCTTCTTTTGATCTCAGACTGTGTTGCAGCAAAAAATGGCATTTTTTTTTCCTCCCAGGGTCGCAAAAGACTGTTTCAAACAGACCCATAAAATGTGAGTAACCTCAAAGGCGTCTGATTTATATAGCCGACCCTGTCTCTTTTCTTCTTAAAATGCATCGGTAGCTCTTTGCTTGGAGAAGGCAATGGCACCCCACTCCAGTACTCTTGCCTGGAAAACCCCATGGACGGAGGAGCCTGGTGGGCTATAGTCCATGGAGTTGCTAAGAGTCGGACACGACTGAGCGACCTCACTTTCACTTTTCACTTTCACGCATTGGAGAAGGACATGGCAACCCACTCCAGTGTTCTTGCCTGCAGAATCCCAGGGACAGAGGAGCCTGGTGAGCTGCCGTCTATGGGGCCACACAGAGTCGAACACGACTGAAGCGGCTTAGCAGCTGCTCTTTGCTGTCTCCAGGTAGAAGCTGAATGCCTTCACATGGAGCCAGACCGTTCATTATCTAAACCTCTGCTCATCTGTTCTAACAGCCTCCTTCTTGTCCCCAGATCTTGTCCCTGAACTTCAGGCTATCACGTCTTGCCAGTCCCAACACAGGTTCACGCAGCTGTGCTTCAATGGGCAATCCTTAGAGTCTGTGGCTTTGCCGAGGCTGATCCCACTCCGTAGAAAGGCAAACCCTGTTTGCCCTCTTCATCGAGAAAAATCTGATAAATAAGTCTGCACACAGCTCACCTGGTAGCTTTCTGAGCATCTTCTAACCCTCCTAGGCTGCACGGGATTTCAGATGTCCCCCGAGCATAGCTGGATCACTGCACATGTAATTCTTTCTCACTCTGCCTTGAGCATCTTTGTAAATATTTGTCTCCCACCCACGAGGAAGGATCAGGTCCATACTTAGTTAACATTTAAACATCCAGGGCGCAGCTTGAGTGGCTGCAGAGAGTAAATACAAGTGCCTCTGTAGTGATTACATCAGTGGATCCGTGGCCTTTGCCTTGTTACCTGGGCTATCTTTCTAATTCTTCCTCTAGCATTTATTGTATTCTGGAACTCAGATGCCTTGGATGCAGAAGATCGAATGATGAGTGATTTCTAAGCAGCGAGAGAATGATCTCATCCTATTTATTAATTTTGTTTTTCATCAAGAATGTCTGAGGTTTCACCAGACCCATTAGTCAGACTGTATAATCCCCATCTATTAAACTGATGCCTATTTAGAGTGGTGTAGGTCTCAAATTTTGTCCACATTGCTTTCTGTTGAGATTCTTAAAAAGACAGAGAGGTGCCTTTTCATGAACTCTCAGTTCAACATAAGAGGCTGTTGGGTACTTGTCAAATTCAGACAAGTGAATTACCTCAATATATACCTGATAAATGTTGCGTCAGCAGCTGATTAAACAGCCATTTATAAAGCGAGCTTCTTGTAAGCTAGAGGTCCATGCCTCTAATTGATACAATTCAAGTGGATCGTAGCATTTATATGTCTTCATAAAGATCTATGTGATTCCTTCATCTCCACCAACAACGAAATATCAGTTAATTTCTCCATCTACCTGTAATTAGATTTCACATCTTTTTAAAGACCAGATACAGTGTTGGAGATAGAGACAGGGATTTTTTTTTTTTTTTAAGACAAATGTGGTTGCCAGCCTGACAAAGAAGACACTGTCACTGGTGAGAAGTAAGCAATACATTTTATTGGGGGCGTATTCTAGGCTGGTACAGAATACACCTGCAATGTAGGAGACCTAGGTTTGATCCCTGGTTTGGAAAGATTCCCGTGGAGAAGGGAAGGGCTACCCACTCCAGGATTCTGGCCTGGAGAATTCCTTACAGTCCATGGGGTCCCAATGAGTCGGATGTGACTTACCAACTGCAACCGAACAACATCAACGAGAAATAGAGATCTCGAACAGCCTGACTTGATCCCAAAGTAAAACAATGTCTCAGTAAATATCTGATAGTACACTCTACTACTTAAAAGTGTGTGTCTTCGTTGCTCAGTCGTGTCCGACTCTTTGCGACCCCGTGGCTGTAGCCAGCCAGGCCCCTCCAGCCGTGGGATTCTCCCGGGAGGAATACTGGAGTGGGCTGCCATTTCCTACTCCAGGGGAAGTTTTGCCTGTTTGGGTTTTCGTTTGTTTGCTGCTGCGCTGGGCTTTGGTTCCCGCATGCGGGCTTTCTCTGGTTGTGCTGTGTAGGGGTAGTCTCTAGTTGCTGTGTGAGGGCTTCTCATTGCTGTGACTTTTCTTGCTGGAAGCACCGGCTCTAAGGCACTGGGTCTTCAGTACCTGTGGTACCCAAGCTCAACAGTCCCGTGGCATGCGGAATCTTCCCAGGCGAGGGATCCAACCCACGTCCCCTGCGTTCGCAGGTGGACTCTTAACCTCGGGCCCACCAGGGAAACCCAGCACAATCCATTTCTGCTTTCCTTTGTGTTCTGAGAGCTGGAAAGGCTCTCAACCCCTCCTTCCTTCAAATATCACAGTACCTGCTCACACCCGAAGCTGACTCAGCAGAAATTCCTCCTCGTAGTTGGTAACACGTCAGCAGACTGTGTGGTCCTTCTTCACTCATGAATTTTAATAAAAAGTAGTTTATTGCACATATTAATTAGGCTGCTAGATGGTTCCCCAATCCATAAAGCTTTTTTTAAATGGCAAAGTTTCCCTGATTAACATCCGCGAGTCCAGTCGCTCAGTCTTGTCCGACTCTTTGTGACCCCATGGTCTGCAGCACGCCAGGCCTCCCCGTCCATCACCAACTCCTGAGTTGCTCAGACTCATGTCCATTGAGTGGGTGATGCCATCCAGCCATCTCATCCTCTGTCGTCCCCTTCTCCTCCCACCTTCAATCTCTCCCAGCATCAGGGTCTTTTCCAGGGATTCAGCTCTTCGCATCAGGTGGCCAAAGGACTGGAGTTTCAGCTTCAGCATCAGTCCTTCCAGTGAATATTCAGGACTGATTTCCTTTAGGATGGACTGGTTTGATCTCTTTGCAGTCCAAGGGACTCTCAAGAGTCTTCTCCAGCACCACATATTAATATATAAGCTTGTTATTACTGCAAGATGTTTTTCACTGGGCATAAAGTTTCAGTTATATGCTCTCGAAATCTTCTCTACATAACCCTGTACATATAGGTCACACGGTACTGTGTACGTGAAAGCATTCCCTAGTGACTCAGATGGTAAAAAATCTGCCTATAATACAAGAGACCGGGTTTGAGCCCTGGGTTGGGAAGTTTCCCTAGAGATGGAAATGACAACCCATTCAGTATTCCTGCCTGGAGAATCCCATGGACAGAGGAGCCTGGTGGGCTACAGTCCACGGGGTCGCAAACAGCCTGACACAGGGGAGTGACTAACACTTTCACTTTATGTCTCCATAAAGCTGTTTAACAAAATGAAATGCTAGAATTATCTCATTATCAAGAAGAAACAAATGAAGTACAACCTCATGAATTATATGTTGAATTGCAAGAATGTGGAAAATTCCAGTTCAGGCTGAACAATACAAAATCTTATTCTTGAAATATGGAATATTCAAAACATCCATGCAGATCTATTAAATCGATGCCTATTTAGAGTGGAGTAGGTCTCTAAATTTGTCCACGTTGCTTTCTGTTGAGATTCTTAAAAAGAAAAAAAGGTGCCTTTTCATGAAAACTCATGACTGCATAGTAGCTATCCATTCTGAAATAGAGATGTAAATATATTCTGAACAAAACGCTCTGATTTATTCTTGCTTCTTTGAATCTCCCTGTCAAATTGTCACTTCTCAAATGATGTATCTAAAATATCCTTAGGAACTGTCTAGCATACCCATTCCAGTGACTGCAGATGGTTTCTGCACGCATGAAATTAAAAGACGGTTGCTCCTTGGAAGGGAAGCTATGACCACCTTAGCACATTAAAAAGCAGAGATATCACTTTGCCAACAAATGTCCATCTAGTCAAAGCTATGGTTTTTCCGGTAGTCATGTATGGATGTGAGAGTTGGACCACAAAGAAAGCTGAGCACCGAAGAATTGATGCTTTTGAACTGTGGTGTTGGAGAAGATGCTTGAGAGTCCCTTGGATCCAACCAGTCCATCCTAAAGGAAATCAGTCCTGAGTGTTCACTGGAAGGACTGATGCTGAAGTTGAAAGTCCAATCCTTTGGCCACCTGATGTGAAGAGCTGACTCATTGGAGAAGACCCTGATGCTAGGAAAGATCGAAGGCAGGAGGAGAAGGGGGCAACAGAGGATGAGATGGTTGGATGGCATCACTAAGTCGATGGACTGGAATTTGAGCAAGCTCCAGGAGATGGTGATGGACAGGGAAGCCTGGTGTGCTGCAGTCCACGGGGTCCCAAAGAGTTAGGCATGACGAGCGACCGTGACTTTCACTCACCTAACGTGGTTAGGTCTCCACGTGTCTACCACCGTGGGCACAGGTTCAATCCCTGGTCAGGGAACTAAGATAGAAATCGGTTCTTCTGTACCTCCTGCATTGCAAGCGAGTTCTTTACCCACAGATCCGCCTGAGAAGCTTCTCCTGCCCCTAGGCATGGCCAAAATAATTTTTTTTTTAATTAAAAAAAAAGTCCAGTAAACATTATTTGTGGCAGTCTGTTAAGAAAACTCGTCATTTGTATTACTAATAAACCTTTCTGTTTGTGTTATTATATTGTATATGACACTCTGAAAACATCAGTGTATCCTTAAGACTTTCCTTCCAGCCTTGAGGTTTTCCAGCATGGCAAGCACCTCTCATCCATCTTGGCGTATTCAGACTTGAACCCAGTGCCATCACTCCTGGGGGACCCTCTCAGTGTCGACTGTATTACTGAAAAGGGAGAATTCAGGGGCGGGAGATCTCTGCACTGAAATAAGTCATCACCAGCAGCTAATGACTTCTCTGACAAATGCACTCCCCAACTGTGGAAAACTAAGTTGAGATTGCAGAGCAACGTAAATATTTAATTAAGAAACAGCTAATCAGATTCCCCTTTGCCTTTTTTAATTTTTTTTTTCCTGCTGATAGTTAAGCAGCTCCATCTCATGGAAGACCATTGCCATTAATATTTTAAAACTCCTTCAGCCTTTTTTTTTTTTTTGTCAATTTTCTGCCTCATTATTTTTTTAGTGACCTCCATCCCCAAATTGATTTTGACTGTGTTACTGCCAGAGATATATATGTATATAAAATTTTTAAATTCACTTAGACTTTGAAATCATGTAAATTCACTTAGACTTTGAAATCATGTAATCATAAACTGAGAATTGGTCATCTTACTTAAAAGGAGGCTCTCTGGACAGGCAGCCTTAGAATTAAACTGCCCTTAAACAACAGAAAATGTGGTTTCTCATAAACTTTCATTAAAACTTCAACTAAATTTAGTCAGACTCTTAACAGACTGAATGCAATGAATTGCTTCTAACGGAAGAGAAACAAATATTCCCTTTTTCTTTTTTTGGTGAAACAGAGTAGAGAAGTTTATTGACAAAATCCACATTTGAGCTAACCTTAGATTGGATGGAAAAGAATCTGCCTGCAATGCAGGAGATCCCGGTTCAATCCTTGGGTCGGGAAGATCCCCCGGAGGAGGGCATGGCGACCCATTCCAGTATTCTTGCCTGGAGAATCCCATGGACAGAGGAGCCTGGCAGGCTACAGTCCATGGGATCGCAAAGAGTCAGACACTCCTGAGTGACTTTCTCTTTAAGCAACTACCACCTGTCTATTTGTAACACTATTTCCGCTCTCACTGCCATTTACTAAATGAGTATTAAGTGTATTAATAGTGTCTATGTGTGTGGGCTCAGTTGCTCAGTCATGTCTGACTCTTTGCGACCACATGGACTGTACAGCCCATGGGATTCTCCAGGCCAGAATACCGCAGTGGGTAGTCTTTCCCTTCTCCAGGGGATCTTCCCAATCCAGGGATCGAACCCAGGTCTCCCACACTGCAGGGGGATTCTTCACCAGCTGAACTATCAGGAAAGCCTTCCTTGTCTGTACTTAAAGATAAATTAAAGAAAACCAGCTATACATTATGGATAGTAGCCTAAAGCCAATTTTTTTTTTTTTTAACGTGGACCATTTTAAGTCTTTTTTGAATTTATGACAAATTGCTTCTGTTCTATGCTTTGCGTTTTCAACCACCAGGCACGTAGGACCTCACCACTCCCCCTGCAACCAGGCACCAAGCCCTCACCCCCTGCCTTGGAAGGTGACGTGCTAAGCACTGGACCTCCAGTAAAACTAAAGCCAGTTTTCAAACACAGGGCTACAGTCTGTTTTTGAAAGTCTACCAGATACATATACCAAAGGCTCTCTTTATTTCTTAGAGATCTCCATATTTTGTTTTCAAAGGAAGAAAGCAGCCTCTCCTGTTTTATCTCTTAAAGATGAGAAGGAGGTACATAGAATTCAGAATGGTGATTGTTTTCCGGAAGCGAAATGGAGGCGGGGATTGAGGATGGATCTGTGTTGATGATCAACATCTACCGACCTTTTATCTGTAGGCTGCGACGTGTAGAGAGTATCACACAGCAAGAACAAACGCAGACATCCATCAGGTTACAAAGACAATAATCTGAGTGACCTTTGAACCTTGAAACAATAAAATCTCTTGAGAACGATTCACAGTGATCGAAATGGGAGGGAATCAGCCTAGTGAGTTGGGAAGTGGAATAGAAACTTGGGAATTGCCCCAAATTGCGTAGAATGCAACTTTTAATCCCAGAGCCTCAGTATCTTTCAAAAGACAGGCCCAGGTGGGTTAAGACATTTGCCTTTTGGAAGGTGTGTTTAGTACCACTTTTCAGAAGGACATTTTTATATCACACTTAGGCAAAAAAAATAAAAAAGAACTATAAACAAATGTGAAAGATTTACCTTAGGGGTTTCCCAGGTCGCTCAGGGATAAAGAAACCGCCTGCCAAAGCAGAAGACACGGGGATGGGTCCCTGATCTGGGAAGATCCCACATGCCACAGAGAAGCTAAGCCCACATGCCCTAGAGATCGCGTTCCACAACAAGAGAAGTGACAGCCAAGAGAAGCCCCCGAACCACAACGAGAGAGTAGCCCCCACTCCCTGTGACTAAGGAAAGCCTGCTTGCAGCAGCAAGGACCAAGCACAGCCAAAACTAAAAAAGTAAACTCTGAAAAAATTAAAATAATTTTTTAAAAAAGAGTCGCCTTGAAGGTACCACCTTCAGCTACAGGGCATGGCTGCAACGTATTTTTCACCCAGTTTCCAGATTTCAGCGTTGCTTCTCACGTCCAAATAATTCCGCTTGTCCCTTGATAACCATCTTCCGCTCCATCCGAACCACATGCTGCTGGTCTTCTCCAGAAACACAGTTCTGCAAAACAAACATTGTTAATGGTTAGGGGCTCCGTCAACGAAGGAGTTGGCACTAGTGTTGGGATAAAAAAAAAATTATTTGCAAATTGGAAAATGAAACCCATTCAATGTCGAGTTTTATGCCGAGTATCTTTACTGCCATTCCATAAAAATGTCCAAAAAAAGAAAAAAAAAGGACAGTTGATGTAATAATCGTCTCTTTAGAATGCCCAGTTGCTCAGTCAAGTCTGACTCTGCAACCCCCTGGATTGGAGCCCGCCAGGCTCCTCTGTCCATGGGATTTCCCAGGCAAGAGTGGGTTGCCATTCCCTTCTCCAGGGGACCTTCCCGACCAGGGGTCGAACCTGACTCTCTTGCGTCCCCTGTATTGGCAGGTAGACTCTTTACCAATCAGCACCACCTGGGAAGCCGTCTTTAGAATGATGGGGCATCGTTTGACAGACTTCTCCCTCTCTCGGGCTTCCCCCAGCTCTGAGTCTTGCTGCCACAAGCCTGCTCCCACTTCCCCAGGGGTATCCCACGACCCCCGAACGGAGACAGCTGTCTGCACCTCACCAGAGGATGGGACCAGGCTCCCAACCGTCTGTCATCAAGCACTCTGCTCCTAGGCTTCACCGGTGAGTTTGTTACATTTACATTAAAGAGCTCTCAGCCACCAAGAAATACTCTATGACCACGCTTCCATCCAAAAAAAAAAAAAAGACAACAGTATAAAAAGACAACATAGAGTATAATGATGCTGTGCTTCTCTACAGCTTCTGCAGAAGAAAAGTCTTAGTCGTGGGAAGAGTTGTATGTGATTAACGAGGCGGGGGCGGGGGTCAATTCTGAAACATCATCATGTGATGGTAAAGGTTGAGGGAGGTCTGTGCGGCAGGAACACGCAATGCAGTCTCCGGCAGGACATGTCTGAGTTCCGTACAAGAAACACATCGCAAAGCTGGTATTCCGTAAAGCGCCACCAATGAAGAGTTTGTTCGTATCATACCACTGGGGTCTCCACCACCATCCCTCTTCATTAATTCTCTCTCTTTGCCTTGTGTGCATAAAAAGCCAAGGTGCATGCCTGTGAGAGGATGTCTTTGCATTAACACAAGTGTCAAGGAAAAAGTGAAGCTTGCTTTCTAAGGCAAGTTTATAACTGCCAGTATCTGAAAGATGATGGAAAGGAATGGATGCTTCGTGGGATTCTCTTCTGTGGTCATCCTTTGTTGCCGAGGTCCAGCCTCAGCAGAGTCCAGGGATATCTTTAGGATGGACGACGTCAGCGAATGAAGAAAGATAGATAAAGAGATAAAGAAAGAGACACGGGGCGACCAAGCTTCTTCTGTGAGCAAGGCCCATTTACTTTATTTTTCTCAGGGCTTTTATACCCTGAGTTGTACATACAGCAAGGTGAAAAATGCAGAGTCAACTCAACATTCCATCAGTAATAACTTTTATCGATATCAGGTTCCTTCCTGCAAGAGTCTTATTTTCTGTACATCATCTTCTATTCTGGAGGCCTGTTGATATTCCGTGACCTCCTTTTGATAAAGGTTGGTCAGCCAGAACACCAGAACAATGATTTTCCCTTAAAGTGTTTCTTCTTAAATTCCTAGCCTGTAGCACCCTTAAAGTACAGAGTTACATTTTTATGGAGCAAAGATTCAGCGGGTTACAGCAAAGAAAGAACTTATTAACTCAAAGTTGAATGTTGCTAATGCTAAAACTACTGCTTGTTATTTCTATATCTTAACTATATGCACTCCCAGGAACACAATGGATAAGGGATGTGAGAACTTGGCAGCAAGCATAGGCTCAGCAATGTTGCAAGAGTCTGGATAAACCTGCCAAGTAAGCCAGAATGCTAACAGGGGGTTTGAAACACTCCTTTCATGCCCAGGGGATTTAGAAACTAAAGCCCTAAGTTAACTCTGTCCAGAGAAATGTGGTCGAGGAAGCCCCCTGTTAATGTCAGAGGAGTTGATGAAAGGCATAAAATAGTAAGACAGACAGATTCTGGTTTGGGGGTAGATGCTCGAGCAAGTCCAGGGGGTCCCTTGAGTCATGATCTCACCTTTGCCCGCCAGGCCTCTTCCTCATGACCTTTGCCGTGGGTGGGATTCTCCACGCTGGCTCCCGGCACTTTGTAATGGGAAGATTTAATGACTTGTTTAACGTAAGCACTGTTGATATAAATCTTAGTAATCTACCAATTTGTATGTCTTTTAGAAACTTAGTGGGTGAGATTTTCTTATCAACTTTCATCCATTCTAATGAGATGTGCAGCGATTCCAGCCACAAAGGTTTTCATTTAAAGAATGGGTTAATGAGATACACATATATTTTGTCATTGAGCTGGGTGTCTGTTTTGCACTCATAGTTGTGTTTTTCAGACTAATGGTGCTGTGGTTGAATAACCTGGTCTCTAAGTTACAGATCTTGAAGTGAGCTGTTAAAAGGGAAAGTGAAGTCGCTCAGTCATGTCTGACTCTTTGCAACTCCATTGCCTGTAGCCCACCAGGCTCCTCTCTCCGTGGGATTCTCCAGGCAGGAATACTGGAGTGGGTTGCCATTTCCTCCTCCAGGGGATCTTCTCGACCTGAAGATCAAACCCGGGTCTCCTGCACTGCAGGCAAGGCCAACAGGGAAGCCCCAGATTGCTAGACTCAGGGTTGCCAAAAACCCTCAATTTGTTTAAAAAAAAAAAAGCCATGTTTGCAAAGTACAAAAAAATCAAGGTCTGTCTGGGTGTGACTATATTGACATAGCTCTCCCTCTCTCCTTGTGTCTCTGATCATGAGCTGTGTGGGATGACTTTATTTCCATGAATTAAATTCTACTACTGCATTAGAATGTCATGCAGGAGAATTATTTATTGGACAAGAATATGCCAATTTTTTTTTTTTCTGGTGCAGTATGTTGATGTTTTTCTAACTTAAGGTGAAAGTTGACTTTCTTCCAGCTTAGTTGTCAGAAAGGTGGGAAGAATTCCAAAAAAACAGAGGTCAGTCTGCCCTGGCTCCTTTCAAGCCAGGCAGTTGGTGAAGCATCTCTCAAGCCTGTGTTTTATCTGGCCCAGTCAACATTCATAGCGGGGAAACTGGCAAGTGAAAATCAGTGACCATCACTATCGGTTCCAAGAAAATGGCTTTTTCAGTTTCCTGTGAATTGCTGAGCTCTGGAAACGCGTTATCTGTAAGCAGTCAACACAAGTAGAAAAGTCACTGGAAGGAAGAGAATTGAGGGATGAGGTTGATTCAAAGAAAGAAATTCAGTAATAACGTTATGCTCACAAAAATCTATATAATTCAGGATAGCACAGGCCGTGGAAGGTTCGTAATGACAGCCTGTTCACAGGTCCAAATAATGGAGATTTTTTGACGGTTAAACAGAATGATAATTTTAGGCTATTACTGTGTCAATGTCCTGATAATATTTTCCCACCATCCCTTTTTGCTATTCTCAAAATTGCCCTTTCTTTGAAATCACACCATTAGGCAATGTTGGTGCAGAAACAGAATTTAGAGATGATGTGCGACCCAAGTGACTATTTTATACTTGTTTCCGAAGCAGGAGAAGATAGGAAGCAGTTACGTATGGCAGATACAGNGGTGGGGGGGGGCGGAAATCCAGCCATTTTCTTTGCAGAGCCTGTATCATTTCTGCACACATTTTAGTTCAACAGATACATTGTGTTCCATGACTTTAGGAATCCTTAACACAGTTCAGGTCACTGTTACCGTTTTATCAACAAATGCTGAATTTAAGACATTCACTTCTAAATCATTCGTCACCAGCATGTGTCTTCTTTGATGGATTTTGAGCTTTTCGTCCATTTCTTACCATGTGTCTTTTTAAGGAGCCACTGTTCTTGTGATTCAGTCGCTCAGTCGCGTCTGACTCTGTGACCCCGTGAGCCGCAGCATGCCAGGCTTCCCTGTCCTCCACCACCTGCCAAAGCTTGCTCAAACTCATTGAGCTCCAACTCCATCGAGCCGGTGATGTCATCCAACCATCCCATCCTCTGTCGTCCCCTGGTGTTTTGTGTCCCCTCTCTCTGGCCATATCCAAACAGGAGAGTGGCCGTACCCTTGTGCTCCACTGAGTCCCTGTCCATGTGGCTTTTCTGTCATTAAGCAGCTTGTAAAAACTATATTCTTTTTTTTTGCAAACTGTGGTCTTTCCCCATCATCACTCTCCAGAGTTATTCCCATGCACAAGAGAAAAGAAGTGAAATTATTGAAAAAGAGTTGGTTCATTGCAGACTCTTTGTATCCCCCCCGCCACCCCAACCCCAGTGACCTAATCCACGTTCATTAGACTGTGTGTGTCCTCTTCAGGAGCATATGTAATGTGTTAGGAAATGGGTGTCCTAAGCTTTAAATGGGCTTCCCTGGTGGCTCAGCTGGTAAAGAACCTGCCTGCAATGGGGGACACCTGGGTTCGATCCCTGGATTGGGACGATCCCCTGGAGAAGGGAACTGGCTACCCACTCCAGTATTCTGGCCTGGAGAATTCCATGGACTATACAGTCCATGGGGTCTCAAGGAGTTGGACATGACAGAGATTTTCACTTACCTAAGCTTTAAATACACGTAATGTTTTCTCTTTCCAAGAAAAGGTAACAAGAAACATTTTTCAGAGAAGTTCAACTGCTAAGGTTAGGATGATGTATCTTATGTAAAAGGCACCGTGGAAGTGCAAACCCTCAGTAACTTTGTTAAATATGAGGAAGAATGTGTTTGGGGAATTTCTGTAACATCAGAAGCAACTATTTCATCCCGTACAGAACATACATTTCCTCCGCACTAAGGAAACGTGAAATGGATAGTCATCCCTCGCGGGTAACCATTTTTAAGAACTTCCTTGATCTCTGTTAATGTAATGTTGCCTGAAATTACCAGAGCATTTCGAAACCATAGGGGTTTGGAAACATACTACAGTGATTTTATTTCGCTGGTTTATGAGCTTCTTTGGGTTCAGGCTCCTGTGAATCACCACAACTGAATAGCAACCAGCTTAATCCTATCTGACAGATGTGGTCTTCATGACACGGAGAGCGAAAACGCAATCTCCCACATAACACGTGGAGATTTAAGTATTTAGTGAAAAATGGCACTACAGACTGAGCTGGGTTTCATTGTATGCTGGCATGCAATAAAACACATCTAAATTCCTGTTAAATTCCTCATTACACTGACATCATAGTGAAATGATAATGAAATATTTGAACAGTAAGAAAGTGGATAAAGTGTAGCTATGCAAAATATATCCCTGGGTCTTAAAACCTTAATATATAGCTGTTAAGAAAAGCTCCCATAGTCACTGTAAACCATGATTCCATTTTTTTCAAGTGATTGTATATATATATGTGTGTATATATATATATATATAAAAAACTTTATAAGGGTAAACTTCATAAATAAAGGGAATGTTCAGTAAAAATTCAAGATATCAGTACTTAGGGAAGGAGCTTATAGATTAATTCAAATTTTTGGTACTATTCTCATTCTTCCTTCAGCTTGTGGATCCACAAATAAGTATTTTGCTGTTAAAAGTAAATGAATACATGAATGAATGGAGAGATAAGTGGATGGATGAATAGAGAGATGGATGGCTGGATGGATGGCTGGATAGATGGCTGGCTAGATGGATAGGTGGATGGCTGGATAATGGGTGGATAGGTTGACAAGTGGATGGATGGATGGATAGGTGGGTGGATGGATGATGGATGGAGAGATGAATGAACGGATGGATAGATGGATGGATGGATGATGGGTGGATGGATGGATAGATGGATGGATGATGGATGGATAGATGAATAGGTGGATGGATGGATAGGGATAGATAGATGGATGGATGATGGATGGAGAGATGAATAGGTGGATGGATGGATAGATGGATGAATGAATAGATGGATGATGGATGGATGAATAGATGGATGGACGGATGATGGATGGATAGGTGAATAGGTGAATGGATGGATGAATAGGTGGAAGGATAGATGGCTAGATGGATGGATGGATGGGTGTTAGAAGGGTGAATGCTCAGATGAGTAGATGCGTAATGGACAAATGGATGGACAGATGAATAGACAGACTGATGGATGATGGATGGATGAGGGACAGATGGATGAACAGGTCGGTGGATGGATGATGGGTAGATGAATGGATAGGTGGGTGGATGGATAGATGGATGGATGGTGGATGGAGAGATGCATGGATAGATAAATGGATGCATAGATGACTAGATGGATGGGTGGGTGATAGAAGGGTGAATGCTCAGATGTGTAGATGGATGGATGGATGAGCAGAATATGACACTGAGCCCACACTGGATATCTTAGGAAAGGAAAAAAAGGTGCTCCATCGTAGCTGGGTCTTGACTTCTAGTGTCTCATGCCTCTTTATCTTCTTAAGAGCATGGTCTTGTTCTAACTGCTCCATCTCTCCTAAGATCGTGATATTTGAACTGCTCAAGGTTTCACTCTCATTTGGTTTATGTTTCATTCATTTATATGATAAAGAAACCTGCATTGGTAGACGGGATTATAAAACAGTACCCAGCAATCTGTATCTTTGTAGAAGTCTCTCCCTTTGGTTGTAGCAGCGTCTGAGAATATGGTCCGTACAGGCAAAGCTATGGTTTTTCCAGGACTGATGGGTGCCTGTGAGAACATAAAGAAGATGGAGTGTCAGAGAATGTATGTTTTGAACTGTGGTGCTGGAGAAGACTTTTGAGAGTCCCTTGGACTATAAGGAGAGCCAACCAGTCCATCCTAAAGGACATCAGTCCTGAATATTCCTATGAAGGACTGATGCTGAAGCTGAAACTCCAATCCTTTGGCCACCCGATGCAAAGAACTGACTTAAAAGAAAAGACCCTGATGCTGGGAAAGATTGAAGGCAGGAGGAGAAGGGGATGACAGAGGATGAGAGAGTTGGATGGCATCACCGACTCAATGCACATGAGTTTGGGTAAACTCTGGGAGTTGGTGATGGACAGGGAGGCCTGGCGTGCTGCGGTCCACGGGGTTGCAAAGAGTCAGAAACGACTGAGCCGCTGAACAACAGCAACCAGGCACAGTTGACTCCAACAGAGATTATCCTGGATGCGCCTGACCTAATCAGATTAGACTCTCGAAAGGACCGCATACTTCTCTGCAAGATTCAGAGCTCGAAAGGGAGGGAGATTCTCCATGGGTGTCTCTAAAGATTGGGCAGGACCAGGTGACAAGGGATGCTGTTGTCCCCGGGCAGCTGAGCACGGCGCCTTGAGGGAAGCCAGCTGGAAGAGGGACACGTAATTTGTACAATCACCAGGAGCTGAATTTTTCCCACAATGAGTTAAGCTTGGAAAAGGAGTCTTTGCTCAAGAAGAGAACAGTAGCTCGACAGCTTAATTTCAGTCTCGTGAGATCTGATTAGAAGACAGGTTCTGCAGGATTCGTGACTTACAGAACTATGAGCTAGGACCTGGGGCTTGTCTGAAGACAGTGCATTTGTGCTGATTTGTGATTCAGAAGTTAAAAAACAAATGAATGCAGGACCGATGCCTGATTGTATCAAGAGTGCTTAGGGCAAACCTTAGCCATCACAAGAAAAAAGCATCCTTGTGACAATGTATTCATGGTCTCAACAAGATCCATTTTTTTAAAAAAAATAGCACATTCCACATGAAGACTGCCAAGTGTTCTTTTCAAAAGTGAGATTAATGGCCCCCTGTGATCTTGGGAAGTTCCTCATTCACAAATAACATGCATGACTCTTTTTCAAATTCAAAATACTGTGTAGCCAAAAACAGATTTTATGAAATATGTATAACTTCATTAGAAGTTTGGAAACGTGATAGTGTTGACAAGATAGTTGTTAAATTGAAACTCTGCCCTAGATAGATGACAATGACATTTTGTGCTATCAAGAAATATAAAAATTTAAACTCTTCATTTCTGTAAATACATTCACCTGCACCATCACAGAGAGTGAGATTATATTACAAAGGTTAATGAATCATTGCCCTTTGAGGGGAGAGCTTTAGCATAGATATGACTGAAGTATTTATTTTTTAGTGTGATTCTTGTAAGTAAGACTTTTATTATAAGAATTAACTCAGTAATTGATGAAGAGTATGGTTAAAATGAACTATCCTTGAATGTTCTTCTCATAGATAACTCAGGAAAATATTGTTGTCGGTGTTCAGTTGCTCAGTTGTGTCCAACTCTCTGCGATCCCATGGACTGCAGCACGCCAGGCTTCCCTGTCCTTCAGCATCTCCCAGAGTTTGCTCAAACTCATGTCCATTCAGTCAGTGATGCCATCCAACCATCTCATCCTCTGTCACCCCCTTCTCCTCCCACCCTCAGTATCAGGGTCTTTTCCAGTGAGCTGGCTCTTAGCAGGAGAATATACATTTTTAAATGACATGTGCATGTATTTTTAGTAGGATAAGTACAGAGAATGTACACATTTTAGATAGCAATTTTGCCAGTGTGAGAAAAATTGTCACATTTCTGTCAATGATGACACGTCCATTTGGCTCCCATTCATAAGCTCCAGAAATATCCGAACCACATAGCTCCTGAGAACAGTGGATTGGAGGACTTCCAACTTTGTATTTTAGAGTTCTCAAAGAATCCTAGCTAAAAGGTCAATTTCTGCTATTTTTTAAATGCCACTGCTAACAATTTATATAGGTAACGACGTATGCAGCTCTCATAGTTGTGATTCAGAGATTTAATATTAATTTCTAAGCCACGGAGATGAATAGGGTTGACCAGAAGGCTGAGAAGAGCATAGGGTTTTCTTTGATCTCCTTTCCTGTTTGTTGCGTCTGTTCAGAATACTTCCCCTGGAGGAAGCACAAAATAAGGACGTCTCATCTCTCTCACTCTCAGTTCAGTTCAGTTCAGCCGCTCAGTCGTGTCCGAACTCAAGGACTGCAGCACGCCAGGCCTCCCTGACCATCACCAACTCCCGGAGTCTACTCAAACCCATGTCCATCCAGTTGGTGATGCCATCCAACCATCTCATCCTCTGTCATCCCCTTCTCCTCCTGCCCTCAATCTCTCCCAGGATCAGGGTCTTTTCCAGTGAGTCAGCTCTTCACATCAGGTGGCCAAATTATTGGAGTTTCAGCTTCAACATCAGTCCTTCCAATGAACACCCAGGACTGATCTGGAATTCCAGTGAATACAAAAGAAATAATGGCTTAACCTGCTTCCAACTTGCCATATGACAGAAAGTTATCTCATGACTCAGTTCAAATGGATGGATGGAGTAATGCCGGTCAGGTTAGACGCCCACTCTGGGGGTCAACAAACCATGTGGTCAGAGAGGCTGTGAAGTTGTAGAACCACAGTAGCTACTGAAATAGACTCAAGGGTGGAGAGGACTGGGGTCCACACAAAGCTGGTTGGATGACGTGCCTCCCAACCAATGGTGGTTACACGCATGCTCAGTCATTCAGTCATGTCCAACGTGATCAGTCATTCAGTCGTGTCTGAATCTTTGCGACCCCACGGACTCTAGCCCCTCAGGCTCTTCTGTCCATGGGATTCCCCAGGCAAGAATGCTGGAGTGCGTTGTCATTTCCTCCTCCAGGGGATCTTCCCGACCCTGGGATGGAGCCTCTGTCTCCTGCATTGCAGGCAGATTCTTTACCACTGAGACACCAGGGAGGCCCCTAACGTCTTGGCAAAAGGTAACGCCCAAGGCAACGCTGTTGCCTACTGCTCCCCGCCTCCACAACCATCAGTTAAAACCCTAAAGAAAGAGGTTAGTGCCAGAGCCTGAGTCAACAAAAATACATTTCCAGCCAGTTGGTGAAGTGCAGGCTAAAAGCAAAAAATTCAGTTGTTACAGGAAAAAAAATAAAGTGTATCTTCTTTGCACACAAGTTTTAGTTCTGTGGTTGGTTCCTGATATCAACATCTTTTTTTCAATCTGTGACTTCCCTGATAGCTCAGTTGATAAAATGTCTGCCTACAATGCAGGAGACCCAGGTTCAGTCCCTGGGTTGGGAAGATCTCCTGGAGAAGGAAATGGCAACCCACTCCAGTATTCTGGCCTGGAGAATCCCACAGAGGAGCCTGGTGGAATACAGTCCATGGGGTCACAAAGAGTCGGGCATGACTAAGGGAATAACACGCACACTTTACTTTTTACTTTTTATTTATTCAACACTATGTTTTGTTTTGTATTTGTTTTGACTACAGCACCATGTGGAATCTCACTTCCCTGACCAGGGATCGAACGCTTATCCCCTGCATTGGAAAATCAGAGTCTTAACCACTGGATCCCCGGGGAAGTCCCCATACTATTTTGTGGGTTTTGTTTGTTTTTTGGCATGCTGCAACATAAGCTTCATTCATTCGAAAAACACTGGCAAAATTAATTTCAGCTGCAAACTCACAGAGACATGCTTCAAAGTGTCAAGTTGCATATAATCCCCCCAAAATACAGGCAATATTAATTACAGTAACTTGTAGATCAAACCGGTCAATGCTAAAGAAAATCAACCCTGAATATTCCTTGGAAGGACTGATGCTGAAACTCCAATCCTTTGGTCACCTGATGTGAAGAGCTGACTCATTAGAAAAGACTCTGATGTTGGGAAATATTGAAGGCGGGAGGAGAAGGGGACAACAGAGGATCAGATGGTTGGATGGCATCACCGACTCCATGGACGTGAGATTGGGTAAACTTCAGGAGCTGGGGAAGGACGGGGAGGCCTGGCGTGCTGCAGTCCACGGGGTCACAAAGAGTCGGACACGACTGAGAACTGAACAGCAACTGCAACCTACAGAATATGAAAGAATGATAAAGTACAATCTCACAAAAGGTCAAACAGTGTCTTGATTATTTTTTTAATTTATTTTGAAACGGAGGATAATTGCTTTGTCATCAGTTTCTGCTGGACAACAGAGTGAATCAGCTCCAAGTAGACATATATCCCCTCCCTGCTTTGATTAAAGTGAAATGTCCCTCATCCCCTCTCATTGTTCCCATGCACTAGCTTACTCCTGGGGACCGCTGTCGGCATTAGATTCTTTTATGAAATGATCGCTCTCAAGCTGCTGACATGTGGGAAAATGACTCACAGATTTACGAGGGGGACAGAAATCGTTATAAACAGGGACTTGCAAATGACTGATAAAATTAACGACAGAGACGATGCTGAATCTACCTTTAGCGTTTCCTTAGAAAGCCGTGCTCAGGGCTCCCCCCACTGCTGAGTGTCTGATGCTTTGCTGGAAATTAGATATTGATTCCAACTGTCAATGGCCATCTCCCCTGCCCCACGCCAGAGTGTCCTCTCCCAGAAAATGAGAACCGTATCCCATCAAAGCTCATCCAGAAGCTACAGCCAAAGGCCAATGTCGTCTTTACAGAATGCCTGTGACGGAGGAAAACTGGTCTAATTGGACATGAAAAGGTAGGAGTGGCAGGCAGGAGGGAGGCTCCAAAGGGAGGGCATCTTCTGAATACCTTTATCTTCCTAAATTCCTTCTCTAATTGAATCAGTTGACTGCTCTAAATAGGCTTCCTGGATGCCCCAGTGGGTAAAGAATTCACCTGCAGTGTAGGAGACACAGATTCGATCCCTGGGTCGGGAAGACCCCCTGGAGGAGGGCATGGCAACCCACTCCAGTATTCTTGCCTGGAGAATCCCATGGACAGAGGAGCCTGGTGGGCTACGGTCCATACGATGGCAGCGAGTCAGACATGACTGAGCGACTCACACTGTATATAAGATAATGGCTGTGTCGACTTCTGGAATCATGAAGGAATCCGACAGTCTGAATTCATCAAGGTCTCATGTGAGCAATGGATTGTGAATGCCCTGCCCAGTGAGATTGGAATCAAGTTCAAGTTCAGCTGTGTGCTAACTTAAAAAAAAAAAAAGTGCACGGTGAAAGTTGCAAGTTAAGTTTTATTTGGGGGAAAATGAGGACTGCAGCCTGGGAGACAACACCTCAGATGGCTCTGAGAGTCTGCTCCAAAGAGGCGGGTTGGGGGAAACGTCAGGATATACGATTTTGGAGAATGAGGGGGCAGTTCATGCCATCGGGCACTTATTTGTCCAGAAGGTTCCTACTACCCTTATGAAACTTTTCTAGTCTAATCAGAAATGAAAACACAGGGCTAGGGGGTGGGAGACTGGCTCAAGAATGGGGGGACAGATGTATACTTATGGCTGATTCACGGTGTACGGCAGAAACTAACATTGTACAGCAATCATCCTCCGATTAAAAGTTAATTTTAAAAAAGAAAAAGATGAAGGTAACTTTTGAACGAAAATCACATCGATAAGACATCTAATATAACTTGTCTCACATGCTTTTTTTTTTTTAATGACGCTGTATGCCTTCTTTTGAAGGAAAATAGAGGTTACTATTACAAGGCATAGGACAGCCTTGCTCCTACCGTCTATAAAATAGAAGGAGGTCGCGACTGCAGAACAGGGCTCAGCATGGGCAGTGGAAGAGACAAATTTAGAACACAGGGTGTGTATTTCATAAATACTCCCTTTATAGGGAGAATGACACCATTTATTGCACGCTTGCATTTTATTCCTTTTGGGCTTCCCTCATAGCTCAGCTGGTAAAGAATCCACCTGCAATGCAGGAGACCCCGGTTGAATTCCTGGGAAAATCCCTGGGAGAAGGGAAAGGCTACGCACTCCAGTATTCTGGCCTGGAGAATTCCATGGACTGTATAGTCCATGGGTTGCAGAGTCAGACACGACTGAGCAACTTTCACTTCACTTCCTTTTATTCCTGCAGTCGCAGATACATGTTAACATACTATGAAGTATCAGGGCTGCCTTGATGCTAAGAACGTATCAGTGAGGGACCTCCCTGGTAGTCCAGTGGTTAAGACTCTGCGCTTCCAGTGCAGAGATGGAGCTTGGGTTGATCCCTGGTAGAGGAACTAAACATCCCACATGCTGTGTGAGGCAGCCAAAAGGGAAAAGCAAAAAGCTACCACTGAAACCCGTGACCCCCATCCTCCGATACTTCAAATGCTCCTCACTGGATAAACCCCTATGGGACGCAGAACACCAATACTCCAGCCATATTCAAAGACGGGTGACGCCGTGGACCATAGCCCGCCAGCTCCTCTGTCCATGGGATTCTCCCGGCAAGGAGACTGGAGTGGGTTGCCGTTCCCTTCTGCAGGGGAGCTTCCTGACCCAGGAACTGAACCTGAGTTTTCTGCACTGCAGGCAGATTCTCTACCATCAGAGCCAGCCCACAAACCCAGCAACACTGGGGTGGGCTGCCATTCCCTTCTCCAGGGCCGAACCTACATCTTCTGCATTTGCAAGTGCATTCTTTACCCGCGAGCCACCTGGGAAGCCCTTTCACCTCTGAAGTCAGTTGCTGAATATTTGCCAGCATACTGATGCCTAAACCTCAAATATTTGCCCTATTATCTGGGTGTTTAAAAAGCCAGTGCAATCGCTTCATCTTCGTTCATCGATGACTGCTTTTCTCCCATCTGTAAAGGACTAAGAACTTCTTTTCCCCCCTGGTGGTACTGATAGAATCAAAGTGTTTAATGGGATCCAGAAATGCACTTTGCAGTAACATAAAGAATGTCTGCCTCCCAGACGGAGAAGATGGTTCGAACCTCTCTCTTCCTGCTCCTCTGCACCAAGTGCTACCGTAGAAATAGAGCAGGGAACAACCAAAGGAGAAGTCTGAGAGACGAAAAGCAGAAGGCAGACTGGTGTAGAGTCTCAGAGCTGGATGAAGAACACGGCAGTACGTGTGTTCGGGTGTCCTGCCCAGCAGAAAAAAAAAAAAAAAAATACACAGATCTGGGGTTTCGCAGGCTCACAACAGAGGATGGGGGCTCAGGTAACTCTCACTTTCTACCTGAGTCCACCACCACCCAAAAAAGGGGTTGACGTGGGTTCCTGCCAACAATACACTCTGGGGAGAGCACCCTCCTACCCAGCCTGCCCAGAAACAGGCTCTCCCATCCAAAGACAGCAAAGTCAGAATCTCCCCTAAACTAATTGGGAGGGTTTCGTAGGGTTTCCATCACAGTCCCAGCAAGGTTTCATTTGTAATCATAGACATGCTTATTGTAAAATTTGTATGGGGACTTCCTGCCAGGGCAGGGGCAACTCTTGGAATGCAGATTCTAATTCTACAGCTGTTGGTAGGGTGGGGGGTGACCTCTGGTTCTCCCTTGCTAACGAGCTCTTCTCAAGCGAGGTCCTCAATGTGAAGGTTCTCAAGCTTTCCGTTTGCCAAAGTTCAAAGCGAATGCAAAACTCATTAATCTTGTTCGCTGTCAAGACGATGTTTACCCTTTGGGAAACTTGGGGAGAGGTTAGAGCAGGTTTCTGCATCTCTGATAATATCCTGTGTCTTTCCCTGACCCACCCGTATCCATTTTCCATTTTGTAAAAAGTTGGTAGCTATTTTACTCGGGTTAGCTGAACATTCGACCGTATGGGTGGTTTACTCGGATAAAAGGTGTTTGCTCTGATAAAATGTGTTCTTTCATCCAAAAGCAGAAAGAGAGCATGAATCCCTCCCCCTGCCCACGCCTCTGCCAATCATCTAGAACAGATTTGATTCATTTCAAAGGAAATGATTTCAGAATTGAGCAGACGCCTTGTGTGTTGGCTGCAAACATTCAGTGACATTGGTAACATTGTGACCAGTCAGTCTCGGGCAAGCGTTGCATCTCTGGAATAAAATTCTGTACAGACACAATTAGGCAGCATTGAAACCTGCTGCTGCTGCTGCTGCTAAGTCGCTTCAGTCATGTCCGACTCTGTGCGACCCCATAGACGGCAGCCCACCAGGCTCCCCCGTCCCTGGGATTCTCCAGGCAAGAACACTGGCGTGGGTTCCCATCTCCTTCTCCAATGCATTAAAGAGAAGAGTGAAAGTGAAGTCACTCAGTCGTGTCCGACCCTCAGCGACCCCAAGGACTGCAGCCTACCAGGCTCTTCTGTCCATGGGATTTTCCAGGCAAGAGTACTGGAGTGGGCTGCCATTGCCTTCTCCTAAAACCTAGCAATTCAGCAGGACAAGATGGCATGGCAACACACTTCTTTATTATTGTAGAAAAACATGCATCTTAGCTGTTCACGCTAAGGGTGTGTTTTTTGACATATATGGCCATGCTTTTTGTTGCCGTTCAGTCCCTCAGTCGCGTCCAGCGCTTTGTGACCCCATGAACCGCAGCATGCCAGGCCTCCCAGTCCATCACCAGCTCCTGAAACTTGCTCAAACTCACGTCCATCAAGTCAGTGATGCCATCCAGCCATCTCATCCTCTGTCGTCCCCTTCTCGTCCTGCCTTCAATCTTTCCCAGCATCAGGGTCTTTTCCAAAGATTCGATTCTTCCCATCAGGGGCCCAAAGTATTAGAGTTTCAACCTTAGCATCAGTCCTTCCAGTGAATATTCAAGACTGATTTCCTTTAGGATGGACTGCTTTGATCTCCTTGCTGTCTCAGAACAGAATAACGTGGGACTCCGTTTGTAGAACTGACCTTTCTGTAAACCATCATGAAGTGTTTCTGCAACAAAGTCATAGGTAGTCCTTTTGTAAATCTAATTTGTGAATTACATAAAGGAACATTCGCTCAGTGACTCCTTGGGAGTGAATTGTAAAAAAATCTCACACATGATTATGTCGTCCGTGAAAAGCCTAATGATATGAGTAATTGCTTGGTAAATGTTTGCTTCCATAGATTGATTTTTTAAATAATTTATCAGATTTCAGTCTCACAGCCACATGACGGTAAATTTGAAAACTATAAGCCGTGGATGTACTTGTTAATTTCCCACAGGCCTTATGAATGAAACATCACACCCAGAAATATTTCCTGGCAAGAGCACTTACATATATCTAAATTGCAAAAATTACCTTTCAAAACTTCTTCCTGCCTTTTTAATAGAATTCTTAAATCTGAAATTGGAACACTAGGTAAAAATCATTAAGCTTCGGTGGCTCCATAAAATACAATTTAACACTTATTTCACTAGCTGAGACTTTCACATGTTTCAAAATTTAAAAGCAAATGTATAAATGGGTACACATGAATAAGCCTAGCAACTATCTATTTGCCATACAAGCTGGCCTTACTGACCCCGTTAGGAGTAATAATAATTGATAATTCTGTAGATGTTTGTATATCATTCCATTGGTTTTTATACTTAAAATCAAATATAATATGCATGCCAATAGAATAGACACACACACACATATATATAAATGTGCTCTCATGTGGGTTCATCCCGTCCGACTCTCTGCAACCCCATGGACTGTAGCCTGCCAGGCTCCTCTGTCCATGGGATTCTCCAGACAAGAATACTGGAGTGGGTTGCCATTTCCTTCTCCGGAAGATCTTCCCAACCCAGGGATCAAACCCAAGTATCCTGAGTCTCCTACTGCACCAGGCCGATTAGTTACCATTAGCATCACCTGGGAAGCTCAATTATAGTATACAGTGTTATAGCATATAAATATAGTGTCCCTATACATAATATATATGCCCACACACACAATTATATATGTATATGATTTTATTTTATATATAAAATATGCACACACAATTACTGTCTTCTTGATTATGTTCTACACGAAAAAGAAGCATTTTGCCCACACTGCTAGACAGTAGCATTTCCTGATTAATCATCTTTTCAGATTCCTGAACGAACCCAGCAAACGTAAATCAGAGGAGGGAGATTTCACCATCGACGCTGTCAACATCCCGCAGATGTCCTTTAAGAGGGTGAAAGGTGCATTTGCATAAATCAAGGCCCCATCCGGCCTCCTGTCTCCATCAGGCGTTCCGGCTTCCTCGCTGCAGGACGAGGTCCTGGATTTCCCCAGTGGCTCCAGAGAGGCTGTGGAGGTTTGCAATCAGGGGAGGAGGACTCTCTCGGAATGAGAATCAGGAGATTCATTTCCTGCCGAGCGCTCGGGAGTGATGGAGAGAACAGAGCGTACTCTCTCAAGAATCTTCCACGAAACATCTCTCGCAACATGTGGAGAGGTTCAGAGAGATGCTCTTTGGTTCCCCCGGTGCTTAAAGAGATGCTTAAACCGTTTTCCACTGTGTTCAATCGGTCTGTAATCGCAAAACTACTGAACTGGCGTTTAGAACCGATGCAATGGCTCTATTAAAGCAAATCACCCAAGTATCCTGATTTATAATCTAGGGGTAAGCAAACGTCTCTACAACATACCCTGCTAGGAGCAAGGACTCCAATGATAATATGGAGAGGATGAATGTGAAAGTGTTAGTCGCTCAGTCCTGTCTGACTCTTTCAACACCATGGACTGTAGCCCGCCAGGCTCCACTGTTCCTGGGGATTCCCCAGGCAAGAATACTGGAGTAGGTTGCCATTTCCTCCTCCAGGGGATCTTCCAAACCCAGGGATGGAACCCAGGTCTCCTGCATTGCAGGCGGATTCTCAGCTCCCTGGAGACGATGAAGTCGGTCTAAAATTTATTGAGTCAGATGTCTACACCTGATGCCTGCTGACCCTCCCTTCCCAACCCCTTCAGGATTCCTTCCATCTAGTCTCAGTTTTCTAATTTCTACACTGCCTTCTCTCTGTGCATCTGGAGTCCTTGATCGTGGCTAGCAGATTGCAGATCAGGGGTTTTCCATCCATGTCTCTGAACTTCTCGATTTTTTTTTTACTCTTCCACGGGCAGAAAACTTGTAGACGCCAAGGATGGAGACAGGAGGTGATGGCAACTCAGTACCTTTACCACAGGGTCCTGATAGGGTCTGAATATCCATTGCGAGGTCAGTGCTGAAGCTGAAGCTCCAAGCCTTTGGCCACCCGATGAGAAGAGCCGACTCACTGGAAAAGACCCTGATGCTGGGAAAGATTGAAGGTGGGAGGAGAAGGGGACGGCAGGATGAGATGCTTGGATGGCATCACTGACTCAATGGACATGAGTTTGAGTAAACTCTGGGTGTTGGTGATGGGCAGGGAAGCCTGGTGTGCTGCAGTCCACAGGGCTGCAAAGAGTCAGACACACGTTAGTGACTGAACAAAGACAGAATGGGCTGAGGAACCATCTAGCGGCTCAGTTGAGTGCAATAAGCTAATTTTTAGTGATATTCTGGTGCCCTTGAGTGAAGAAGGATAGCACAGCTTGCTGGTGTCTCATCAAATGTGGAAAGGAATTTTCGCTAACTCAGCTTCGTGTTTAGCTAGGTAGTATGGTATTTGAAGGAAGGAGAGATGGAGCGTGTTTTCATCCCGCAGAACCGGAAAGAAAGCAAAAGCGGACTGTACTAGACTTCTGTGGGGGTCCGGAGGTTAAGAATCTGCCTGCCAAAGCTGGGGTCACAGCTCGGACCCCTGCTCAGGTTAGATGCCAGAAACTGCTGCGCAGCTGAGCCCCTAACCTGTAACTACTGGAGCCCGTGAGCCCTGGAGCCCACGCTCTGCAACAAGAAAAGCCACCGTGATGACAAACTTGTGGACCGCAACTAGAGAGTCGCCTCTGCTCCTCAAAACCAGAGCAAAGCCCACGCACAGCCAGGAAGGCCCCACACAGCCAAAAATAAGTAATAAATAAATACAATCGTTCAAAAAACCTTAGTCTTTGCAGAAAAGCAAAGCGGGTCTTACGAAGACTTGAAGGGAGGTATTCGTGCATGATCTGCCCTTGAAGATGAGATGCCGTCACTAAGAATGGAGGAGCACCCATCTATCATTCTGTTTATGGGTTTCTTTGGTGGCGATAAGAGTTGATGGCATTCCAGGGCGCTGCTTACGAGCCTCACTGTGTGACTGGGCAGAATACAGGGATATGTCATGAACGTGCACTCATATCCGCATTGGTCCTGTTTCTCAGTCGCTCAGTCGTGTCAGACTACTTGCGACCCCATGGACCGCAGCACACCAGGCCTCCCTGTCCATCACCAACTCCCGGAGCTTACTCAAGCTCATGTCCATGGAGTCGGTGATGCCATCCAACCGTCTCATTCTCTGTCATCCTCTTCTCCTCCTGCCTTCACTCTTTCCCAGCATCAGGGGTCTTTTCCAATGAGTCAGCTCTTCGCATGAGGTGGCCAAAGGATTGGAGTCTCAGCTTCAGCATCAGTCCTTCTAATGACTAGCCCTTCTGGGGGTGTCTTTGTGAGTCTTACAGATCTTGCTTTAGAGAGATTTCTTCGGAAGGACTCATACAAAGTCTATGTTTCCTTGTGGATTTTTGTTGCTTTTTTGACTTTCATTCATTCACTCATCGTTACAGCTAAACGCAGCTGATAGATCATTTTCCCTGCAAAACTCAGGATTGGGTCATAGTTGTATAGCAATAAGGTATTCCTGTTTTTACTGGCTGGAGTAAAAAGTTTACTATCCTGGAGCTGGCACACACAATAGTCTCCAAATATCCTGCCTCCCAAAATAACCATGCCTCGGGTTGTTACAGGAATTCTTTTCCGAGGCCCAGACCATCAGGCAGCATCTCCTTGTGCCAGGCCACTGTCCCATCCAAGCCGCACGGATATTCTCAGCCACCAAGCATAGGCTTTGATGCTCTTTGACACACAGCTGGAAGCCAACAGCAAAAGTGTCATTTCAACCTTATTGAAACTGCGAACCTTTACAAACAATACAACACAGAAGTTATACATTTTTTTTTCAAACTTATACATTTTTTTTCAAACTTTGCCACTTACAAACAGCACCGAAGCATTCTAGCTCTTTCTCTGTGTAACCATGCAAACGTGCACACAAAGTGAGCAGTATCAATCACAAGATTCAAGTGCATCTTTGGAAATTTCGGGCTTCCCTGATGGCTCAGCTGGTAAAGAAGTGAAGGGAAAGTCGCTCAGTCGTGTCCCACTCTTTGCGACCCCATGGACTATACAGTCCATGGAATTCTGCAGGCCAGACTGGAGTGGGTTGCCATTTTGTTCTCCAGGGATTCTTTCCGCTGGGAAAGAGTCCACCTGCAATGCAGGAGGCCCCGGTTCGATTCCTGGGTGAGGAAGATCTGCCGGAGAAGGGCTAGGCTACCCACTCCAGTATTCTTGGGCTTCCCTGGTGGCTCGACTGGTAAAGAATCTGCCTGCAATGCAGGAGACCTGGGTTCGATCCCTGGGTTGGGAAGACCTCCTAGAGAAGGGAATGGCTACCCACTCCAGTGTTCTGACCCAGAGAATTCCATGAGGTATATAGTCCATGGGGTTGCAAAGAGTCAGACACAACTGAGTGACTTTCACTTTTCAATAAAACCATATTTCTCATATAATTCAAATACTTGTCTGTTCCTGTTGCCCTTCATTCTGAAAGTCTACAATCTTACCTTATTTTATGTTTTCGTGTTTTGGCCCAGATGCATACAGGATTCTAGTTCCTTGACCAGGGATTGAACTCAAAACCCTTGCATTAGAAGGTGACATCTCAACCACTGGCCCGTCAGGAACATCCCCCACTTACCCTTCATTCTGAAGCAAAATAGTTACTTCCCAGGTGGAGGAGCGGGGTGACCCTCTTCTGGGGGAAAAAAAAAAAGAGTATGCTTAAATTTCAACTCTGATACTTGACGGTAACTTTATTCCATGAATTATTTTTTTATTTTATTTTTTCAGATTTTATTGAAGTATAGTTGCTTTACAACATTGTGCTAAATTCTGCTGTACGGCTGAGTGATTCAGTTACACACATATACACCCCCTTTTCCCCTCTTCTTCCCCATTAGGGTTTATCAGAGGATACTGAATATAGTTGCTTCCCTGGTGGCTCAGATGGCAAAGAATGTACATGGGTATGATTCCCAAGTTGGGAAGATCGTCTGGAGAAGGAAATGGCAACCCACTTCAGTATTCTTGCCCGGAGAATCCCCATGGACAGTGGAGCCTGGAGGGTTATGGTCCACGGGGTCACAAAATCTGCTAACCCTCTGAATGGCAACCCACTCCAAGATTCTTGCCTGGAGAGTCCCACGGACAGAGGAGCCTGGAGGCCTACGGTCCATGGGATCCGCGGAGAGTGAGACACAACTGACCGACTGACACTGACTGACACCTTAAAGAATATAATCGTTTTAAGCCTTAGATCTGAAAGATGTATTTTCAGAAATTCAGAGGTCCAGTCATTTCAAGGAAATAGCTTCCTTAGAATCTGCATAGCACAAAAATGTGGTTTGGCTGACGTTGTTTTCTTTGGTGTTATCTGGGCTTGTAGGTCAGTGACACCAAAGAGGGCTTGATGTGCGAAGTATAACAATCTCGATCTTGGTCAAAACACATACCTTGTTTATTTTCCTGTTTCATCTCTAATTATTCCTGAGAGGAGTGATGAAGAATGTACTATCAGTGCCTAATTGCTCCCAGTATCAAAGAGAAGACATGCACCTCAGACTTCCTTCAGCCTTAATTAGGCTTCCTGGAACGCATTCACAGCCTGTAGCGACCTTCCTCCCATTCCATGCCATCGTGCGGAAATTTAAAATATAAATAGCCAAAAGGCTGCAGACTAGTTCTGTCTCTGAAAACTCATGGCTAGCTTTCCAGTGACATTGGAGATTCGAGTAGAATATCAACAGTGGATAGATTCATGAAGAATATCAACAGTGGATAGTTTTTTTAAAGGTCGTGTATCTATTTTATTATATATTTATTTTTAGTTGCCAGGCGTCTCTGCATTGAGTTGTTTCTCTGCATTGAGCTTTTCGTTGTAATTTCTCCTCTTGCCGGGGAGCGCGGTCTTGCGGGGGAGCGCAGGCTTCAGCAGTTTCAGCTCCTGGGCCCTAGAACACCGGCTCAGTGGTTGTGGCTCTCACCGACTTAAGTGCCCCAGGGCACGTGGGATCTTCCCAGACCAGGGATGGAACGCATGTCTCCTGCATTGCAAGGCAGATTCTTCAGCCCTCACCCCCTAGGGGCACCCCTACAGGGAGGTTTGTAAATATACGAGCCCTAGCTTCAGTCAACATTTGCTGAACTGGAATATCAGGGAGCAGTATGCAAACTGCAGGAGGTGGAGATGGACAGGGAGGCCTGGCGTGCTGCAGCCCATGAGGTTGCAAAGAGTTGGACACAACTCAGCAACTGAACTGAACTGATATGTATGTACCTGAATACGTAACAGATTCCCCAGGTGACCCAACAACATGCCAGCATTGTTGCTCTTCAGATGCTGAGTCGTGTCCGACCCTGTGACCCCATGGACTGTAGCTTGCCAGGCCCCTCTGTCCTCCACTATCTCCCAGAGTTTGCTCAAACTCATGTCCACTGAGTCAGTGATGCCATCCAAGCATCTCATCCTGTCAGCCCCCTTCCCCTCCCGCCTTCAGTCTTTCTCAGCAATAGGGTCTTTTCCAATGAGTTGGGTCTTTTCCAGTGAGTTGGCTCTTTGCATCAAGTACCCAAAGTATTGGCACTTAGACTTCAGCAACACTCCTTCCAGTCAATATTCAGGGTTTGTTTCCTTTACGATTGACTGGTTTGATCTCCTTGCTGTCCACAGGACTCTCCAGAGTCTTCTCCAACACCACAGTTCAAAAGCATCAATTCTTCTGTGCTCAACCTTCTTTATGGTCAAACTCTCGCATCTGTATGTGACTACGTACCACTCTAATGGCATAAAGTGAAGAGGAACTAAACAGCCTCTTGAAGAGGGTGAAAAGAGGAGAGTGAAAAACCTGGCTTAGAACTCAACAGTCAAAAAATGAAGATCGTGGCATCTGGTCCCATCAGCTCATAGCAAATAAATGGGGGTGGAGGCAAAATGGAAACAGTGATAGACTTCATTTCCTTAGGCTCCAAAATCACTGCAGATGGTGACTGCAGCCATGAAATTAAGACACTTGCTCCTTGGAAGGAAAGCTATGAGAAACCTATGCAGTATATTAAACACCAGAGACATCGCTTTGCCTGACGAGAGTGCATATATTCAAAGCTATGGTTTTCCCAGCAGTCATGTATGGATGAGAGAGCTGGACCACAAAGAAGGCCGGAAGTGGAAAACTATATGTAAGTTGAGAGTTTGATCTAGAGTAAATAAACGTAGTATACCACCGAGATCAATAACTCTATATATTTCCCATGCAAAACTGCCAGCAAAAGAACAAATTTGATGCAAATGCATTACTTTCCATCTCTTCCAATTATAAAACCATCCCTATTAGAATATTCCATCTTTGCCCCAGGACGCGCATTCTTTGCAGTATTTATAGCTATCACAGAGCTATATTGACCGATTCTGTTGTAAACTGTGCTGTGGATGGTATAACAGTAGAATGGTGTAACCAACTGCAGTTTCATTAAAAAGGGGTTTTTCTCCTTATAATTTTCAAAGAGACCCAATTTCCTTTTCACTTGCAGAAGAAAAAAAAGAAATCTATTACCTTGTAAGTCTTTATGTGAAAGTGTGGAAAGGTGATAACTGGGTTACAGTCCCTGAGCAAATACATTCAATTGATTAAGCCATTTAATCATTAATTTGATTGGGAAAAAATGAGAAGTATATTAAACGTCTAATTCACGTTGTCAGTCTTATCTGCCACGTTCCATGGCAAACCACATCGGAGGTAAGGTTTTTGTTTTGCTTGTTTCAAGTAACAATAGATAAGGAGGTACAATTGTCAAGAAGCACACGATGGAGAATGCTGGTAGGTATGTAGACACAGGGGACGGACTTCCCTGCCGGCCCAGTGGCTGGGATTCCGAGCTCAGTGCTCAGGGAAGCAGTTTCAACATGGCACAATAAAGGTCAGGTGCGCGTCAGCCAAGACCCCGTTTCGTTCAGTTCAGTCGCTCAGTCATGTCCAACTCTCTCCGACCCCGTGGACCGCAGCACGCCAGGCCTCCCTGTCCATCACCAACTCTCAGAGTTTACCAAAACTCACGTCCATGGAGCCGGTGATGCCATCCAACCATCTCATCCTCTGTCGTCCCGTTCTCCTCCCGCCTTCAGTCTTTCCCAGCGTCAGGGTCTTTTCCAGTGAGTCAGCTCTTGGCATCAGGTGGCCAAAGCATTGGAGCTTCAGCTTCACCCAAATAAATAAATGACACCCTGGACGGGTAGGGTGGAGTGTGGGGGGGCGCTGGGAGGGGGGCTCAAGGGACAGGGGAGACGGGTATTCCTATGGCTGAGTCACACTGTACAGCAGGAACTAACACAACATTATAAAGCAATTATCCTCCAATTAAAAAATAAATTTTTAACAAATTTTAAAAATGATTAGGTACTTTAAATAAAAAAAAAAAAATGGGGGGAATGTCCCAGGAATTCACAACCATGTCAGAGGGTTTGTTTGAGAGTAACTGAAGGGATGCTAAGTCACTTCAGTCGTGTCCGACTCTGTGAGACCCCATAGACGGCAGCCCACCAGGCTCCCCCGTCCCTGGGATTCTCCAGGCAAGAACACTGGAGTGGCTTGCCATGTCCTTCTCCAGTGCAGGAAAGTGAGAAGTGAAGGTGAAGTCTCTCAGTCGTGTCTGACCCTCAGCAACCCCATGGACTGCAGCCCACCAGGCTCCTCCGTCCACGGGATTTTCCAGGCAAGAGTGCTGGAGTGGGGGGCCATCGCCTTCTCCGACTATGAAGGGTTAGGGCAACACAAAAGTGGGAAAAAAAAAAAGGCACCTGGTAGCTGGGTTCGTATTATTAACAAGGTGAAATGATTACTGATGAGTTGTTGGACTCATCCACAACCTCAATTGGGAAAGAGAGAAATGGCCTTTCAACTGAATTTAACAGAAGCTCTAGAAAGTAATACGCAGACACGCAGGTTACCTAGATACACATTGAAACTATCCAACTGAACATGCATATTCACTGATATATATGTATGTGCGTGTGTTGACTTATATTTCTACATGTGTGTGTTGATTTAAGCTGTAAATGCATGGAAATATATAACTGTATGGAAAGCTCTGTGCCTCTAACAGAGAATATTTTATATATATATTATATTTGCATATAAAATATATATCCATAGAGAGCTATTGATAGAATATATAAGCGTGTGTGTGTGTATGTATATATGTGTGTGTGTGTGTATATATATATATATATAATGTAGGGTTTCCCTGGTAGCTCAGTTGGTAAAGAATACACCTGCAACGCAGAAGACCTGGGTTCGATTCCTGGGTCAGAAAGATCCCCTGCAGAAGGGAATGGCACCCCACTCCAGTATTCTTGTCTGGGAAATCTCATGGACAGAGGAGCCTGCTGGGTCACAGTCCATGGGGCTGCAAAGAGTCAGACACGACTGGGTGACTGAGCAGATAGATATATAACTAGTATACAGTTATATAATACATATATATATAGTGTGTGTATATATATATATATACTAGATATATATATAGTATCTGGAATTGCAAAGAGGTGGACACGCAGAGCATATATATGCTGTTCACAATTCATCATAAAAATACTATTTTCTTACCAACAACCATTACCATTTTTATTTCACTTTACCTACATGGCTAGAAAAGTGTTATATTTTTAAAAGATAGTTCTCTGTCTGTAGCTAGTTTTCCCAAATCTAATATGAACTCCAATATTTGTTTCTGTGGATGAGTGAGAATTTTCCATGTATATGATTTTATTGCCAGGATTAAAAAAAATAACTGTGTCATCCATTTACAAAGTTCATACCACTAATTTGCTCTTGTTTCACTCCATCTGCTAAAAGCCTCCAAGGCCACCTGAAGCAGTAATGGTGAGAGTAGGCAGCATCTTCTCCTTTGTTCTTTTCATTTAAACTCAGTGTTAGTGTTTGCCAAGGACAGTGTTTGCTGTTGGAGTCTGGGCAGTGAGCATGCCTTGTAGCTCACAGCTTTTTATTTTATTTTATTTTGTTCGTCTCTTTCCACACACAGAGATGCTCCACTTAAAATTTAAGAACTCGGGTCAGTTCAGGTGAGAGCACTCTTTCCGTTGGACACAGAATAGTTAGATTTTGGGTCAAAATGTTTAAAGAGGCATCTACCTATGGAACAATCCTAAAAGAGATCAACCCTGAATATTCACCGGAAGGACTGACGCTGAAGCTCCAATACTCTGGCCACCTGATGCGAAGAGCTGACTCACTGGAAAAGACCCTGATGCTGGGAAAGATTGAGGGCAGGAGGAGAAGGGGACGACAGAGGATGAGATGGCTGGATGGCGTCATCGACTCGATGGGCATGAGTGTGAGCAAGCTCCCGGAGTTGGTGATGGACAGGGAGGCCTGGCGTGCTGCAGTCCACGGGGTCGCAGAGAGTCGGACACGACCGAGCCGCTGAACAACAGACCGTGTGGGGAAACGCTAGCAGGAGCTGAAGAGAAACTGGACGGATCGAGGAAAGGAGTCCTGACTTTTTCCCGCATCAGCACACCCTTCGGTAATGCCTCCTGCTGCTTTCTGTCCATTCGTTGCCTTTTTTGTGGCGTCAACAGCCCATTCCTGGAGGGTCCTGCCTCAGTTTCCTTCCTTCAGTGTAAATGTGTCCCGGAACCTGGGTTCGTCTTGTGCAGCTGATTAACAGGGATCAAATTAGGTCACTGGTCTGCCGACACAGTTTGGAACTGTAGTTGGGTTCTTTAATTGTCTGCTCTAAGCCAGGATGCAATCGGCGGACATCATTCTGTCACTCTCCCAGGGAAAGGCTTTGTCTCCGGGCAACGTAAACAATTAAAACGATCAGAGGGTTTTCCCTGGTTCCATCCCCAAAGATACAATCAACTGCAATCAGACAGTTCCGTGAACTTTCCCTTAATTCTCTTTTCGGAGTCATTTGCTTCCTCACTGAAGCTCTTCTCTTGAGTTTCCGTATGAAGAAGGGAGTTTTGCTTTGTTTGACTTAGTCATTTTTAGTCCCTAAGTCCTGTCTGACTCTTTGCAATGCCACGGACTGTAGCCCACCAGGCTCCTCTGTCCATGGGATTCTCCAGGCAAGAGCACTGGAGTGGGTTGCCATGCGCTCCCCCAGGGGGTCTTCCAACGGGAAGGATCGAACCCACATTTCCTGTATTGGCAGGTGGATTCTTGACCCTCTGAGCCACCTGGGAAGCCCCTCTTTACAGGGCTTAGGGAAATCCTACCCCCCACACCCGTTTACATTTCGATTTCTAAAATCGCAGATGTGTGTTCTGGTTGCCAGTGTAACGGCTGCAAGACCATTTCAGAAACTGACTTGAGTAGACATTCCTGGCTGACATCCTTGTGATGTAAGACGGATGAATAAGAGAAACACAAATTAATTCACACATCTGCCTCATGTATACAAGGGAGTTACCCAGGGAAAAATGAGTACCTCCCTACGGTGGCTTAGAACTCCAGTTTAGGTACCATCTTCTACAAAGACCAAACACCTTTACAGAAAGCGCAGGGCAAAGGAGCTGGCTTTAGGCTTCAAGGTCAAGGTCAAGGTAAACTAAGGGTTGCTGTTCCTTAGTCACCAAGTCATGTCTGACCCTTTGGGGACCCTATGGACTGAAGGCCACCAGGCTCCTCTGTCCGTGGGATTCTCCAGGGCAGAATATTGGAGTGGGTTGCCATTCCCATCTCCAGGGTATCTTCCCAACCCACGGATCAAACCCACGTCTCCTGCATTATACGTGGATTCTTCACTGTCTGAACCACCAGGGAAGTCCGTGAGTTTTTCTTATTCTGAGCTATAACACATTTCCCAGAATTTCATTCCTTCCTGTCACTTGAACATCTCTTTCTCAATCTGTGTTTTTAATTTATCCAGTTCAGCTCAGTTCAGTCACTCAGTCGTGTCTGACTCTTTGCGACTCCATGAATTGCATCACGCCGGGCCTCCCGGTCCATCACCAACTCCCAGAGTTCACTCAGACTCGCGTCCATCGAGTCCGTGATGCCATCCAGCCATCTCATCCTTGGTCGTCCCCTTCACCTCCTGCCCCCAATCCCTCCAAGCATCAGAGTCTTTTCCAATGAGTCAACTCTTCGCATGAGGTGGCCAAAGTACTGGAGTTTCAGCTTTAGCATCATTCCTTCCAAAGAACACCCAGGGCTGATCTCCTTTAGGATGGACTGGTTGGATCTCCTTGCAGTCCAAGGGACTCTCAAGAGTCTTCTC
>SJYQ01000296.1:213862-225221 GCA_006410935.1 Redunca redunca
TGGACTGGTTGGATCTCCTTGCAGTCCAGGGGACTCTCAAGAGTCTTCTCCAACACCACAGTTCAAGAGCATCAGTTCTTCGGTGCTCAGCTTTCTTCACAGTCCAACTCTCACATCCATACATGACCACAGGAAAAACCATAGCCTTGACTAGACGGACCTTAGTTGGCAAAGTAATGTCTCTGGTTTTGAATATGCTGTCTAGGTTGCTCATAACTTTCCTTCCAACGAGTAAGCGTCTTTTAATTTCATGGCTGCAATCACCATCTGCAGTGATTTTGGAGCCCCCAAAAATATAGACATACCTAAATATTTACAGATGCCCAGGCCTCTGGTTTTATTATATGGGAATTGTAGGAAGTGAGGGAGTCTGTCAGAGTTGACATAAGATCACCAAGAATTATATTATGTGTGTGTATGTGTGTGTGTTCAGTAACTCAGTCGTGTCCGATGATTTGCAACCACGTGGACTGTAGGCCTCCAGGCTCCTCTGTCCATGGGATTCTCCAGGCCAGAATACTGGAGTGGGTTGCCATTCCCGTCTCCAGGGGATCTTCCCCACCCAGGGATCGAACCCGGGTCTCCTGCATTGGCAGGCGGACTCTTTACCACTGAGCCACCAGGGCAGCCCAAGAAGACTGCAACGGGTTGTGATTCCCGTCTCCAGGAGATCTTCCTGACCCAGGAATTGAACTGGGGTCTCCTGCATTGCAGGCAGCTTCTTGACCGTCTGAGCCACCTCGGGTTACTGGAATGGAATGGCATAAATATATATATATTTATACACATACACACATATATACGGACTGCTGAAGCACAGAGTTAAATATTGCAAAGTGCAATTCAGATGTTGAGGACTCTTTCAAGGTTTCTTGTCAAACACCGCTGTGCCGTGTTAACACGTCCTCCTAATAGAACCTGAACGGCAGAGCCCTCGGTATGAGATAAACCGCACATCAAGACATTGTTTAATGAACTGCAGAGCATGGTAAAGGAAAAGCTGTTCATCCCCTGAAAATTGGACATTGCCAGGAGAAATCTCATCCCTGCTTGCATATAATTGCCAAAGAAAATAACCCCCAGCATGACTTAACAGTGTATCCTTTTTAAAAAAAAAATAAAAAGCTAAAGTGAACATCATTTGCGGTGTCTTACATGTAATATCTCTTGAGGACCTAGAGATTTACAGACCTGCACAGTTCAGTTCAGTTCAGTCGCTCAGTCGTGTCCGACTCCTTGCGACCCCATGAACCAGAACACACCAGGCCTCCCTGTCCATCACCAACTCCTGGAGTCCACCCAAACCCATGTCCATTGAGTCGGTGATGCCATCCAACCATCTCATGCTCTGTCGTCCCCTTCTCCTCCTGCCCTCAATCTTTCCCAGCATCAGGGTCTTTTCCGATGAGTCAACTCTTCGCATGACGTGGCCAAAGTACTGGAGTTTCAGCTTCAGCATCATTCCTTCCAATGAACACCCAGCACCCATCTCCTTTAGGATGGACTGGTTGGATCTCCTTGCAGTCCAAGGGACTCTTATGAGTCTTCTCCATCACCACAGTTCAGAAGCATCAATTCTTCAGGGCTCAGCTTTCTTTATAGTCCAACAGACCTGCCCAGTGGTATCTAATTTACATGTTGAATCAGCTGGTACTTGTTCAGAATTCGGCAAGAGGGGCTGTCAGCCTATGTGAGCATCCCTGACTTTCTCTCCTGCTTGTTTTAAAAGGAACCTCCAAGTGAAATGAGGGCTTCCAAGGTGGCTCAGATGATGAAGAATCCGCCAGCAATGCGGGAGACCTGGGTTCCATCCCTGGGTCGGGAAGATCCCCTGGAGAAGGGAAATGGCAACCCTCTCCAGTATTCTTGCCTGGAGAATTCCCATGGACAGAAGAGCCTGGTGGGGGCTCCAGGCTGTGGGGTCACAAAGAGTTTGACACGATTGAGCATGAGCACTTAACATGTAAGGAAAACAGCAAAGACCAACTGAAAAGCTCAGATCACCGAACTCAATATCTTATAATAACCTGTCAGGGAAAAGGATCTGAAAAAGATTATATACGGATAACTGAATCACTTCACTGTACACCGGAGACTAATAACGCATTGTCAATCAACTAAACTTCAATAAAAATAAATAAAATGTTTAAAGAAATTATTGCATTTCTGGTCTAGACCTAACCAATATAAATGCTAGTTAGGGATTTTTGCTTGCAGCTAGCATCAGGCCTCATATCTTGCAAGTATTAATTCTGTTATTTGGGGAAGACCAATAAATTGCAAAAAAAAAAAAAATGGATATTGCCTGCAAATACTAATTTCCAAGCAGATTAGCCTTCTGACCTTTTCCCCCTTAAATCAGCATGTCAGTTGCTTCTCCTTAATTAACAGTGAGAGTATTTTTCAACCGTAAACATAATTATATATGATATCCATGGATTCCTTTTGTATTATCAATGAAAGCATCAATTATATCTGCACCCCTTCCTGGTATGATGGAAAAGTGTCCCATCTAGAAGGGATAAATTATGATGGACTCACCAGAAGTGTTGTCAACAATTGCTTTCTTTATCATAAAGTGAAAATGTGTAACGTGGAATTCACACATATTTTTCCTTAGCTATTGAGCGCCTGTTATGATAGCATTTCTGACTTAAAATGACTGGGGGACCTTCTGCTTATCCTCACAGGGTTCAGCTCTGTTAACTTCAGCCCGTTTCTCAAGTACGGTGATCATTTCACACGCTAAAANTCACGGGGTCGCAAAGAGTCGGACACGACTGAGCGACTGAACTGAACTGAACTGAAGTGACCCATCTATGTGTTTATCTCCTGACAGCTAAAATGTAAACACTGTGGTGGAGATCAAGAACATAAGATGATAAGGCAGCTGGGTAAGCTGGAAATGAAATGCAAGTTTGAACAAACACAATTTAAATGCATCTCAGAAATACCTCCGCCTCTAAGATCATTAGGGCTGAGACGGAATTATTGCTAACAAGGAAAAAAATGTAAATCATATGACAGTGAGTCCAATAAGCTATTTTGGATAAAAAAAAATTCATTCGACTTTTGAAGAGAAAATTACTTGTTAGAGTAATTTCAAAAATAATTACGGTTCCATCTGTGCTAATATATGCAACGAACTTGCCAATTAGGAATATAAATTTGTTCTTCTGCTCTATTATTTTTAAATTAGAATATGGATTCTAAATGTATTAATATGAAGCTGTAACCAAACTCGGGTTGTGTTATGTAAAAGTTAATTTGAATGATGGTCAGATATATTTTATAGAAATACCTTCAGAAATTTAAACATTAAAGTCACAAGAATAATTAAAGTCACAAGTCATTAAAGTTACATGAATAAAGACAAGACAGAAATAACTATGGTTATGATCCATAATGCAAAAAAAGTCCCTCACATCAGCTTACAGTAAATACGTTATATGTACAGTTTTAAAGAAAACAATAGTGAAAAATGTCAGGGTCATTTGTTCAGTTGTGTCCAACTCTCTGTGACCCACTGTGACACCTCTGTCCATGGGAGTGTTATTTCTTCTGCTGCTGCTGCTGCTAAGTCGCTTCAGTCGTGTCCGACTCTGCGACCCCAGAGACGGCAGCCCACCAGGCTCCCCGTCCCTGGGATTCTCCAGGCAAGAACACTGGAGTGGGTCGCCATTTCCTTCTCCAATGCATGAAAGTGAAAAGAGAAAGGGAAGTTGCTCAGTCCTGTCCGACCCTTAGTGACCCCATGGACCGCAGCCCACCAGGCTCCTCCGCCCATGGGATTTTCCAGGCGAGAGTAGTGGAGTGGGGGGCCACCGCCTGCTCCAGGGGATCTTCCCAAAGCAGTGATTGAACTGGAGTCTCCTGCACTGGCAGGCAGATTCTTTACAAGTGAGATACCTGGGAAGCCCCCGTTTGAATCTAGGCAGAAACAACAGATGGGATATGAGGGAACACTCCAAAGATTTCCCCCAGCTGGGTTGTATGTTGAAGGAGGACACTCGTAACAAAAAATGTCCAAGGGGAGGGACTTGCCCGGTGATCCAGGGGTTGAGACTCTGCCTTCCAGTGCAGCGAGCAGAGGTCTGTCCGTGATCCAGGAGCTAAGCTTCCACATGCCTCGTGACTTGGCCAAAAACATTTTATTTTTCAAATGTCCAAGAGAAAACATGGAAAAACTATAAAGTACAAGAAACACTGACACAACTTCTTGGTTCTTTCAGTCTTGACAGAGCATTTAATGCACGGCTACTCTTCTGACAATTCCAGGAGTCCTAGAATAGCAGAAACAAGAGGGAACGTTAATACATATGTATAAATTGAGCAAAAAATTTATCAGCGTATTAAAACAGAAAGAACCATGAGTATAGCAAATACTGCTACCGAGATGGGAAATGCTGCTACTCAGGTGGGAAAAAGATAAATTCCTGGTTGGACTTAATGTGATGAAAAGATCAATATCTATGTGTCTATCCAGAAAGATAAGGACTTTCCAGCTGGCGCTAGTGGTAACGAACCCACCTGCCCATGCAGGAGACACGGGTTCGATCCCTGGGCCAGCAAGATCCCTTGGAGTAGGAAATGTCAACCCACTCCAGTATTCTTGCCTGGAGAATCCCATGGATGGAGGAGCCTGGCGGGCTACACTCCACGGGGTCACAGAGAGTCTTGGAATGACTTAGCAAGTAAGCAACAACGAAGTGAATTAATTACATTACAAGTAAAAATAAACCTCAAAGTAAATAGCAGATGCTCCAGACTCACGGAACCACTGAAGAACATCTCCATCAATGCCTGGGAGAAAATCCTTCTGTGAAACCATAGCTTGGTAAAGTGAAATGACGTGAAGTGAAGTTGCTCAGTCATGTCTGAATCTTTGCGACCCTGCGGACTGTAGCCCACCAGGCTCCTCCATCCATGGGATTCTCCAGGCAAGAATACTAGAGTGGGTTGCCGTTTCCTTCTCCAGGAGCTTGATAAATAAGACTACAAAAAAAAAAAAAAAAAAACCACCTATCTTGTATGACAAAGGCAGTGTGATTAGTTGGGAGGCTATGCCAACTCTGAAATTAAACAGCTAGTCTCTCGTGGCCAACGGCCTTTGAGAAACTTTCATTCATCCTGAAAAGTTGATGAATTCATGACACACTGAATATGCTTTTCCAAGACTATCTTTAATGCCTTAATTTATATGCTCCTCTCTTCCGACTTTTTGGAACTGTTGGAAAAGAAACACCATACCTGATTGAATTATGCTTATTTCATTTCTTAAAATATGGCCAGTACTGAATCACAATGATAGAAACGTAGCCCATTGTGTTGAAATAAATCTGATTAAGGAAACATCTTTGTCGAGAACTATTTTTATTTTTATTTTTTTTATCCTTTTTGATAGCTCTGGACAAATAGCTCAGGTGAAATGCAACATTCCTAACTCTCAGGGCGAACCCATCAAAGGGGGACAGGCAATTTGTAGACGCAATTTCTATACTGTGTGGGAGCACTCAGACCTCACCAATTCCTAAAATATAATAATTCGGGGGATTCCTACAGAGCAAAATAAAATGCTTTAGAAAAGATTGGCTTTGGACTCTATAACATAAAGAGATCCATTGTGTAAAATTATGAATTTACAGCGGCACCCACTATAAAGAGTGGGGGTGAAAAGTAGTTTTGGTCATGACCACACACATTTTTATGACTATTGCCCTGAAATATTGGCAGCAGAATGTGAAAATTCCCCTGGGTCACTTTAGTTTCTTCATTATCACCATTACCAGTAAAACAACTAACACCCCTCAAAACTTATGTTCACTCCTGCTTTTGCTTACGGAACAGACCTTAAAATTCTCATGGCTCTTCCTGGTTCTGAGTTGGTAAAATATTATAGTCTGAGGCAGAGTCAAATATGTATTGAAAAAAATAAATAAATATGCATTGAGCAGGAATTATCTTGGAAAGTAATCTTTTATTTGTTCCTGTTGACCAGTTGCTCAGCTGTTTCTCTTTGAGACCCCATGGACCGCAGCACGCCAGGCTTTTATTACTTTTTGTATTTTCAATGCCAGTTGCATAACCAAAAGCATGTTTGAACACTGTGTGTAAGATTAAAGGGCAAAAAAGCCTTCACAGATAGTGTTTTTCACCTTCAAGAAAATTTCCTCCAGCATGTATTCTCCACTGTAGATTTAGCACTAAGGTAAACATGGCAAAATACGTGCATGTGAGGTCAGTCGTGTCCGACTCTTTGTGACTGCGTGGAGTGTAGCCCGCCGGGCTCCTCTGTCCCTGGGATTCTCCAGGCAAGAACACTGGAGTGGGTTGCCATTTCCTCCTCCAGGGGATCTTCCCCACCCAGGGATGGAACCTGGGTCTCCTGCATTGCAGGCAGATTCTTTATAATCTGAACCACCAGGGAAGCCAGCAAAATACAGCTCTCCTCAAATCTGAGCTTTCTTCAAGTGTTTTATCCCTGATCAAGGAAATCATTAATACTGTGAGCCCTCATGAGCTTCATAGAAGATCATTTAAAAAAAAAATAGAAGTCACTTTTTGCCCTAAATAATAATAACATATAAATACAATTTTAGCCTACAATTGCTGTGAGTAAAACAGAATACCAACACTTTGATACTGAATAACAATCGCTGGAAAAGAATGAGCCCAATCAAGGAAAGTGAGTGGTTTCCGATGTTATTCCCTGAGGGCAGTTTCTGTACAAGAGCAAACCTCTCTGAAGAAAGCACAAGATGTCCTCTGTCCCCTCCCTGGCCCATGTGTCTATGGCTGTCCTCCAGGGAAGACCCAGAAATGGCCAACAAGAGCCGCAAGCACCACTCCCCCAATTTCCTCCTCCATCCTTGCTCCCCCAGCCCCAGACAATCTGCTTTCCATCACTAAGGCATTGTCTGCATTTCCTAGGACTTTGTGTGCATGGAATTTCTATTGCTGTTATTATTGTCCAGTCACTCAGTCATATCTGACTCTGTGCGACCCCATGGACTGCAACACGCCAGGCATGCCTGTCCATCACCAACTCCCGGAGCTTGCTCAAACTCATGTCCATCCAGTTGGTGATGCCATCCAACCATCTCATTCTCTGTCACCCTCTTCTCCTCCCACCCTCAATCTTTCCCAGCATCAGGGTCTTTTCCAATGAGTCCGTTCTTTGAACCAGGTGGCCAAAGGACTGGAGTTTTAGCTTCACCATCAGTCTTTCCAATGAATATTCAAGACTGACCTCCTTTAGGATGGACTGGTTGGATCTCCTTGCAGTCCAAGGGACTCTCAAGAGTCTTCTCCAACACCACAGTTCAAAAGCATCAATTCTTTGGTGCTCAGCTTTGTTCACTGTCCAACTCTCACATCCATACATGACCAATGAGAAAACCTTAGCCTTTAGGATGGACTGGTTGGATCTCCGTGCAATCCAAGAGACTCCATCTTATTACTTATCTGTTCCTGTTTCATATAAAGTAGAGCATATGTCTCAATTCCAATCTCCCAATTTATCCCTCTGAAAAAAAGTGTAATTTAACAAGGTACATATTCTGCCCCGTTGCTGTGCGTTTTGTTAGTAAACTTATTTTGAATTCTGCATTGCAGATTTGGAAGTTTCTAAGAAAGGAGACCTTAAACATTCTCATCACAGGAAAAAAAAGAAAAAAAAAACCACTGGTAACATTGTGTCCGTATCTAGACTTAATGCTAACTAAGTGTGCTGACAGGTGTAATATAAACTCAGAGTGCTGTTGCTGTAGCAATATACACAAATGAGTTTTTAGTATACACAAATATAGAATTGATATGTTGTACATCTGAAAGTAAAACAATGTTAAATGTATTCGTAAGAGTCCCTGGTGGCTAAATGGTTAAGAACTCGTCTATCAATGCAAGATATGCAAGAGACGCAGGTTCGATCCCTGGGTTGGGAAGATCCTCTGGGGAGGAGGGCATGGCAACCCACTCCAGTAGTCTTGCCTGGAAAATCCCATGGACAGAGGAGCCTGGTGGGCTCCAGGCCACAGGGTCGCAGAGAGTCTGGCATGACTTGTCAACTAAATCACAAAGAACAAGAAAGGGGAGCGGTGAAAACAGAAATGAGGTAGCCCCAGTGAGAGACGTACAAGTCAGAATGAATGTGAGCAGAGGCTTAAACCAGAGACAGCGGGTTTTGTGAGATTTGGGAAGAATTGAGATAGATAGCCTCAGAATCCCAATTTGGCCTCAATCCAAAAAAAAAAAAAATTACTAACACATCTGTGAATTCACCTGGCATCTTTTTTTAAGCAAAGCCATTTATATATGAGCCAGGCTGTCTTACTCAACGTCTTTATTATGTGTTAACTCTCTAGCCACGGTCTGCAGCGGGCAGAGTTTCGTTCCCTGACCTAACCCGCGTTCCCTGCATTAAGAGCGTGAAGTCATAACTACTTACCACCAGGGACGGCCCAGCATATTTTTAAGTATGCCTTTTGCCCAAATCAGTACCTGTCCCGAGTTTAACTGCTTTATCTTAAAAACAAAAACTATTTTCCCTGGATTTTGCACCAGCTGAACAGCTTCACGCCACTCTATGACGTAGCTACGGCAAACTTCCTTACCGTTCACCTTTTAAAGTTTTTCCTTCTTTCCTATCACTTGCTCTACCCACTAAAAGCATTTAGAGTAAGTCTGTTTTGTTTTGTTTTGTTTTTTAATATTATTTTTTTCCCCAAATTCACACCAGTTCTTCATGTGAGTTTGGAAGAATTGAAATTACCTGCTTTAACCCTATGAGCTTTGGAACAGGTTTTCAGTACACATTGCCTTTGTGCTCCTCACAATGGTATTCAAGAATTCCCATTTCATCTTCAAAAAAATGGAAAATAAAACTGTGTGTTTAAAGAAAAACGCTATAGAAAAGCTATTGCTTTCATTGAACGGGAAAAGAAAATGGTTAATGCATTTAGCAGAAAACCGTGTTGATGCGTGAAATGATTTTGCAACACGCCAAATCTCTGGGTTTACTTGGGCTGAGGTGTGGGAGAGACTAGGGGAGAAATGTGCTGTTTACATCTTTGTCTCCTTTGCTACCCTGTAGGGAGGCTCCTTATAGATCCCGTATATATGCGTTAATGTAGGCTGTGTGTCCTTCTCTTTCTCTGCTGCTGCTGCTAAGTCACTTCAGTTGTGTCCGACTCTGTGCGACCCCAGAGACGGCAGCCCAGCAGGCTCCCCCATCCCTGGGATTCTCCAGGCAAGAACACTGGAGTGGGTTGCCATTGCCTTCTCCAATGCAGGAAAGTGAAAAGGGAGAGTGAAGTCGCTCAGTCGTGTCCGACTCTTCGAGACCCTACAGGCTGCAGCCCACCAGGCTCCTCCGTCTATGGGCTTCTCCAGGCACAAGTACTGGAGTGGGGTGCCATTATTGCCTTTCTGACTTACTTGGCTCTATAGAATAGGCTCTAGGTCCATCTGGACTCGGTGGGAGAAGGCAAGGGTGGGAAGCTTTGAGAGAATGGCACTGAAGCGTGTCTACTACCGTATGCGGAATAGATGGCCCGTGCAAGAATGAGGCCTGAAGCAGGTCACCCAGGGCTGGTGCTCGGGGGCCACGTGGAGGGCGGGGGTGCGGAGGCACGTGGAAAGGGGGGTTCAGTTTCAGAGGGGACATGTGTACACCTGTGGCCAGCCGACTCATGTGGCTGAGTGGCGAAAGCATTCACAGTATTGTAAAGTAGCTATACTCCAGTTAAAATAAATATTTATTTTTTACAAAAGGAAAGTGTATCAGCTTTCAAAGAAAAGTATGCTTGTCTTTAAGCAACAGAAAATCTTAGAGGAAACCAAACTAGGATTACATGACTCCGTGTTTCTCCACTGTTGTATATAATTCGGGATGCTATGATACAACTGGTAAACCCTCACTGGAATTTAATTTCACACTGTTCCACCCACGGTTTGTACATGTTCTGTAAACAAACCCTTATTGAGGTAGCAAAGCTCACATTTTAAAACACAAGCTGATCTTTTGTTTGTTTGTTTTTTCCCTTTTGTTTAGAAGTTTACTTTATAATGGGAAAATTGCTTTACAATGCTGTTTGCTTCTTCCAAACAACAACATGAATCAGTCATAATGATATATCCCCATAATACAGTCGTGATTATAGATAGCACATTTTTGAAAAATTTTGAAATTGCATATATATAGCAAATTACATATATATCAAAATTTTCAAATATAGCAGTAATTATATATATCAAATTTTTGAAAAATTGGAAAACCTTACTTAAGACTTTAGTAGTGGCATAGTATGCTTTTTAAATTATATTATGTGTGTGTGTGTGTGAGTCACTGAGTCGTGTCTGAGTCTTTGTGACCCCATGGACTATAGCCCTCCAGGCTCCTCTGTCCATGGGATTCTCCACGCAAGAGTACTGGAGTGGGCTGCCATTTCCTTCTCCAGGGGATCTTCCTGACCCAAGGATCAAACCCAGATCCCCTGCATGGCAGGTAGATTCTTTACCATCTGAGCTACGCGGAAGTCCAAACTATATTGTAGAATGGGTAATTTCCCATTTCAGATTGAGTGTGTGGGTGTGTGTTAGTCCCTCAATCCTGTCCAGCTCTCTGCAACCACATGGACCGTAGCCGGCCAGGCTCGTCTGTACCTGGGATCTCCAGGCAAGGATGCTGGAATGGGTTGTCACTGCCTTCTCCAGGGATCAAACTCACATTTCCTATGTCTCTTGTAGTGGGAGGTGGATCCTTTACCACTCGTCCTTGGGGTTACAAAGAGTTGGACGAGACTGAGCAAGTAATTGCATTTGTATATACATGCATATATATAAATATATGTGTGCAAATCGATGTCCTCAATGGCTCCAGAAATGCAGGCTATATATGTTAAATTAATACAATACATACACTTAGAATACACTTTGTTTTGTTATTGTGATTGTTGTTTACTCACTAAGTTGTGTCCGACTCTGCAACCCCATGGACTGCCAAGCCAGGCTTCCCTGTTCTTCACTATCTCCTGGAGCTTGCTCAAACTCATGTCCATCCAGTCAGTGATGCCATCCAACCATCTCATCCTCTGTCACCCCCTTCTCCTCCTGCCCTCAATCTTTCCCAGCATCAGGGTCTTTTCCAGTGAGTCAGCTCTTCGCATCAGGTGGCCAAACGATTGGAGCTTAACCTTCAGCATCAGTCTTTCCAATGAACATTCAGGACTGATCTTCTTTAGGATGGACTGGTTGGATCTCCTTGCTGTCCAAAGGACTCTCAAGAGTCTTCTCCAACACCACAGTTCAAAAGCATAAGTTCTTTAGTGCTCAGCCTTCTTCATGGTCCAACTCTCATATC
>SJYQ01000296.1:225350-243571 GCA_006410935.1 Redunca redunca
GGAAGTCCAAACTATATTGTAGAACGGATAATTTCCCATTTCAGATTGAGTGTGTGGGTGTGTGTTAGTCCCTCAATCCTGTCCAGCTCTCTGCGACCACATGGACCGTAGCCGGCCAGGCTTGTCTGTACCTGGGATCTCCAGGCAAGGATGCTGGAATGGGTTGTCACTGCCTTCTCCAGGGATCAAACTCACATTTCCTATGTCTCTTGCAGTGGGGGGTGGATCCTTTACCACTCGTCCTTGGGGTTACAAAGAGTTGGACGAGACTGAGCAAGTAATTGCATTTGTATATACATGCACATATATAAATATATGTGTGCAAATCGATGTCCTCAATGGCTCCAGAAATGCAGGCTATATATGTTAAATTAATACAATACATACACTTAGAATACACTTTGTTTTGTTATTGTGATTGTTGTTTACTCACTAAGTTGTGTCCGACTCTGCAACCCCATGGACTGCCAAGCCAGGCTTCCCTGTTCTTCACTATCTCCTGGAGCTTGCTCAAACTCATGTCCATCCAGTCAATGATGCCATCCAACCATCTCATCCTCTGTCACCCCCTTCTCCTCCTGCCCTCAATCTTTCCCAACATCAGGGTCTTTTCCAGTGAGTCAGCTCTTCACATCAGGTGGCCAAACGATTGGAGCTTAACCTTCAGCATCAGTCTTTCCAATGAACATTCAGGACTGATCTTCTTTAGGATGGACTGGTCGGATCTCCTTGCTGTCCAAAGGACTCTCAAGAGTCTTCTCCAACACCACAGTTCAAAAGCATAAGTTCTTTAGTGCTCAGCCTTCTTCATGGTCCAACTCTCATATCTGTACATGACTACTGGAAAACCATAGCTTCGACCAGATGGACTTGAGTGTTGGTATTCATTTAGTATTATTGCAGAAGCTGGTCTTTTTGGAATGGTGTAATTATGGGGATTTGACTTACTTCTTTAATCTCATCTCTTTGTGTATTCTCTGACTCTTGAAAGACTCAACAATTTCTATTGCTCTAGGAATTTAACTGACCTTAGACAATTTCCTTCTGACATTACTTAACCCTGTAGACCTTTAATGTTTCAATTCTCAGAGATGGGAATTACCTTCAGAATCATTTAATCTCACCCGGCTCTAAGGATGATTTCAGTTAAAGTCGCATTTTTCCATTTTTTAATATTTTCCTGTTATCTCTCTGCTCCTGTAGTTTTTCTATAGCTCAAGTGATTAAAAAATAGGATTAACATGTTGCTTGCTGGATGGGGAGGGAGGTGGGAAGGAGGTTCAGGAGGGAAGGTTCATGTGTATACCTATGGCTGATTCATGTTGACATTTTGCAGAAACCAATACAATTCTGTAAACCAATTACTCTTCAATTTAAAAATAAATGTTTATTGCTTATTTTACATTCCTGAATAAAATGAGTGTTTGGGGTTAAAAAAAAAAAAAGAACCAGGGAGACCACATGTTTCTTCTTGCAGTTGGGAGATGACTTGAGTCACAGGAGGACATGTGTGTAATTTGGACTAACCTTGTATTGAATCATTTTTCTAAGGGTCAGGGTCAGTTCTTCACCACCACAAACTGTTCCTCTGGGGTGTACCTGGCATATGGTGAGTCCATATGCCATGTACTAAAAATTGGGCTCTGGGAGACATTGCTTTGAAGTATGCGGTTCTTCCTGGTCTGTGTTTAAATTTTCTCTGTCATGGTTAAGACATTAAAAAAAAAAAATCCACCTGCCAGCACAGGGATCACTTGGTGATCACAGGGATCACAGGGATCCCGCATTTGATCACTTGGTGAGGAACATTGCCTGGGGGAGCAAATGGCAACCCACTCCAGTCCACGGGGTCGCAAAGAGTCGGACACGACTGAGGGACTGTTGTTGTTTACTTGCTAAGTTGCGTCTGACTCTTTGCAACCCCGTGGACTGGAGCCCTCCAGGCTCCTCTGTCCCTGGGATTCTCCAGGCAAGAGGACTGGAGTGGGTTCCCATTCCCTCCTCCAGGGGACCTTCACAACCCGGGGATCAGACCCACGTCTCTGACGTCTACCTGCGTTGGCAGATGGGTTCTTTACCACTAGAGCCGCCTGGGAAGCCCAGAAAACCAGGATGGCTATCTAAAGTCAGAGGTCCGCAGGGCTGGTTGCTTCTGGGAGCTCCGGTGGAGAATTCATCTCCTCCAGAATGGAACAGCTGTCTGTCCCAGCTTCCAGAGGGCCCCAAGTCTCCATGACTCATGACCCCACTCTATCTTCAGAGCAGGCAACGCAGCATCTCTCTGATGCTTCTTCTTCATAGCACCAGTCCATTCTGAAGGAGACCAATCCTGGGATTTCTTTGGAAGGACTGATGCTGAAGCTGAAACTCCAGTACTTTGGCCACCTCATGTGAAGAGTTGACTCAATGGAAAAGACTCTGATGCTGGGAGGGATTGGGGGCAGGAGGAGAATGGGACGACAGAGGATGAGATGGCTGGATGGCATCCCTGACTCGATGGACGTGGGTCTGAGTGAACTCCGGGAGTTGGTGATGGACAGGGAGGCCTGGCGGGCTGCGATTCATGGGGTCGCAAAGAGTCGGACGTGACTGAGCAATTAAACTGAACTGAACTTTAAAATAGATAACCAACAAGGATCGACTGTAAAAAAAAAAAAATTAAATTGAAAAATATGGAGCCTAGGATCAACTGACTTTTCCCTTGAAATACATGTTCTAAGTATGAGCATCAGACTGGTGAGTTTCTCTAGTTAAATTCAATAATTGCATGCTCTCTTCAGTACTTTCAGTGATTTAATAAATGTGATCAAGACACAAATGTATCAAAGATACAAATGTTCCCAGAGCTCATTTGTTCCAATTCTGTTTCTCTCCTTAAATAAAGCAAGCCCAGCCTGTCATTTGATAATAATTGATTGGAAATTAGTTCTAACAAATTTAGATTTTTCTTACTGGAACATTTTAATTGAGCTCAAATCAGGTAGTATGATAACACAGAAAGTATTCTGGCTCTAGTTACAAACAGTTCAGTTCAGTCTCTCTGTCATGTCCGACTCTTTGTGACCCCATGGACTGCAGCACGCCAGGCCTCCCTGTCCATCACCATCTCCCAGAGCTTAGTCAAACTCATATTCGTCGAGTCGGTGAGGCCATCTAATCATCTCACCCTCTGTCGTCCCCTTCTCCTGCCTTCAATCTTTCCCAGCATCAGGGTCTTTTCCAATGAATCAGCCTTCACATCAGGTGGCCAAAGGATTGGAGCTTAAGCTTCAGCGTCAGTCCTTCCAATGAACATCCAGGACTGATCTTCTTTAGGATGGACTGGTTGGATCTCCTTGCAGTCCAAGGGACTCTCAAGAACCTTCTCCAACACCACGGTTCAAAAGCATCCATTCTTCAGCGCTCAGCTTTCTTTACGGTCCAATTCTCACATCCATACATGACCACTGGAAAAACCATAGCCTTGACTAGACGGACCTTTGTTGGCAAAGTCAAGTCTCTGCTTTTTAATATGCTGTCTAGGTTGGTCATAGCTTTTCTTCCAAAGAGAAAATATAATAAAATATATAATTACAATAATACATACTAATAGAGAAAGAACAAGATTCAGGTTGAAGTCACTGATGTGACTATGTGAACATACCTATTATGCAGGGAAGCATAGATACACTTACTATAATGTAATTGTGTGTTAAATTATAATTAAAATATCATAGACGTTCCCTTTCGGACATACAAAAAGCAGATGCCATGCTCAATTCTGTTAACCTGTGGACATGCTACCTGGAATCTATGTCCACTTAACTGCTCAGAGATACAAGAATAAAGAATTAAACCTGTTGATTTCCACCTCATCTACAAAACAGAAATAGAGTCAGAGATGTAGAAAACACACTTACAGCTACCAGGGCGTAAAGGGTGGAAGGGATAAATTCGGAGATTGCAACTGACTTACATACACTCTGCATGCTAGGCCACTTCAGCCGTGTCCGACTCTTTGCGACCCCATGGATTGTAGCCCTCCAGGCTCCACTGTCCATGGGATTCTCCAGGCAAGAATACTGGAGTGGGTGGCCATTTCTTTCTCCAGGGGATCTTTCCAACCCAGGGATCGAACCACTGGTCTCCTGAACTGCAGGCCAACACTTTACCATGTGAGCCACGAGGGAAACCCTTAATCAACTCTACTCCAATAAAAACAGACAAACAACAAAAAATTGTCACTTTCCAGCTTCACTCCCCTAACCCATCACAGCCTCTCCCATGAGTGAGCTGAACCGGAGAACAATCAGAAAACTTTTATTTTTTAACCTCACAATATATGGCGATTAACAGAGTTCTATGTGTCCAGTGAGAAAACCTAAAGAATTAGCCCTAGATGTTATTTTGATCGCCTTTCGGTCTTATGTACGTGTGTGAAAGTCACTCGGTCGTGTCAGACTCTTTTGAGACCCCTTGGACTAGCCTGCCAAGGCTCCTCTGTCCATGGGATTTCCCAGGCAAGAATACTAGGGCGGGTTGCCATTCCCTTCTCCAGTAGGTCTTCTTGACTCAGGGACCGAACATGCATCTTCTGTGTCTCCTATGTTAGCAGACAGATTCTTTACCACCTGGGAAGTTCAATTGAGAAGAAAGCAGATTATAGATATGAGTTGGAAAATGGATGCAAACTGTATTTGTTTACACTTTACGGACATAATACTTTAGGATCAGTTTCTATCAATAAGTATTTTCCACCATGGAAGAATTTATTCTAAATTTATCCTTAAGCATTATCTCCATAAAATGGAAACAAAGATAGTATCTACAGAAAACTGTACGGCTACGTGAAAATACAAAAGTCTTGAAATCAGTGAATCAAACCCTTTTTATAATTCCAGGCAATTGGGTTTGCATTTTTATTAAATTAAAATATTTCTGAGATTGTGCTATCTGCTGCGTATTTTTTAAATCTTATTGTTAAACAGATACTTTATATATTTTTTGATGAGCTCAATAACAGGAAAATATCTACTTCTGCTTTGCTGACGGCACCAAAGCTTTTGGCTCTGTGGATCCCAACAAACTGTGGAAAATTCTGAAAGAGATGGAAATAACAGACCACTTGACCTGCCTCCTGAGAAATCTGTATGCAGGTTAGGAAGCAGCAGTTAGACTCGGACATGGAACAATGGTCTGGTTCCAAATCGGGAAAGGAGTATGTTGAGGCCGTATATTGTCACCCTGCTTATTTAACTTATATGTAGAGTGAAAGTGAAGTCACTCAGTCTTGTCCGACCCTTTGTGAATCCATGGACTGTAGCCTATCAGGCTCCTCTGACTATGGGTTTTTCCAGGCAAGAGTACTGGAGTGGGTTGCCATTTCCTTCTCCAGGAGATCTTCCCCACCCAGGGATTGAACCCGGGTCTCCCGCATTGTAGGCAGACAGTTTACCATCTGAGCCACCAGGGAAGATAATGGTGACCTCCTTCAAAACATCCCACGCATGTACTGCTACACTCAGTGCCCCCAAATCCTGCATCAAGGCACCACTGACCCATGCCTCCACTGGAGACTCCTGGACACTCAGAGGCAACATCAGGAGAAACGCTGGACTGGATGAAACACAAGCTGGAATCAAGATTACCGCGAGAAATGTCAATAACCTCAGATATGCAGATGACACCACCCTGATGGCAGAAAGCAAAGAAGTAAACAGCCTCTTGATGAAATGAAAGAGGAGAGTGAAAAAGCTGGCTTAAAACTCAACATTCAGAAAACTAACATCATGACATCTGGTCTCATCACTTCACGGCAAATAGATGGGGAAACAATGGAAACAGTGAGACTTTATTTTCTGGGCTCCAAAATCACTGCAGATGGTGACTGCAGCCATGAAATTAAAAGACATTTAACCCTCGGAAGAAAAACCATGGCCAATCTAGACAGCATATTAAAAAGCAGAGACATTAATTTGCCATCAAAGATCTGTCTAGTCAAAGCTATGGTTTTTCCAGTAGTCCAGTGTGGATGTGAGAGTTGGACTATAAAGAATGCTGAGTGCCAAAGAATTGTTGCTTTTGAGCTGTGGTGTTGGAGAAGACTCTTCAGAGTCCCTTGGACTGCAAGTCAATCAAATTAGTCCATCCTAAAAGAAATCAGTCCTGAATATTCATTGAAAGGACTGATGCTGAAGCTGAAACTCCAATACTCTGGCCACGTGATGCAAAGAGCTGACTCATTGGGAAAGACCCTGATGCTGGGAAAGACTGAAGGTGGGAGGAGAAGGGGATGACAGAGGATGAGATGGTTGGATGGCATCACTGACTCCATGGACATGAGTTTGAGTAAACTCCAGGAGTTGGTGATGGGCAGGGAGGCCTGGTGTGCTGCAGTCCATGGGGTCACCAGGAGTGGACACAACTGAGTGGCTGAACTGGACTGAACTAACAGGATCTAGATGAATAGCTTCTTGAATAGAAGCAATTTCTTTTATTTTATTTACAGACATTAAACCTGTTGGAATAATGTGCTCAGGACCTTCTTTAGTTTGTGTAACTACGGGGTAATAGTTCTTGATAGACCATTACCTAATTCATAATTTTATGTAAATTTAAACCTTTCTCATAATTCATTTTGGCTTTCCCATTTCCTGCTGGGTGATGTTTTGATTGATTCTTTTCAACATTGGACTGGTGTCCAGTTTAGATATATTTATTTGCACATATTTCATGAAATACAAGTGGAATCTTTATTTTTTTTTTCCATTTGCTGGGGCTTGTAATAGTACAAAAATCTGACAGACATCCTGTTTGTCCCACTCTTATCCCTCAGCACAGTACAAATTATTTTTTTGAGTACAACAGAATGTTCTTCAAGTCTCAAAAAAGGGATCTTTTTCTTACAATTTCACAAGGTAGCCTTCTGAAAAAATGAATTGGTGTTGATTGAAAGAAATGATGACTTGTATTTCAAAGAGAATCAAACTGATAAATGACTGTCTTCTGGAACAAATAAGACACACCCGATAGATATTTTAGTGTGACGAAATTTCTTTCCTTGCAAGTGTCTTGTAGAATAACATCATTTTTCTCTCACTGAGCACTGAAAGAAGAAAACAAATATATTTTTGGAAGAATTGGTGTTTAGATTCTGCAGTCAACATTAATTAGTGAGGGGAAGGGCTTGCTAGGGAGTTTGGGGAAGTCATGTATGAATGGCTGTATTTAACATGGATAACCAACAAGGATATACTTCGTAGGTATTTTGTAAAAGCCTTATGTTTTCAGGCCGGAAAGGCAGGGGGAAGAGATAGTCAGGGAGTTTGGGATGGACGTGGACACACTGCTGTATTTAATATGGAGAACCAACAAGGACCTTCTGGGCAGCACAGGGAACTCTGCTCAGTACTCTGTAATAACCTTATGGTCACCAGGGGGAAGGATGGGGAAGGGACAGTCAGGGAGTCTGGGGTGGACATGGACACACTGCTGTGTTTAACGTGGAGAACCAGCAAGGACCTGCTGGACAGCACAGGGCCCTCTGCTCAGTGTCACGTGGCAGCCTGGCTGGGAGGGGAGTTTGGGGGGTGGGGAATATGGCTGAGTCCCTTTGCTGTCTGCCTGAAACCATCACAGCATTGTTAATCGGCTATATTCTAATGTAAATAAAATGTTTAAAACTTAGAAAAGAATAAACTGCCTCTAGTATCATGGCTGATGTTGGAAATAAATAATAAGTATCAGAATTGCTTGCTTGCTAAGTCGCTTCAGTCATGTTCAACTCTGTACAACCCCATAGACGGCAGCCCACCAGGCTCCCCCATCCCTGGGATTCTCCAGGCAAGAACACTGGAGTGGGCTGCCCTTTCCTTCTCAATGCATGAAAGTGAAAAGTAAAAGTGAAGTCGCTCAGTTGAGTCCGACTCTTAGCGACCCCATGGACTGCAGCCCACCAAGCTCCTCCATCCATGGGATTTTCCAGGCAAGAGTACTGGAGTGGGGAATTAAGCATACTTTAAAAATCCCCTCAAATTGCCTTGAAGCCCAGATAGAATCATAATGTACTTAAGACTTATACAAAGGGAACACGTCCACACCTTGGGAAGACGTGAACAATCAGGGCTTTTCTTACACCGTGGGCATCGATCTTCTTTAAAAATGAATGATCAGAAGGCAGTGACAGCAGTTTCTAAGTAATTACGGGATTACGTTGACAGTCGACATGCACAAAAGATGAGTAGGGCAATTCTGATCCTAACAAGCCTTTGAAAAACGGCTCAGCCGTAAAACATGAGAAAAATGCTAGGAGGATGGTACGATAAATTAGAAATTCGATATCCCGTCTTCTTTCCCTGTAGACCTCCGCTGATAACACGTGTCCAATCTGGGTGAGGTGAAATGTTTCTTCATTAAAAAAAAAGAGAGAGAGAGAGAGAGAGAGAGAGATCCTGAATTAAATGGGATATTTATGGGGGTCATTGGAACAAAGGAGCCACTAAACCAGATTTTGAGTATTCAAGATACAAAATGAACCAAGAAGCCCTCTGATTGCCTCATCCCCCAACCACAATTCTGTTCAATGTATTGCTAATCAAGATGGGTTATTCACGTCTCCATTCAAAGGCTCATCCACCCAGTCCTGACTGTTCCCATTGAAGAATAATCACATCTGATTTGTATGGAAGGAGAAAGAGAGCGTTCTCCGGGAATGGTCCACGCCTGAATTTTAGCTTAAGAGAAAAAAGAGCGGGACGTGGAGAACTGCTCAGCATTTCACCACCCGCTTCCTCCCACGTTTCATGACTCCAAGATTTCCCTAGCTGCATTATCTCATCCTCACTAAATTTCACGATGTCCAGACATGTGAGGAAACATCTTGGATGTGTGAATTTGCAGCGCTCCTACGACCATTAACATTCTATATCAATAATTGCCTCTTCTTCTTGTTATTGATTTCCCACTTTCCCTCAGTCTGGGCTTCCCTGATAGCTCACTTGGTAAAAATTTCACCTGCACTGCAGGAGACCCAGGTTCAGGCCCTGGGTCGGGAAGATCCCCCGGAGGAGGGCACGGAAAGCCACTCCAGTATTCTTGCCTGGAGCAACCCAAGGACAGAGGAGCCTGGCGGGCTACAGTCCGTGGGGTCACAAAGAGCTGCTGCTGCTGCTAAGTCGCTTCAGTCGTGTCCGACTCTGTGCGACCCCAGAGACGGCAGCCCACCAGGCTCCCCCATCCCTGGGATTCTCCAGGCAAGAACACTGGAGTGGGTTGCCGTTTCCTTCTCCAATGCATGAAAGTGAACAGTGAAAGGGAAGTCGCTCAGTTGTGTCCGACTCTTCGCAACCCCATGGACTGCAGCCCACCAGGCTCCTCCGTCCATGGGATTTTCCAGCAAGAGCACTGGAGTGGGGGGCCATGGCCTTCTCCGCACAAAGAGCAAGACAGCGCTAACAGGACTTCGCACTCTCTCCTTTGAGTCCGCCTCACCAGTTCTGATGAAGCTTTTCATCGTTTGCCTCTGTCACCGGTTAGCAGACATTTGGTCCTGTGCGAAATGTCCATAACGTGGGTTTGCTTACTGGCGTAGAGTTGATTACCGATGTGGTCTGTGTCAGCTACACAGCAAAGCGGGGCAGTTATTCAGTTACAGATACATATATGTCTCAGTTACTCACACACATATATATATGATGGATTCACTCTGCTGTATGTATGTATACACATATGTCCCCCCTGTTTTTCCGATTCCTTTCCCATATAGGTGATTACAGAGCACTGAAGCAGGGTTCCCTGTGCTGTATAGCAGGTCCTTCTATTGCCTGTTTTATTTACAGGGGCATATATGCCTGAATCCCAGCCTGCCAATTTGCTCCTCCACTCACCCCTCCCCCGTAACCGTAAGTTCCTTCTCTTAAGTCTGTGACTATTTCTGTTTATCAATAAGATCATTCGTACCCTTTTTAAAGATTCTAGCGAAGGTATTTGATATTTTGTCTTTACCTGTCTTCCTTCACTTAGTGTGACACTGTCTAGGTCTGTCCATGTTCGTGCAAATGGTGTTCAGTTCAGTCGCTCCGTCGTGTCCGACTCTCTGCGACCCCACGGACTGCAGCACGCCAGGCTTCCCTGTCCATCACCAACTCCCGGAGTCCACACGAGCCCATGTCCATTGAGTCAGTGATGCCATCCAACCATCTCATCCTGTGTCATCCCCTTCTCCTCCTGCCCTGAATCTTTCCCAGCCTCAGGGTCTTCTCCGGTGAGTCCTTTCCAATGAGTCAAAATAATATAAGTGGCATTATGTTGTTCCTTTTGTGTGGCTGAGTAGTATTCCACTGGGGTCCTCCCTGGTGGCTCAGGTGGTAAAGAACCTGCCTCCACGACTGAACAAGTCACACTCCCCCATTCATACTTGCTTTACACTCTAAGCACATCAGCTACATGTGTGTCGGTCACTCAGTCACGACTCTTTGTGACCCACGGACTGTGGCCCACCGGGCTCTTCTGTGCATGGCATGCTCCAGGCAAGAATACTGGCGCGGGTAGCCATTGCCTTCTCCAGGGGATCTTCCCGACCCAGGGATTGAACCTGCCTCTCTTGCATTGCGGGAAGATTCCTTACCGTTTGAGCCACCAGGGATCAGCTATAGGGATACATATGTCCCCTCTTTTTTTTTTTTTTGAATTTCCTTCCCATTTAGGTGACCACTGAGCCCTGAGTTAGCGTTCCCTGTGCTTTGCAGTCCGTTCCCATCACTCATCTGTTTCAAATAGACTATCAGTAGTGAGCACGTGTCAATTCCAATTTCTCGATTCCTCCCACCTCACCCCCCTTCTTTGGGCTTTGATTTCCTTCTCCTGCCTCTTCCTTATTCCTTACCTCCTTACCTAGAAGAGTCCTCATGCCATTGCTTTCTACATCCTGTCCAAGATTTACTTGCAACAGGAGCCCATGTCGGTCTGCGGGGCGTCCACTCCATCCTCATCAACCCGGCTTTCTGCCCGTTGATCCTCTGCTCTTTTCTCTTAGCTGATCGCTCGGGCTCAGAAGATTTTGCACGCCTCAGATATTTATCTCCCGAGATTGGAAATGGGTTTTTCACCCCTGTGTTCACCTGCGATTTAATTTGGGGAGGTCCTCGGGTGACGGTGATCTGAACCTGAAGCGGCCGTGCAGATTCTGCAAAGCAAGGGCACAGCCATCTCTCACCCTCCTCTTGTTCGGCATCTGAAGCTAGAAGTAATATCATTCCTTGTGAACAAGCAATCTCCTGCCAAAGCCAGAGACCGTTTTTTGTTTTTGGTTTGTTTTTTTTTTTCTTGTTTTTAAGGTGGCAAAAAAAAAAAAAAACTCTCTTCCTTGGGTCCTGTTCTCTGCCTTCAGTTCAACCAGTTTCAGTTTAAGACGCTATGAAATCTCATTCTTTGACCTTTTAAACAAAACTTTAAAAATGTTTCCTTTTATATTTTTCATGCTTATTGCAGCAGAGTTGCTTTACAATGTTGCCTTGGTTTCCGCTACACAGGGAGGTGACTCAGTTATAAACACGCATGCGTTCACTCTTTCTTTAGATGCTTGACCCACTTAGGTCACCACAGAGCGCTGGGCAGAGTTCCCCGTGCTGCGCAGTGAGACCTCATGAGCTGTCTCTCTTCTATCTGTAGCGGTGGGAATATGTGAATCCCAGCCTCCCGATTTATGGCCCCCGCCGCCTTACCCCCTTGGTAACCATAACACGCTTTCAACATCTATAACTCCATTCTGTTTTATTCATCACATACTTATTTATATATTTTATTTGGCAGCTCCTGGCCTTAACTGCAGCACTCGGGGTCTTTTATCTTCGTTTTGGTGTTCAGGAGCTTTAGCTGTGGCATGTGGGAGCTAGCTCCCAGACCAGGGATCCAACCTATACCCAGTGCATTGAAAACGTAGAGTCTTGACCACGGGACCACCAGAGAAGTCCCTGATTATGTAAATAAGTTTATTTGTATCCCCCCCCCCTTTTTTTAAAGATCCCACCCTCAGTGAAGTGTCTGCCTTACTTTACTCAGGATGACAATCTCTAAGTCACTGCAGGTGGCATTCTTCTAGGATGCTATTAAATCTCACACTGTTGCTCACTTGCTCCGTTGTGTCTGATTCTTTGGGATCCCATGGACTGCAGCACGCCAGGCTTTCCTGTCCTTCACCATCTCCCGGATTTTGCTCAAACTCACATCCAATGAGTCTGTGATGCCATCCAACCGTCTCATCCTCTGTCGTCCCGTTCTCCTCCTGCCCCCAATCCCTCCCAGCATCAGAGTCTTTTCCAATGAGTCAACTCTTCACATAAGGTGGCCAAAGGACTGGAGTTTCAGCTTGAGCATCAGTCCTTCCAATGAATATTCAGGACTGATCTCCTTTAGGATGGACTGGTTGGATCTCCTTGCAATCCAGGGGACTCTCAAGAGTCTTCTCCAACACCACAGTTCAAAAGCATCAGTTCTTCAATACTCAGCCTTCTATATGGTCCAACTCGCACATCCATCCATGACTACTGGAAAAACCAAAGCTCTGACTAGACGGCTCTTTGTAGCCCAAGTGTTGTCTCTGCTTTTTAACACGCTGTCTAGGTTTAGTGATGAAAGGTGGATCAAACAATAAGGATGGAATTGCTGAAACCTGGTGCAAAGCGACCTCTTGCTTTGTAACATTTTTAAATCACAACCAGGAATCCTGGGAATGAACCTGAGTGGATCACTCGTTCAGAGTCAGCTACACGGAGAATGGGGCAGGGTGATGGGTTTTATCCCTGTGGCAAACGTGCTCAGCCCCCAAGCAGGTCGGCCTCAACTGGGGGTGGGGGTGGGGGCAAGGGAAGCCCCTCCCGCATTCTCCCCATCCCCTCCAGGAGGTGCTCGACGCTTTGATAAACCCGAGGGGAAAAGCTTGCCTCTGGACAAGAGCAGCCTGCTTACCCAGCATCTCAGAAACTCAACTTTGAACATCCCCACCAGGCACGTGTATTTAAACGTCTTGATCTGCCTGTTTTTCATTTGGCATGCATACCACTGATTTCATTTTTTAAAGGAAAAAAAAGAAGAAGACTTTGCAAAGAAGTCTTTCTAGCTCTCATTCAAAAGACCCAAGGAAGACCAACCCTCACCAACCACCCCCAGGAGGTGAGGTCTCCGACCCTTGCCCCCTGTCACAGGCTGAGTTTTCCTAACAACCTGTGGCTCCGGTGGGTGCTGGCTGTCCCCCGCCAGGCACACACCTGCAGAGAGCCACCATTTTTAATTTAATAAGATGTCTTTGTTACAGAACCAGCACTCCCAGTTCCCCAGCTGGGAGCTCCTCTCAAGTGGAAGACAGGACTGGGGGTTGGCTCACTTTTTCTCCCCCACCCGAAGATCCAGCCAGTCCATCCTAAAGGAAATCAGTCCTGAATATTCATTGGAAGGACTGATGCTGAAGCTGAAACTCCAGTCCTTTGGCCACCTGATGCAAAGAGCTGACTCCTTGGAAAAGACCCCGATGCTGGGAAAGATTGAAGGCACGAGGAGAAGGGGATGACAGAGGATGAGATGGTTGGATGACATCATCGACTGGATGGACGTGAGTCTGAGCAAACTCCGGGAGCTGGCGATGGACAGGGAGGCCTGGCGTGCTGCAGTCCACGAGGTCGCAAAGAGTCAGACACGACTGAGCGACTCAACTGCACTGGAGTGATTTTCAGGGCTTGCTTCAGACCAAACAGCCTCTTCCTAATTTTTGAGTATTTCCGTCACAAACCTGTTCGATCCTCACCCTGCCAAAGGAACCCTGGGAGCCCAGAGCTGTGAATGGCGTCTCTCTTCAAAGGTCTGCCAAGAGCATCCCCACCCCCTGCTATCATCTCTGTATCCCTAGTCGCAGCTTGTGAGCCGCGCGAGAGGCTCAGACAAGCTGTGTGCTTCTCCCCAAGAGCCCCAGCTGGTTCCCCTCGCCCCCCACCACGCTCCGCGATGTTGCCGGAGTCTCAGCTGCCTTTGTTTCCTAAAGGTGTCATTTATCTTTCAATTTGGTGCAGACGGGCGGTGAAGCTGGGCGAGCGCACAGTAGGGACAGACAGCGGGAGCGGGTGGGGCGTTGCACCCAAAGCCACTGGGCTCTGTTAGTTACCCAAGCCCAGTATGTAACTTGGCTCCAGTGACGGGGCCCTCTTCCGCCAGCACTTCCGAGGAGTCTACAAATCTTTTTACTTAATGACGGTGCCTTTTGTCCCCCTGTGTATGCGTGCTAAGTCTCTCGAGTCATGTCTGATTCTTTGCGAACCCATGGAGTGTTGGGCTTCCCTGATAGCTCAGTTGGTCAAGAGTCCGCCTGCGATGCAGGAGATCCTGGTTTGATTCCTGGGTCGGGAAGATCCCCTAGGGAAGGGATAGGCCACCTACCCACTCCTGTATTCTTGAGCTTCCCTGATGACTCAGCTGGTAAAGAATCTACCCGCCATGTGGGGAGACCTGGGTTCGATCCCTGGGTTGGGAAGATCCCCTGGAGAAGGGAACTGGCTACCCACTCCAGTATTCTGGCCTGGAGGATCACCCACTCCAGTATTCTGGCCTGGAGAATCACCCACTCCAGTATTCTGGCCTGGAGAATCACCCACTGCAGTATTCTGGCCTGGAGAATCACCCACTCCAGTATTCTGGCCTGGAGAATCACCCACTCCAGTATTCTGGCCTGGATAATTCCATCGACTGTGCAGTCCTTGGGGTTTGCAAAGAGTCAGACAGGACTGAGCAAATTTCACACATTCATATTGGACTGTAGTCCGCCAGGCTCCTCTTTCCGTGGGTTCTGCAGGCAACAATACTGGAGTGGGTCTCCATTTCCTCCTCCAGGGGATCTGTTCCTGACGCAGGGATGGAACCCAGGTCTCTTAGGTGTCCTGAATTAACAAGCAGGTTTTTTTTTTACCACTGGTGCCACCTGGGAAGCCCTCCCGCCTTTTCTTAGGGGAAGCTATAAATGCTTCAGGACAGCAAACCCTAATCTTTTGGGCACCAGGGACTGCTTTCATGGAAGACAATTTTTCAGTGAATGGACCCAGCAGGGAGATGGGTTTCGGATGTTTCAAGGGCACTACGTTTATCATGCACTCAATTTATATTATTATTACATCAGCATTAGGTCCCAGGGAAAGGGATCACTTCTGTAAGGCAGGAAACTACCTATTTCTCTGGCTTGGCTTGGTAAGTATTTGAATTTCACAGCTCCTTAAATAAGATGGGGAAGTTTTCAAGATAGGCAAGTGAAAGATAAGTTAATTAGGACTGAATACAATCCAATAAATTTCACAGTTTCTCCTTTTAAATAGAAAATTCTGTTGGTGGTGGTCCAGTGGTTAAGACTCTCTGCCCTTCCACTGTTAAAATCCCTGGCTGGGGATTAAAAAAGAAACAATTTTTGGAGTTTCTCCTTTTACAAAGAAAATTTTGATTTGAAACTAATGGCAATGTTCTTTGGAAACAAATCTCCTGGATTCCGCCTTCTGAATCTTTTCTCCATCCTTCATTAAGATTTTTAAACACTCGGTGGCCTCGCTAGATGTGGTTGGAGGTTTGAAAGAAAAATGTTCCGTATCCTTTGTCACATGTTGGACTAGACCCCATGGTGGTGAAATGAGGTCCCGTTTAAATTTATTATGGGCCAACTTTCCTGTGGGGCTCGCCTGGTGGCTCCATGGTAGGGAATCTGCCTGCAGTGTGGGAGACACGGGTTCACGGGCAAACGACTGGAGTTTCAGCTTCAGCATCAGTCCTTCCAATAAACACACAGGACTGATTTCCTTTAGGATGGACTGGTTGCATCTCCTTGCAGTCCAGGGGACTCTCAAGAGTCTTCTCCAACACCACAGTCCAAAAGCATCAATTCTTCGGCGCTCAGAGTTCTTTGTAGTCCAACTCTCACAACCATACGTGACTACTGGAAAATCCACGAGTATTTTGGGTGTGCCTAACAGCATAACCTTGATCAAAAAAACTAATATCTTTAATTCTCCGTTTTCTCTGTGAACTCAAAATAATAACATGAATTTCAGCACACTTTGGTCAATTGTAAGTGACCAAATATGGAAGGGTAATTTTTTGCACAAATAGTAGGCACTCAACACCAGCTAATTTCATGAAAATTTGATTTTTTTTTCTATGCATGCTTCTAAAGCCTTTAAATATTATATGAAGATTCACTTTGTCATCTTAAATTATTTCTAGCAGATTTTTTTTTCCTTCAAAATTTTGTGTTTCTCTAGATTAACAGTAAGATTTAGGCTGGAATTTAATTATGGCTGCTAAACACTTAATTATTAATAGAGTTACAGGGACCTCAGGGCACATTTTCCTCTCAGAGAACATTGACGACTATGGAATGTGATGCTGTTAGAAAACTATACCTGTCACATTAATAGTCCCACCAGCCACGAGCCATCTGGACTCCACTCCAGAAATCTTTCCTCACGAAAAATCTCTTTAATGGCCCAAGCCTGGAAAATGTCACGAATTTTCCACATACAGGGCTGCACGTACGTCGTATTTCTTCCCTTCGGTGTGTCCCGATGACTCAATAAATCTAAAGTTAACGAAGTTTGCAATTACATACGACACGTGACAAACTTTCTTTTCTGATGCTGCAAATATCTTTTTTCCTTTCTCCTTTCCTTCCGCCCTTTTCCCTTCTTGTGTTCTCTCTCTGATTTTCCTCCTTCATCGTCCCTCTTGCATTTGAGTGGAATCATGGAACTTGATTTGCACATGCATGTAAGAATTCTGGAGAAGGAAGCGGCAGCCCGCTCCAGGGTTCTTGCCTGGAGAGTCTCATGGACAGGGCAGCTCGGGGGACTACAGCCCATGGGATCGCAAAGAGCTGGGCACAGCCGAAGTGAGTGACCACAAGGAACAATTCAAGCTCCTCGTCTATAGATTAGGTTGACTTTGGAGAACTTCAGAGGTCAGTAAAGGCTTCATTTCCATCTGTCTGAAACTCTTCTTCATGAATCTCAACCCTGCCTGCATAGAAGAATTACTCAAGGGGCTTCTATAAAATATTGAAGTCTCGGGTGCATTCTTGGAGAGTTCTGAGTTAATATTCTGGGTTGGGGCTTTCTCAAATACAGGATTCGAAACCCTTCCTTGTTAGTTAATAATAACATGAAGAGACAGGAGAGGTAGAGGGCGTTGTCGAATCAGCATAAAGTAGTCTTTGGTGCTGCTTTGTAAATAAGTCCGTGTCCATCATTTTTAAGGTTCCACGTGTAAGTATATCATATAATATTTGGGCTTTTCTGATTCACTTCACTTCATATGATCATCTCTAGGTCCATCCATGTTGTTGAAAAGGACTGTAGCTCCCCCCACCCCCCACCACCACCCGGCTCCTCTGTCCATGGGATTCTGCAGGCAAGAATACTGGAGTGAGTTGTCATGCTCTCCTCCAGGGGCTCTTTCCCACCCAGGGATCAAACTCAGGTCTCCAAGTGACAGAAAGAATGTTCAAAAGATGTGGGACAGGAAATGAGCAGAAATGACCCTGTCTGCTTCATGTGGCAACGCCTGATGAGATGTGGTTATACATCATTTTCCAGCTCATTACTAGCACTCCAGCATTGAGGGAGCCTTGCAGACCTGTGAAAAGTGTCCTGTCCATGTGAGCATAACAGGTGTTCTCACATGGGCATCCCTTGATAAAGCGTGAGTGTTTGATATTCCATCAAAGACTAGGAACCACGTGGGGCCAAGAAACTCATTAAAAAAGTTTTTGGCAGTGGTGGCATCCTATTTTAAAAAACGAACCTGGTGAGGGGTGGGGGGGAGTCATTTGTAACCTTGTACCCCCCTTCAGTACTCTTGCCTGGAAAACCCCATGGACGGAGGAGCCTGGAAGGCTACAGTCCATGGGGTCGCTGAGGGTCGGACACGACTGAGCGACTTCACTTTCACTTTTCACTTTCGTCCATTGGAGAAGGAAATGGCAACCCACTGCAGTGTTCTTGCCTGGAGAATCCCAGGGACGGCGGAGCCGGGTGGGCTGCCGTCTATGGGGTTGCACAGAGTCAGACACGACTGAAGCGACTTAGCAGCAGCAGCAGCAGGGTGGAAGAATATGCCATTTCCCCTAACTTTCTTTTTTTTTTATTAATGTATTTTTTATTTTTGGCCTCACTGGGTCTTGGCTTTGAGCAAAGGCTTTGTTGCAGTGAGCCGCGGCCACGCTCTAG
>SJYQ01000296.1:243926-265686 GCA_006410935.1 Redunca redunca
CATCCCACCCCTCTACGTTGTCACAGAGCTCCTGTTTGAGCTCCCTGAGTCACAAAACAAATCCCCACTGGGTATCTATTTCATACATGGTAGTCTACATGTTTCCACCACACTCTCTCAATTCGTCCCACCCTCTGCTTCCTCCCCCGCCACAAGCACATCCACAGATCTGTCCTCTGTGTCAGCTTCTCCATTCCTGGCAGGCAGATTCTTAACCACTGGACCTCCAGGGAAGTGCTTCCCCTGGCGTTCTTAAACACAACCTGAAGTGAAGTCGCTCAGCCTGTGACTGACTCTTTGCGATCACGTGAACTATACAGTCCATGGAATTCTCCAGGCCAGAATACTGGATTGCGTAGCTGTTCCCTTCTCCAGGAGATCTCCCCGACCTAGGAGTTGAACCCAGGTCTCCCGCCTTGCAGGTAGATTCTTTACCAGCTGAGCCACCAAGAAAGCCCAAGAATAATGGAGTGGGTAGCCTTTCCCTTCTCCAGGGGATCTTCCCAACCCAGGGATCAAACTCAGGTTTCCCACATTGCAGGAAGATTCTTTACCAGCTGAGCCACCAGGGAAGCCCAAGAACACTGGACTGGGTAGCCTTTCCCTTCTTCAGCGGATCTGCCCAGCTCAGGAATCAAATCAGGGTCTCTTGCATTGAAGGCGGATTCTTTACCAACTGAGCAGAACCTACCTTGGTTTAACCCAGTCGTTGAAGACATGAATCATCTCTTTGTAGAAACAGCTGGCCTAATCAGCACAAGAGAAGGAGGCAAATATAGGGAAAAGCTGCTGCTGCTGCTAAGTCACTTCAGTCGTATCCGACTCTGCGCGACCCCATAGACGGCAGCCCACCAGGCTCCCCCGTCCCTGGGATTCTCCAGGCAAGAACACTGGACTGGGTTGCCATTTCCTTCTTCAATGGACGAAAGTGAAAAGTGAAAGTGAAGTCGCTCAGTCGTGTCTGACTCTTAGCGACCCCATAGACTGTAGCCTGCCAGGCTCGTCCATCCATGGTATTTTCCAGGCAAGAGTACTGGAGTGGGGTGCCATTGCCTTCTCCGAGAGAGAAAATCAGTATTTTCTAAGGCTCCCTCCAGTATTCTTGCCTGGAGAATCCCACAGAGAAATGACTCTGGCGGGCTACAGTCCATGGGATCACAAAGAGTCGAACACAACTGAGTGAGTAACAGTGACTTTTTGCAGATAATGACCCGCGAAGATGCTTTCTATGAAACAAGAAAGAAATGTGAGCAATTTGCACCTCATGATAGAAACCATGTTGTTGAAGCAAACTCTCGTGGGATCAAACCTCTGGACTCTAGGGTTCATGAGAAAGGCCGTGGGAGATCCTAAGGGCATCAAGAATATACAGTCAGATGGCAGAGAGTTATATGAGGGGAAAAGACCTTTTTCCCTTAACAAACGTGTTGAAAGAGGAAGATAAAGTGATGGAGTAATGCTTAGTGGTAAGTCGTGTCAGGCTCTTTGCGACCACATGGACCGTAGCCCGCCTGCCTCCTCTGTCCATGGGATTCTCCAGGCAAGAATACTGCAGTGGGTTGTCATGCCCTCCTCCAGGGGATCTTCCCAACCCAGGGATCAAACCTGCGTCTTCTGCACGGGCAGGCGGATTCTTTACCACCGACCCACCTGGGAAGCACTTATTCAGTGAATCACAGCAAGATAAAAGTACATGTTTACGAAAATATCCATCAGCGTTTTTATTTAATTTCATCAGAATAACTCGCAGCTTTATTTAAGCAAACATATGGTTCCATCACTCATAGCATCAGCAGCTGGGAACATTGATGAATTTGTAATCTGTTCATATTACACTGTAATCTTTTATGGATGGGACATTTTGGTTCCGTGACATTCTCTGTGCGTGGGAATGACTCTAGCTTTGCAGAGGAATTTTCTTTAAAAAAAAAAAATGTAAATATCCCCATCCATCTCTTTTCCATCGGTTTACAGACTAAGTTGCAACCTAAGTCACTGAGTCGTGTCTGACTCTTTGCGACCCCGTGGACTGTAGCCCAGCAGGCTCCTCTGTCCCTGGGATTCTCCAGGCAAGAATACTGGAGTGGGTTGCCATGCCCTTCTCAAGGGGATCTTCCCAACCGAGGTATTGAACCCAGATCTCCTGCGTTGGCGGGCAAGTCTTTACCACTGAGCCATTTGGGAATCCTTATTTATATATCTATCTGCCCATATGCACAAATCCATGTCAAAATGTCCATGCATAAAGAGACGCTTGTGTGTATAGAGTTATATAAATATACATAGGTGTATAAGTGTATACCGGAGAAGCCAAAGGCAACTCCAGTGTTCTTGCCTGGAGAATCCCAAGGACGGGGAAGCCTGGTGGGCTGCCGTCTATGGGGTCGTAGGACTCAAGCGACTTAGCAGCAGCAGCAGCAGCAGCCTAAATGCATGCACTTATGCATGTGTTTATTTATATATGTACAGATGGGGTGTGTGTGTATATATACACATATTCACATCATTTAGAGAAATTTTTCCTGTATGTGTTTAAACAGTATCATTGTATTTCAATGGAAAATAGAAGCATCAAAATATAAGCAACGTGAGTATATGAAACAGACATACAAGTAGAGTTTCTTTCTTTCTTTCTTTCTTTTCTTTTTTGAGTTGTGCTGTGTGGCTTGAGGGATCTTAGTTCTCTGTCCAGGGATTGAATCCTCACCCTCTGCATTGAGAGCCCAGAGTCCTAAGCACCAGGGAAGTCCCTCTATAGATATTTATACACTTACACATATTTACATATAAATAGCTATACACATGGGCCTACGTTTTATATATGCACATTTATATTTGTATAAAAATATATGCATATATAAATGTCTATACACATATGCCTATGGTTTTATATATATGTTTTACATATGTGTGTGAGGCTTCTCAGGTGGTACTAGTTGTAAAGAACCCACGTGCTAATGCAGGAGACCTAAGAGACTCGGGTTTGACCCCTGGGTTGGGAAGATCCCCTGGAGCAGGAAAGGGCAACCCACACCAGTATTCTTGACTGCAGACTCCCCTGGACAGAGGAGCCTGGTGGGCTACAGTCCATGGGGTCGCAAAGAATCGGGCATGACTGAGTGACACACACACACACACACACTGAAAGAAACGCTGCCCTTCCTTCACAACACTCGTGACCTGAGCAAGCCGAGACTGGCCCCCAGTACCTTACCCTGCAGAGATGCATTTGCGGCTTGGGGACCTGTTCCATTTTCACTAAGAAGTTTTCTTCTCTTTCTCCGTCTTGCCATTCTCTCCCTTTCCTTTCTTTTTCTTTCTTCGAGCATCACTTAAAAACAAAAAATAAATAGAACCTGTAATACTGTATACACTGAAGCAAAAGGAAAAATGTAGGCTATTCAAATAAGATCTCTAGATTCCTGAGGTTTTGGTTTTTTTGGTTTTTTTTTGTTTTTGTCCAGTAATAAGTTGGTGATGCAATCTCTGTGGATGATGAATCCAGGCATGTAAAAATTTATGTTCCATATTTCCTGAGAATATACAGAGTCTGTCTACTCAGATCTGTTTTAAACCTGCACGATGGTCCACAAAGCGTGAACACACACTAAAGATGCTGTTAGGTCAGTCTGATGCTGGGAAAGACTGAGGGCAGGAGGAGAAGGGGACAACAGAGGATGAGATGCTTGGATGACATCACCGACTCAATGGACATGGGTTTGAGTAGACTCTGGGAGATGGTGATGGACAGGGAGGCCTGGCGTGCTGCAGTCCGTGGGGTCGCAAAGACATGGACACGACTTAGTACCTTAGCACATTCTTTAGCACAACTTAGAACAAACAACGTGTCAGCAAAATCCAGATTTTGAGACAAACCTAAATTCCTGACTTTGGAAATGAAACATTGCTGGTGACACACCAACGTCCTGTATTCACATTTCTCAGTTCGCTATGATTTGGAACATCTTTTCATGTGCTTATCTGCCTGCCGTGGGTATATCTTCTTTGCTGATGTGTTCACATCTTCATCTACTGCTAATTTCATAATGTGTTGTCTTTTTTTTTTTAATATTGAGGGCTTTTATACATTCAAGATTCAAGGCTATTTTCCAGATATTTGTTCTGCAAGTATCTTCTTTCAAACTGTGGCTTATTATTTTTTATTTTCCCTGTGATGTTTCACAGTGGGTTGCCATTTCCTTCTCCAGGATTGGATCTTCCCAACCCAGGGATCAAACTCAGGTCTCTCACATTGCAGATAAGAATTCGTTGTCATCCGAGCTGCCAAGGAAGCCCAAGATATAAGGAATGCAGGCAATTTTGGTTTTAAAGATACATTTTTGGACTACTTTCTTGAGCTTCTTTAAGCATAATAGAATTCCACAAGTTAGAAATCGGCAAGTGGGAGTCCCCTGGTGGTCCAGTGACTAAGATGACACGCTCCCAATGTTGGGGGCCAGGGTTCAATCCCTGGTCAAGGAACTGGACCCCACATGCCACAGCTAAGACTGGGCCAACCAAATAAATAAAAAATAACACAATAAATATGCATTATATTAATCTAAGAATTAAAATTAAAAATAGCTATAAGAAATGGGCAAATGATATAAAGATGTTTAAACACACATCACTGCTTTAGTTGTAACCAGCATAATAGTAATTGTGTGTATTCATCTCACGTGCATATATTTCAATACACAATACGTATAATTGTGCACATTTTTGAGTTCTTTGTGCTAAGCTTATTATAGTTGTATCTACTGAAATGTAATGTTCTGACTGTTGAGCCTAATTATAAAAAGATCAAGATGCTCCATAAATAAACAAATGAAGGAAAATATTTTTGATAAATGGCTTCCCTGGTGGCTCGTCAGTAAAGAATCCGCCTGCCAATGCAGGAGACGTGGGTTCAGCTCCTGGGTCGGGAAGATCCCCTGGAGGAGGAAACGCCCACCCACTCCAGTCTTCGGGCCTGGAGAATCCCATGGGCAGAGGAGCCTGGTGGGCTTCAGTCCATGAGGTCACAGAAAGTCGGACACGGCTGAGCGACTAAACACCAACAGTGTTTTGATAAAGACATCATATTTGACAAAGCTTGTCCTCCTGGCAGACGTAGTAACACTGCATGAGATAACGTTCTTTTCTTTTTTTTTTTAATTTTTTAATAGAAGAATAGTTGCTTTACAGAATTTTGTGGTTCTCTGTCTTATATCAACAACAATCACCCATAGGTACACCCATGTCCTCCGCCTCCCAGACCTCGGTCCCAACTCCCTCCAACCCCAGCCTTCAGCTTGTTGCAGAGCCCCTGTTTGAGTTCCCTGAGTCACACAGCAAATTCCCATTGGTATCTTTGCAGTCCAACTCTCCCCTCCATACGTGACTCCCAGTAAAACCATAGCCTTGACTGGACAGACCTCTGCTGGCAAAGTACTGTCTCTGCTTTAGAATATGCTGTCTAGATTGGTGATAATTTTCCTTCCAAGGAGCAAGTGTCTTTTAATTTCATGGCTGCAGTCACCATCTGCAGTGATTTCGGGGCCCAGATAAATAAAGTCAGCCACTGTTTCCTCTGTTTCCCCATCTATGTGCCATGAAGTGATGGGACCAGATGCCATGATCTTCGTTTTGTGAATGTTGAGCTTTAAGCCAACTCTTTCACTCTCCTCTTTCTCTTTCTTCAAGAGGCTCTTTAGTTCCTCTTCACTTTCTGCCTTAAGGGTGGTGTCACCTGCGTATCTGAGGTTATCGATCCTTCTCCCGGCAGTCTTGATTCCAGCTTGTGCTGGAATTTTTACGTATGGTGTTGTAAATTTCTGTGTTCCTCTCTCCACATGTCTCCTCTTCTCTCGCCTCTCCTCCCATGGTGTCCATAGGTCTGTTTTTTTTTTCTATGTCTCTTTCTCCACTGCTGCCCTGAAAGTAAACTCATCAGTACCATCTCTGTAGATTCCATGAATATGCTTCCGTATTTGATATCTATATTTCTGCACGAGATGACACCTTGCTGCTCATCGGGAAATCCTTCTCTCTGACTGTCTCACTTGGCACTCTACCTGCTGGTCTATGGAGTTAGAACAAATAGAGGCGTCTCTGATGTGTCCCTGTAATTCCACATTGATTTGGAAGCTGCCCCTGGCGAGCGTGCATTAATCTAAATCACTTTGCAGCTATGTCTCCTCCCTGAAGAAATGTTGTTACCTTCTGACTATCAGAGATTTGGAGATTTTTAAAAAAGAAGAAAAACAGACATTAACCACACTCTGTGGTAATGGACCAGCTTTGTCTAGATTATGGATCTTTAAAGAGTCATTTGCACAAAAACTGACTTATCATTTACACCCCAGTGGTGTTGAAAAGGAACACTCTGTCAACACTACATATTGTTCTATTTTTTGGCAGATATACACACACACAACTATTGAAACAAGTATTTGATTCTACGTAATTTATGTGTGTAATAGAATTTTATACCCATATATGGAAGTATATATGAATATGTACACTTTATCTGAAGATATGTTAATATTTGCACATATACAATTATTATTATANCATCATCACCACCACTTCTGAATCCAAAGGCAAAACTCACTTAACACACAAATTCAGAACACAAGTCAGGAACTTAATCTTCTCCAGAAATTTCTAGATGCATGTGGAAAAGAGACTACACTGGTTTGCGGGTCCATCGAAATTCACGTCCACCTAGAACCTCAGAATGTGTTCTTATCTAGAAAGAGGCTCTTGAGATGAAAGCACCTGGGTGGAGCTGCTGTTGTCGTTCACTCCTTAAGTCATGTCCAGCTCTTTGCAATCCATGGACTGCAGCAGAGCAGGCTTTCCTGGCCTTTGCTATCTTCTTCCTGGAGTTTGCTCATATTCATGTTCCCTGAGTCAGTGATGCCACCCAACCATCTCATCCTCTGTCTTGCCCTTCTCCTCTTGCCCTCAATCTTTCCTAGCATTAGGGTCTTTTCCGATAAGTTGGCTCTTCACATCAGGTGGCCAAAGAAGAGTCCTTCCAATGAATATTCAAGACTGATGTCCTTTAGGATGGACTGGTTGGATCTCCTTGCAGTCCAAGGGACTCTCCAGAGTCTTCTCCAACACCACAGTTCAAAAGCATCAGTTCTTCTGCACTCAGCTGTTTCCACAGTCCAACTCTCACATCCATAGATGACCACTGGAAAAACCATAACCTTGACTAGACGGACTTTTGTTGACAAAGTAATGTCTCTGCTTTTTAATATGCTGTCTAGGTCAGGAAGCAACAGTTAGAACTGGACATGGAACAACAGACTGGTTCCAAATAGGAAAAGGAGTCCGTCAAGGCTGTATATTGTCACCCTGCTTATTTAACTTCTATGCAGTGTACATCATGAGAAATGCTGGACTGGAAGAAGCACACGCTGGAATCAAGATTGCCAGGAGAAACATCAATAACCTCAGATATGCAGATGACACCACCCTTATGGAAGAAAGTGAAGAGGAACTAAAAAGCCTCTTGATGAAAGTGAAAGAGGAGAGTGAAAGAAGAGAGTGAAAAAGTTGGCTTAAAGCTCAACATTCAGAAAACGAAGATCATGGCATCCGGTCCCATCACTTCATGGGAAATAGATGGGGAAACAGTGGAAACAGTGGCTGACTTTATTTTTGGGGGGCTCCAAAATCACTGCAGATGGTCATTTCAGCCATGAAATTAAAAGATGCTTACTCCTTGGAAGGAAAGTTATGACCAACCTAGATAGCATATTCAAAAGCAGAGATGTTACTTTGTCAACAAAGGTCTAAGAACATACATGCTGCTGTTGCTGCTGCTGAGTAGCTTCAGTCGTGTCTGACTCTTCGCGACCCCATGGACTGAGCCCACCAGGCTCCTCCATCCATGAGATTTTCCAGGCAAGAGCACTGCAATGGGTTGCCATTGCCTTCTTCAAGAACATATATATTAGAATATATACGCTTGGATATATATATGATATATATACACAAGAACTAGACATATATGATATATTTATACCAGACTATATCTTTATGCTAGACTATATATGCTATATGTGATATATATAGCAAAATATATATATGTGCAACAACATATTTGTGCTGGATATCATATAGAGTGAATATATGATATGTGTATATTCTTGTTAATATACTCTGATATATATATTATATACATCTTCTCATATATATTGTATATGTTAGAAGCCCAGGACTTCAATCCAAATAAGAATCTACAATTTCTAGAAAACATTATATTAAGCTGTAATTGCCTTTATGTCCATTTTTAAACATGGCTGTAAATAAATCATTTACAGAGTAACATCGTCTTACACTGTCAGGAACATCTGAATAGAACTGAAATCGGAAGCCAGTGGCAAGGAAAAAAAAAAAAAAATTACCTTTGGTAAATGAGCCAAAACACTAAAAAAAAAAAAAAAAAAACCAACCCAGCAACTGGCTTCCATAGCAAAAATTACAAGTAACAATATGAACACGGGTAGAAGGCTGTGTTTCCTATCAGCATCTGGTTTGCTCTTAGGAAATAAGACAAGTAGTGCAATAGTTCATTCTAGGGGCCCTTTAAGCAATGACCTCTCTCACTACTTGGAGGATCAGCTTTAAGAACCAGTATCCTACCCCCCACCAAACCCCAGGGGTCATACAGGACAATTATCTACACATCCTCAAAGAGCAGGGATAAAGCAAGCAAATGTCGTGATTTAAATATGGACAAGACTCTACCTCTGGGGCCCCGATTTAATAAAGCAAGGGAAAAACTGCAAAGTTGACGCAAGCAAAACTCTCAAGCTTGTTCATCTGTCTTGTGGACCACTGCTTAATTTATAACTCTTGAAACCAAAAGGACAAAGCTATTTTTCTTCCTCTCCCGCTAGCTCCTCTGAAGAGAAACCTGACTCATCCTGGCAAAGAAGGCAATATTTTGCCTCAGAATAAACATCGACAGCAGAGCACTCTGAAGTGCTGGTTTTAGCATCCCCGAATCCCATGCACAGCGCAGTAGAACGTACCCTGCCTTTATTCCTGCCTGTGGTTTAGACTCATCAGACGAGAATGATGAGAGAACTGTATCGAAAGTTGAACCTTGAATGTCCAACACATTCATGGACATGGAATGTTGTACCCATCTGTCCAGCAGCATTTCGGGACAGTATAGTGGCAAGGCAGGTTTTGGTTTCCACGGACGCAGACAAAATCATTCGTTTCTTTGCACGAAGCATAAATTTAAATTGCCTTTGGGTCCAAATATGTCCCAGTCACGCTTGTTGTTGAGCCTGTTAGCGACAGAATCTGATTAAATGTTCCAAGCACAAGGTGTTAAAATACCTTCCAGAATCCCTAGTAAAGACACAAAGAAGCTCCCATACTTTGCCACCTGATGCGAAGAGCTAAGTCATTGGTAATGACCCTACTGTGAGGAAAGACTGAGTCAGGAGGGAAGGGGACGACAGAGGATGAGATGGTTGGATGGCATCACCAACTCAATGGACGTGAATTTGAGTAAACTCTGGGAGATGGGGAAAGATCAGGAAGCCTGGCATGCTCCAGGTCATGGATTCGGAAAGATTTACTGAGTGAAAACTAACACCCAGTGAATATACAACCACACTGGTGAAACAGACATCCACAAGTGTGCTTTGCATAACCACTTACATCCATGGGCAAACTTTAGTCATCAAAGAGCTAGCCGCAAAGTAAACACCCCACGCTCTGCCGACAGACTTGGTTTGCAAATTTCGCAAGATGGCTTGGGGCTGTTAGTTTCCAAATAACTAAAAGGTTATTTTAATGCCCAACAGCAAGTGACAGTTGGAGAAGGAAATGGCAACCCACTCCAGCATTGTTGCCTGGAGAATCCCAGGGACAGAAGAGGGCTGGTAGGTTGCCATCTGTGGGGTTGCACAGAGTCGGACACAACTGAAGTGACTTAGCAGCAGCAGCAGCATACAGGCACACTCCCCGCACTTTCTTTATCCATCCTTCCGTTGATGGGCACTAGGGCTGCACTCATAGCTTGCCTATTATGAATAAGGCTACCACGAGCATTAGGGTGCATGTATCTTTCCTAATTAGACTTCGTCTTTCTTTCTCTCTGAATCCATACTCAGAGGTGCAGCCCTGAGCTCGATCCCTGGGTCGGGAAGATCCCCTGGAGGAGGAAATGGCAACCCACTCCAGTCCTCTTGCCTGGAGAATCCCATGGACAGAGGAGCCTGGCGGGCTCAAAGAGTCGGACACAACTGAAACGACTTAGCGCCCGTGTAAAACTTCATCCTTATGAAGACCTTTGCATTTTTTACTTTCTCAACATTACTGGGTTCTATCTTTAGTGGGTTTACAGTTTCAGAGTATTAACACGTCTGGTTTGTTTTTCTTGAAATGGAAAGCCATGGTTTGTGATACATCCCGTTTCCTTGGCCTGTGTGTGGCTTCCTCCCGTCCAGGGTCACGGTACTTTGCTTCCTGTGGTCTGATTTTAATCATGTGTCTGGTGACTGTTGGTCTGTTAGGGGTGCAGCTTCATGAGAATGGGATTTGTTTTGCAAAGCAACAGCCTCCGGTTTGGTCCTGAAGGCTTTGCAGGCAAGGAGTAAGTCACCACACAGAAAGGACAGATGGGTTGAAGGGTCCGTTGTAGTTCTGTTGGGTTTGGGACTTCAGGGAATTTCAGGTCATCTGAGTTCCACTCATCCAGTTCACTGAGTCCTTCAGCCCACGCCTGCAAATCTTACACCCTCGCTTCTGTCCCAAGGTAGATCTGAGCCAAGCCAAGCAAATGTTTGACACCACTGCCCACAGTCCTTGGAGCTGAGATCCGTACTCTGTAATCCAGCGGAACGAAAAGGCATATAGCACCGTCTCTATTCGCGTCTTCCCGGGAGAAATCACAGAAGCAGTGCAGAGTCCGCCTTCTGAACACTGCTTTCAACCAGCTGAGCCTAAATCAAGTCCCAGTATTCCTGATGATATTCTCCGTGAACCAGATAATATAATGGATAATATTCACAGCTGCATTTTTGAAAAGAGCTTCAGGTGGAATTGATCCACCTCGTCCGCCAAGAAGGGCATGGGCCCATCCATTAGGCCAGATGGTGTGTTGTACTGAGTCGCTCGGCTGTGTCCGACTCTCTGAGACCCCGTGGACTGTAATCCACCAGGCTCCTCTGTCCGTGGGGATCCTCTCCAGGCAAGAAAACTGGAGCAGGTTGCCATGTCCCCCTTTGCAGGGGCTTCCCAACCCAGGGATCGAACCCAGGTCTCCCACATCGTAGGTGGATTATTTACCATCCGAGCCACTAGGGAAGCCCCATATTCAGGGGTGGGTAGCCCATCCCTTCTCCAGGGGATCTTCCCAATGCAGGAGTGCGGCATTGGGAGAGAAGGTGTTGGGAATAGTGACTTTATTCAGAGAGCCAGCAGAGCCAGAGGACGGTGGGTGTGTCCCAAAGAACCGTCTCCCCCAAGTCACAGTTCAGATTCATTTCACCCTGAAAGGAGAGGGGATGTGCGCCGCTGTTGCAAACATCCTGGTGCCGGAATCCTCTGTTCTTGCAGCTGACCTTGTGCGTTACAGGTCAAGCTGTGTCTGTGAGCCCCCAACAAAAGTATTATTGCCTGTTCCGCAACCTTTTATCTCTGTGTGACTGCTAAAGTGTCATACTCTAAACGCTCAGAACCTTGAGAATGGACTACTGTGTATATTTCAGGCTATGAAAACAAACAAACAGAAACACTAAGATCATGTCATCTGATCGCATTGCTTCAGGGCAAATAGATTTGGAGTGGCGGGGAGGGGCAGAAATGGTGGCAACCTTCCTTCTTTTTCTTAATATTTGACCATTTTAATCGTGATGTATCAAAAATAAAATCTGTGAAGGAAAGAAATGGACTAAAGACAACTTAGTAGCAAAAGCGATACCAGACAGAGGTTAAAGGGAAAAAAAAAAAAACATTTCACATGGAGTGGGGTTTCTTCTTCCCTGTTATGCTTGGAATACCTGAATGGAGCTCTCTAATGTGGGGTGAAAGAAGTTTGGAGCAAAACAATACATATGCCCACAGGCCTGTTTATATGAAATACAAAATTTGCACGCATAGGCATAAAAGTTGAGAAAAGAACAAGGAGGCAATTGTTGATGAAATTCAGGTTAGAGGTTGCCTCCAGGGCAAATGGAGAGAGTGCTGGCGAAGGCTTCCAGTGGCTGGCAGCGAGCTATTTCTTGACACCGTGGTGCTTCTGTATGTTTTCCTCCTTCAGAAATACGTTCATTTATTTTTAAGCCATTTTTATGACGTATGCACACCCCGTCATTAAAAAAAAAAAAAGTTTACATAGGAAGGGACAAAAAGATATGAATCGCAGAGATAAATCTTGGTCTGCAAGGGAAACAGAGAACCTACATTTTCTTTCTGGGTTCGGCAACACAGAGGGACACGTGGAAGAACTCTGAGATGGATATAAAGTGTGATTTCATCATCCCTGACCATCACTAGGACCATTAGGGAACTAGGTTCTTTCTTTTTCCCATTTGGAAAGCTCTCTCACTCCCCACTTCTTGAAGGAGAGTGGGTTGGATTCACATGGCATTTTGGTCGGTGGCTCGGGCCCAGAGTTGCATGGGCACCTCCTGTGTTTATCTAGTCCCTTAACCCGTGCATGTAATTAATATTAGGAAGGTATAATGATGTCTGTGTTTCTCTGTCTGTCCATCTCTCCATCCACTGACCCATCTATCCATGTCTTCGTTTGCTCATCTAATGGTCTAGATAGATAAATTATAGACACATAGATAGATGTAGACAGTTGATTGACAAGTAGATAGAGTGATAGAGGGATGGATGGATTAGTGGGCAGAAAGATAGGACTGATAAATATAGAGGCGATAGGTAGTCGCTCAGACTTGTCTGACTCTTTTGTGACCCCATGGACTGCAGCCCCCCAGGCTCCTCGGCCCATGGGATTCTCCAGGCAAGAATCCTGGACTGGGGTGCCACTTCCTCCTCCAGGGGGTCTTCCCGACCCAGGGGTGGAACCCGGATACGGTAGGCGGATTCTTTACCCACTTGAGCCATTCGGGAAGCCCCAGTAGATAATAGGTAATACAAAGTAGATAATACAAGATATTAATAGAAGGAAAGAGAGAGGACGAAAGGAAGAAAAAGAAAGAAATACAGAAAGAAAGAAAAGGTAGAGTAGACATATCAACTCTGGACAAAATATTCTTTTCCTTCGCACATTTCAGCCTTTAGCTGGATACATTTTTCTCCCCGGTTCATGACTTGCTGTCACCATCTGAAACCAGGGGAAGCCGCACCTCTCCGGTTTCACTTTCTTCTGCTGCAGGCTGTTTGCTTGTTATTTTTCTTCCCCCTCCTATTTCCATAACACGTCCTTTCTTCCCCATTTACCTGCCCGGTTACATCCGCGCTGTTGCATGTCACGTGTGCATTTTAAAACTTCTTGCAGTTGCAGTCTTTACCCCCCGCCAGATGCCCTCTTTTCCTCCACCTTTGAGTAACATCCATCCATCATTCTTGACATCTCAGCTGACCCCTCTCCTCAGCGAACCTTCCCATTTCGGTTCCTCCCGCGCACACCCTTTAGCTCTCTACCATTCTCTACGAATCCCCTTTTTATTTCCTTAGGGGCAGGGAGACATTAAATATTTATGTCTCCCTTCTCTCATTTAAAGAGCTTTTTAGGCACTAAGCCTTCAAGCCTCAGGGAATTTTTGTAGCAGAGCAAGAAGAAAGACAACGGGTCAATAAATAAATTCTCCTTCTAATTTGTGTGTTTCTACAATTCTATGAGCATCCGACTGGGAGAAATGATGGTGTGTGTCATGGGGAGTGCGACTGTCGTAAGGGACCCGTCCCCTGAGCGAGAGGCAGGTTTCTGATACATACCAGGGTTTTGCCGAGCCTGAAGGAGGAATGGGGAAGCGTGGTCTGAAGGCTGTGTAAGCAAGGTGCGTACCTGAGCTGCCATTGCTCAGCCTGAGAGGGCTGAATGATCTTCCCTGGTATTGCTGTTCAGTCACTACGTCGCGTCCGACTCTTTGTGACCTCATGGACTGCAGCCTGCCAGGCTCCTCTGTCGTTCACTGTCTCCCAGAGTTTGCTCAGAGTCATGTCCATCGAGTCGGTGACGCCATCCAACCATCTCATCCTCTGTCTCCCCTTTCGCCTCCTGCCTTCAATCTTTCCCAGCATCAGGGTCTTTTCAAATGAGTCCGTACTTCGCATCAGGTGGCCAAAGTATTGGGGCTTCACCAATACTTCACCAATGTTCCACTGAACATTCAGGACTGATTTCCTTTAGGATGGACTGGTTGCATGTCCTTGAAGTCCAAGGGATTCTCAAGAGTCTTCTCCAACATCGAGGTTCAAAAGCATCATTTCTTCGGTGCTCAGCTTTCTTTATGGTCCAACTCTCACACCCATACATGACTTCTGGAAAAACCATAGCATCAGGTGGCCAAAGGATTGGAGCTTCATCTTCAGCATCAGTCCTTCCGATGAATGTTCAGGGTTGATGTCCTTTAGAACTGACTGGTTTAGGATTGATTCGTGGAAAACCATCTACTCTGTATTCAGCATGGAAGCAAACTAACTGAAGAACAGCTCAGTCGTGTCCGACTCTTTACAACCCCATGGACATCAGGCTCCTCCATTCACGGGATTTTCTAGACAAGAGTACTGGAGTGGTTTGTCATTTCCTTCTCCAGGGAATCTTCCGGACCCAGGGAGTGAACCCAGGTCTCCCGCATTGTAAACAGATGGTTTACCATCTGAGCCACCAGGGAAGTCCATGGATGACACAGTGAACCACAAAGAAACAAAGACCAGATCTGTGGCAGATCCCTGGAAAGCATGGCCCAGACAGAGCTGAACTTTCTCTCTGGCTTATTGAAACAGCCCTCAACGTTCTGAGGTCAGCTGACCTACAAAAACCAACACTGCATTTGCTCTATAATTTAGCCAGGACTAGCAAACTCTGGGACTTAGCAGCAGCAGCGACTTAGCGACTTAGCAGCAGCAGCAAGCTCTGGGAGACAGTGAAGGACAGGGCAGCCCGGCGTGCTGCAGTCCACAAGGGAGCAAAGAGTCGGATACGACTTAGCGACTGAACAACAGCAACTAATTCTAGGAGGCATCGTACTACCGGCATTCATCAACGTTGTCAAACGCTTTCTGCGTGGTGGGGATAAACGGTGTCTTTTCCTTATTCCACGTTTCGTGACAACTTGGCTGCTGCTGCTGCTGCTAAGTCACTTCAGTCGTGTCCGACTCTGTGCAGCCCCATAGACGGCAGCCCAGCAGGCTCCCCCGTCCCTAGACAGGGGTAATCAGGCAGTGGACACAGTCTGAGGGCTTCCCAGGTGGCTCTGGCGGTAAAGAACCCACCTGCCATGCAGGAGACTCCAGAGAGGCGGGTTCGACCCCTGGGTGGGGAAGATCCCCTGCAGGAGGGCAGGGCACCCCACTCCAGTATTCCTGCCTGAAGCATCTCACGGACAGAGGAGCCTGGCGGGCTACAGCCCACGGGGTCGCAAAGAGTCAGCCACGACTGAATCGATTCAGCACGTGTGCAGGCTGTCTGAAATCTAACACAATGGAAATAGAAAACTTCCTGTAAGCTCACTCTTCTTCATGGCAAAGGCTTCATTTATTATGAATATCAGAAGCCGATATAAGCATCATGGCGGGGCTAAGCACTGAGTTGTACAGAAGTCTGACCTATCCAGTGAGGTCCTTGTGTCGATAGCTTCCTGGCTCTGTAATTTTTCATTGTTTTGTTAATTTTTATTAGGCTGCACTGGTCTTAGCTGTGACATGTGGGATCTAGTTTTCTGACCAGGAATTGAACACACGCCCCATGCACTGGGGTCCTGGAGCCTTAGCCACTGACCATCAGTGAAGTCCAAGATTTGTAGTTTGTTTGTTATCTTGAGTCAGAGGGTAAAGAATTCACCTGCAATGCAGGAGACGTAGGTTCGATCCCTGGGTCAGGAAGATCCCCTGGGGAAGGAAATGGCAACCCACTCCAGCATTCTTGCCTGGAGAATCCCATGAAGGGAGCAGCCTGGCGGGCTACAGTCTGTGGGTTCGCAAAAGAGTTGGACACAAGTTACTAACTAACACAACAATTCCAACTTCCCAGGTACTTCAACGGTGTCAAATGCCAACAGATAGCAGATATCCAGTCTTGAAAATTATCTGCAATTACGCCCGTAATCAGTTTGTGTTTATTAACGCTGCTGGAATCTTTAGGCTGTAAGTTACTGTCTCTTTTTGCTAGTTCTACCAGTCACTGTACACTGGATGCCTCCAAAGACGGATGCTGACTTCTCACTCTCTGTCATCGTATAGAGTTAAGAGAGAGTAACCGCCAGAATGTCCCTCCAAACAACCCGCAGACCCAGTAACCTGACCGGCATTGTACTCGTAGATAAGAATTACGGAGATAAGATACAGGCTCCAAATAGCAGGACATAAATCCTGGGCTGGGATATCAAAGCAGTCCATCCTAAAGGAGATCAGTCCTGAATATTCACTGGAAGGACGGATGCTGAAGCTGAAACTCCAATCCTTTGGCCACCTGATGCGAAGAACTGACTCCTCGGAAAACACCCTGATGCTGGGAAAGATTGAAGGCAGGAGGAGAAGGGGACGACAGAGGATGAGATGGTTGCATGGCGTCACCGACTTGACGGACGTGAGTTTCAGCAAGTTCTGGGAGTTGCTGAAGGACAGGGAAGCCTGGCGTGCTGCAGTCCATGGAATCCTCCAGGCCAGAATACTGGAGTGGGTGGCCTCTCCCTTCTCCAGGGGATCTGCCCAACCCAGGGACTGAACCCAGGTCTCCCATATTGCAAGAGGATTCTTTACCAGCTGAGCCACCAGGGAAGCCCAAGAACACTGGAGTGGGTAGCCTCTCCCTTCTCCAGGGGATCTTCCCAACCCAGGAATCGAACCAGGGTCTCCTGCACTGCAGGCAGACGCTCTACCAACTCAGCTATCAGGGAAAACCTTGGATGATTTAAATAATCAGATCTTTCTACTCTCGTGGCTACATTTCAATCTTGTTTTTTCTTTCTTTTTCTTTTTTTCTCCTACCACCAACTCTAAATTTCAGGGAGCAACAGAAGACGGTAAAAGTTAATTCCCTTTTACGTTTTTTTCCATTGTAAGATTTTTATTAACTGCCAGAGTTCCTGGACTGAACAAAGGACATTTAGAATTCTCTCATGCGTTTCAGTCGGGGAATGCTTCAAGTTAATTCAAAGAAAATCTGCTAGTTTCAGACATGACGGGGAAGAGAGTAAGAAAAAAAATTATTTTAATATATGTACATTTATTTATGTATTTATTTATGCATTTATATATTTTTATGTATTTACGCAATTATATATTTATTTACGCTCAAGGGTTTAGCTGCTCTGTGTAGTGTGTGATCTTAGTTTCTGGACCAGGGATTGAATCTCTGTCCCCTGAACTGCAAGGCAGATTTCCTAACCACCAGCCCACCAGGGAAGTGCTGTAAGGAAACTTGAGATCCTTGTAAGGGGGTAGTTTGAGGCTCTCTGCTCTACAACTCTGATTCTGTACTAATCACAAATATTAGCACATTTCTAACATACTCATGAGCAATTAGAAGCGAATTTAAAATGAGTTGGCANAAGCATCAATTCTTAGGTTCTCAGCCTTCTTCACAGTCCAACTCTCACATCCATACGTGACCACTGGAAAAACCATAGCCTTGACTACACGGACCTTAGTCGGCAAAGTAATGTCTCTGCTTTTGAATATGCTATCTAGGTTGGTCATAACTTTCCTTCCAAGGAGTAAGCGTCTTTTAATTTCGTGGCTGCAATCACCACCTGCAGTTATTTTGGAGCCCCCAAAAATAGTCTGCCTTTCTTTATTATTATTTTTTTTTAAATTTATTTTAATTTAAAAAGTCAGCATTAAATTCCAATAACATACAATGCACGCTATTTAAATATATACAAGGTAACCAGTTAAAATGTACATTTAAAATATACAAGCTAATGCTTTTTAATGTATTCACGGACTTACCACCACCACAATCCAGGTCAGGACACTTCTTTCCTCCAAAAAGAACTCTTATAGCCGGTAAGTCACTTCTCATTCCCGGTCACCTCAGTGCCCTTGGAAGCCACGAATCTCCCTTCTGTCTGTAGGTTTTCTTATTCTGCGTGTTTTAAGTGAAAAAGCGCACAGCCTGTGCACTCTTTCGGGATTGGCGTCTTTCATCTGGTGAGTGCCGAAGGACTGATGCTTTGGAACTGTGGTGTTGGAGAAGACTCTTGAGAGTCCCTTGGATGACCAGGAGATCCAAGCGGTCCATCCTAAAGGAGATCAGTCCTTAATATTTATAAGAAAAAGTGATGCTGAAGCTCTGATACTCTGTCCACCTGATGTGAAGAGCCAACTCATTGGAAAAGACCCTGATGCTGGGAAAGATTGAGGGCAGGAGGAGAAGGGGACGACAGAGGATGAGATGGTTGGATGGCGTCACTGACTCGATGGACATGAGTTTGAGTATCTGATTTTGGGCTTCTCTCATTAGAGGAGGTCTTCTCCCTTTAGTGTGTGTGTCTATATGCTTTAACTTTCTTTCCCAAATATGGACATTGCATCATCCATGGTCCGACTTTCACTAACACCAACTATAAATATATTCAGAATCCTTCCTTGTTATCCTCATCTTTCTCTGTTTACTTTGGCTGTGTCTTTGCGGCTGAGCGTGGGCTTTCCCTAGCTGAGGCCAGCGGGGGCTACTGTCCAGCTGCGGTGTGGGGCGTCTCACTGCGGGGGTTTCTCCTGCTGCAGAGGAAGGTCTCCAGGGCACAGACTCCACAGCTGTGGCGCACGGGCTTCACTGCCCCAGGGCATGTGGGATCTTCCGGGGCCAGGGGTCAAACCTGTTATCCCTGTACTGGCAGGTGAATTCCTAACCACTGACACCGCTAGGCAAGTCCGTGTCTTATCTGCATAAACCTGGCACTGATTCCTATGCACAAAGATATGGCTGTTCAAAACATACTTATCATCCTGCCTTATTCTTTTCTACATCACTTTCACTATTTCACTGTGTCTCGTTGTCCCAGTGGGTCCTACAAACTCTTGAATAATATCCATAAACCTACATCACCGTCTATCATCTTTGAAAGGTCAGCTTGTTTGGTGAAGAGCGACAGAGAGACACATTTCAGCTTCGTCCTGACACCGTCTCCCCATCCACCCCTACTTTGGATCAGTGTGACGATGCTATTTTTTTTGCATTTGTATAACAGATAAATTATGCGTGGCAAACACCTGCCTCGGTGCTTTTTACCCTCCTCGGTATGTTGCTTTAACATTCATCCGCGTGACCGGCTGGATCCAGATTCCCTTTTCCTTTTGAGAAGGGCTCCTTCATGTTTCTGCAGGTCTCCCGTGTTTGGAAATATCTTCCCTGTGACATTCACAGTTGAATGACGGCAGCTCAGGGTAGGAAATGTCTCCATCTCTGTGACTTGCCCCCCGGGGGTCTCTCAAGTAATTGTTCCCTTTTAGGTCACTCCATCACTGATGAAGTCTGCCTCAGAAATCCCTTCTCAAAGGATTATGGGCGAGGCAGAAATTCAGCTTGTTTCCTGTCCGGATGCTGCTTCCATTTTTCGGTCAAAACACATGTTGCATCTTAGTAGTTTATTTCATGTAGCTCAGATTACAGAAGTCTAACCTCCCCGTCTAACTCCTTCAAGTCTTTCTGCTCTGTGATCAGTTACTGTCCACCTTCATTTCATCTTTATAACGCTATTGCTTTTCTCTCCAATTTTGCCGTCTCTGTGTGGCGTACTTCAATTTTTTTTTTTTCATCATCCGCTGCAGTTTATTTTCATTGCTTCTCAGATCCCACGGCATCCATGGGATTTTATTTCAAAGGGGCCATAATTGACTTAAGTTACTTGCATCCTCCAAAATAATGTGTGAAGTGTTGTTTCACATTCTGCCAAAATGATGTTCCCCGCGATTTCCTCTGCTTTTGCTTCCTACGAGTCGGCTTGTTTACTTACTTATTGTCTTCTTTCTTTTTCTTTCTCTTTCTTTCCCTCATTCTCCCCCCTTCCCTCCTTTCCATGCTTACATCCATCCTTCGCTCCATCAGGCCTTCCTTCCGGGCCTCATTCTGTATTTATTTTCTATTTAATAGATGAGGTGCACTTTTCACATTATTCACCCAAGTCACTCTCTGCTCCTGTCGTTCAGCCTCTCCGTTGCGTCCGACTCTTTGTGGCCCCACGGACGGCAGCCCGCCAGGCTTCCCTGTCCAACACCAACTCCCGGAGCCTGCTCAGACTCACGTCCGTTGACTCGCCGATGCCATCCGACCATCTCATCCCCTGTCTCCCCTTCTCCTCCCGCCCTCAGTCTTTCCCGGCATCAGGGCTTTTCATCCCATTAGTTGCTATCAGCCTTCCCAGGTGGCTCAGGGGTGAAGAATCCGCCTGCCAATGCAGGAGACCCAAGTTTGATCCCTGGGTTGGGGAAATCCCTCTGGAAAAGAAAACGGCAACCCACTCCAGTTTCCTGGCCCGGGAAATCCCACGGACAGAGGAGCCCGGTGGGCTCTATAATCCCTGGGGTCGCAAAGACTCAGACACGACTGAAGTGACTTGGAAAACACACATCAGGGGGCTATAAGAAATTGATTTCAGGCCAAGGTCAGTGGAACTGAAAAACATTTTCTGCCCAGAGTGATGACTTGGCTGCATCAGAGGAAGTGATAGTGCCTGACCAAAGTCTTCATTTTTCTAATGCAAAAAATAATAATAATAATAGCAGTCGAATGAGAATTAATGAAAGAGGGAATTGGATACAGAAAAAGGGGGAGGAATAAAGAACCGTTAAATAGAATATTCAACGTTTTCTCTGAAATAATGAATTAGAGATTTTTTTTTTTTTTCCTGAGAAAATGCTAGAAGAAAATGGTCTTTCAAAACTGTTCTTCCTCCTGGGCACAGAGCCACACAAAACTTTAAATTCAGAAATACACATGCACCCCAGTGTTCATGGTAGCACTGTTTACAACAGCCAAGACGTGGAAGCAACCTAAGTGACCATCCACAGGGGGACGGATAAGGAAGATGTGGTACCTATACAGCACGGAATACTACTCGGCCCCGAAAAAGAATGAACGAACGCCGTCTGCAGCAACGTGCCTCCAGCTAGAGACTGTCATACTCAGTGAAGCCGTCAGACACAGAAAGACAAAATCGCATCATGTCCCTTATACGTGGACTCTGAAAAGATCACACGACCGAACTTATTCACAAAGCAGAGATAGACTTATAGACACGGACAGCTTAATGGCTACCAGGGGAGAAAAGGAGGGAGGGATAAATGACCAGTTTGGGATTAGCAGGTACACAATACTATGTATCACATAGATAAACAACAAGGCCCTGCTCTCTAGCACAGGGAACTCTGTTCGATGTCGATAATATCTATAATGATCTGTAATGGAAAAGAATCGAATATATATATATATATATATGATATATATAGGCCCAAAGTTCATTTGAGTTTTTCCATAATATCTTATAGAACATTTTGCCAGCTCTCTCTCTCTCTCGCTCTCTCTCTCTTTCTCTTTCTCTCTCTCTCTCTCTTTCTCTCTCTCTCTCTCTCTCTCTCTCTCTCTTTCTCTCTCTCTCTCTCT
>SJYQ01000296.1:265708-344126 GCA_006410935.1 Redunca redunca
TCTCTCTCTCTCTCTTTCTCTCTCTCTCTCTTTCTCTCTCTCTCTCTTTCTCTCTCTCTCTCTCTCTATATATATATATATATGGGAAGTCACTCAGTCATGTCCAACTCTTTGCGACCTCGTGGACTGTAGTCCGTCAGACTTCTCTGTCCATGTGATGCTTCAGGCAAGGATACTGGAGTGGGTTGCCCTTCCCTTCTCCAGTGTTCTCATTAAACCAATGTTATTGCCCTCAGTGTGAAAATGCTGTTAGTGAAAAGCCTCATTCAACTTTCCATTATTTAAAAAAAAAAAAAAAGAGGCACACACCAGGCTTTTGGAAAGAAAAAACAAGGGTATTTTCTCCATTTGGAGAAGGACATGGTAACCCACTCCAGTCTTATTGCCTGGAGCATCCCATGGACGGAGGAGTCTGGGGGGCTAGAGTCCTTGGGGTCAGAAAGAATCGTTCACAACTGAGCAACTGTGTGTGTGTGTGTGTGTGTGTGTGCACATATAATTGAATCAGTTTCTGCACACTTGAAACTATCACATTGCAACTGCATTGAACTTCAATAAGAATCTTTTTGATGATTAAAAAAAAAAAACTAGTGTAAATCCTCTTCATGACCATGGCAGATTGGAAAAACTGAAAAATAAAAATGTTAGCAGTTTGGTGAGATTTTCAGTTGAAAACAATAGAAACATAAATTGTTAACGAAAACATCCTTTTCTTCCCAAGGCCTTGCCACGGCTGGCAGTGGGGTCTTCGGCCTCTTTATTTTTTGTCCCCCCCCACCCGCTTCTCTCGGAGACGAGCACTGCTGCCTGAGGCAGCGCACAGGGCTGCGGACTATTCATACTCCGGGTCGTTCACCATCCCAGGCAGCGCTGCTCGTGGAGCTCGTGGCCATCAAGGCGCCTTCAACCCCAGGCATCACGTTAGCTCTTTATCCGTATCCATCCTCTTTCTTTTCCTTTTTGCCTGGGAAATACACCAGCTGTTTCCAGGCAGCACAGGGGATGCTCCGAATTCAGAGCGATTGCTCGGCGACTCAGTGGGAGTGATGACAAGGTCCACTGAAAGACCTCGCCTCTTGACTGTTTTCCAAGACGACCCAGTTCCTGGGGGAGGGGGCCATCGTTTGAGACCAGAACCTAAAGCATAGCGGCAGGGAAAAACGGGGACTGGAGACACCCTGCTTTATGCAGCTGAGGACACCCACGGCCCACTCAAGAACCCGGCCCTTGTATCCATCTCCTGATTAGATTTGCGAGCTGTGGGCGTCCTGAGAAATACGTCTGGACCCCAAATCACATCCTTTCTGCCTTCTCACCATTCTCCAGGGTGGCAGAGAGCTTGGGGAACCCCCTCCATCAGTCTTTTTTTCACAGTGTGTCTCAGCTTCATATTTCAAATAGCTTTAGGCAGCGAGGGGCAGGAGGGGTGGGGGGGAGCGGAGAGGGGGTGAGAAAAAGGTGGTTGAAAGTTACAAATGTATGCCTAACAGAGCAGTCGTAAAACTTCCAGTGGAAATGAAAAGCTGGTATGCCAGAGTTAAGGGGCCATCCTGTATGTTAATAAAATATTATATAGCTTCAAATAGGAACCATTTTTTTTAAATTAGAACATGACTGCAATATTGTCATTGTTTTTGCCATACGTCAACAGGAATCAGCCATGGGTTAGGGTTAGGGTCCCCTCCCTCTTGAACGTCTCTCCCGCCTCCCGCTGCATCACACCCGTCTACGCTGGGACCGCGCGCTGGCTTTGAGCTCCCCAAGGCATAAGCCAACTCCCACTAGCTGTCTGCTTGACATATGCTAATGTGGATGCTTCAAAGCTCTTCTCCCAGATCATCCCACCCTCTCTTTCCCTGACAGTATCCACAATGTCTCCTTTGCTGCCGTGCAAGTGCTATCATGAGTACCATCCTCGCAGATTCCATATATATGGATTAATGTACGATATTTGTCTGTCTTTTTCTGACTTATTTCACTCCGTATGGTCTTCCCTGGTGGCTCACGTGGTAAAGAATCTGCCTGCAGTGCAGGAGACCTGGGTTCAAGTCCTGGGTCAGGAAGACCCCCTGGAGAAGGGAACGGCTACCCACTGCAGTATTCTTGCCTGGAGAATCCCCAGACAGAGGAGCCTGGTGGGCTACAGTCAACAGGGTCGCAAAGAGTGGGACATGACTGAGCAATTAACACTTTCACTGTGTCTAATAGGCTCTAGGTTCATCGACCTCATTAGAACTGAGTGAAATGAGTTCTTCTGTATAGCTGAGTACTATTCAGTTCAGTTCCATTCAGTTGCTCAGTCGTGTCCGACTCTGCGACGCCATGGATTGCAGCATGCCAGGCCTCCCTGTCCATCACCAACTCCCACAGTTTGCCCAAACTCATGTCCATTGAGTCGATGCCATCCAACAGTCTCATCCTCTGTCGTCCCCTTCTCCTCCTGCCTTCAGTCTTTCCCAGCATCAGGGTCTTTTCCAATGAGTCAGCTCTTAGCATCAGATGACCAAAGGATTGGAGTTTCAGCTTCAGCATCAGCCCTTCCAATGAACATTCAGGGCTGATCTCCTTAAGGCCGACTGGGTGGATCACCTTGCCGTCCAAGGGGCTCTCAAGAGTCTTCTCCAACACCACAGTTCAAAAGCATCAATTCTTCGACTCTCAATTCCTTTATAGTCCAGTGCTCACATCCCTACATGACCCCTGGAAAAACCAGTACTATTAGGCGCCGTGTATTACCATTTGGCAAAGATTACTGGGCTCTATCAAACACGTCTCTGCTTCCCTGTTTTTAAGAGTATTTATCTGATGGCCATGCTGAATCTTCATTGCTGGGCAGACTCTTCTCTAGTTGCCGTGAGTAGGGGAGGCTCTCTAGTTGTGGTGTGTGGGCTGCTCATTGCTGTGGCCTCTTTTGTGGCGGTTTGCAGGGTCCAGAACTCGGGCTTCAGTAGCTGTGGGGCCTGGGCTCAGTTGCTCCACGGCATGTGGGATCTCCCCAGACCAGGGATCGAACCCATGTCCCTGGTGTTGCAAAGCAGACTCTTAACCCCCGGACCACCAGGGAAGTCCACCATCATGCATTTTAATGAAATATTATAAAACTTGAAAGAGGAACCATGACTTATCATTTGGCAAAAGTCATTGGACACTGTGGACTTCCACAGTGTGGCTGAGTGGTAAAGAATCCACTTGCCAGGGCAGGAGATGAAAGAGACATGAGTTTGACCCCTGGGCCGGGAAGATCCCCTGGAGAAGGAAATGGCAACCCACTCCTGTATTCTCACCCAGAGCATCCCATGGACAGAGAAGCCTGGCGGGTGGAAGTCCATGGGGTCACAAAGAGTCAGACACAGCGGAGGAACTCAAAGACAGCAGTGGACGCTGTAAACACATCTTCTGCTTTGTATGAGACACACCTCGGTGTGTTTGCTCCTACCGTGTACAAAGTAGACGAGTGAGCTGTGGGTCCCGGCACCCTACAGGCAGCAGACAGTAGTGTACCACAAAGTGTCTGTAAACCTCCTTCTTACCAGTCCTTCAAGACCCTGTCACTGCTAATTTTCTCTCAAATCTGTCTTATCCTGGAAGTCAGTGACATCCATCCCTGTTTATGTAAGACAGTGGAAAAATCCCCACCTACTTTATTCAGGGGAAAATTCCAAGGATGGTGAATGTGTCCATTATACTAACGGTATTTTATCGAAACTCTAATATGTGTGTGTACACACACTCACCGGAGAAGGCGATGGCACCCCACTCCAGTACTCTTGCCTGGAAAATCCCATGGATGGAGGAGCCTGGAAGGCTGCAGTCGCGACTTCACTTTCTCTTTTCACTTTCATGCATTGGAGAAGGAAATGGCAACCCACTCCAGTGCTCTTGCCTGGGGAATCCCAGGGACGGGGGAGCCTGGTGGGCTGCCGTCTATGGGGTCCCACAGGGTCAGACACGACTGAAGTGACTTAGCAACACACTCTCACAGTGAGTGATGATGGATGGTCAGCGCACGTTATCAAAACAGCCCAGAGGGAAAACTGAAGGCTTGCTGATTTGGGGACTACAAAGAAGCCCGCATGCCTCAACTAAGACTCTGTCGTAACCATATATGTGCTTAGTTGCTCAGTCATGTCTGCCTCTTTGCGACACCGCAGACTGTAGCCCGCCAGGCTCCTCTGTCCGTGGGATTCTCCAGGAAAGAATACTGGAGTGGGTTGCCATGCCCTCCTCCAAGGGATCTTCCCAACCCAAGGATCAAACCCAGGTCTCTGACATTGCAGGCAATTCTTTACCATCTGAGCCACCAGGGAAGCCCGAGCATAGATAAAAGAACAAATAAATATTTTTTTAAATTCAGCATGCCAAGGAATATGAATAAAAGCCTAACTAATCAATGCTTTCTATTAACAAATGTCCCACAGTTGAGCCATTTTGCTCAGAATTTAGCTTCCGCTACACTGTGCAAAACCATAATAACGATCTCCACAAAATTTGGTCACTCAGAAAAAAAGAATTTGTTTTTTCAGATACTTGGATGATTCAAATGAGCCATCTCTCATTTCTTTCATGATGCCAGATGCTCGGAGAGGCTAGCTTAATTACCTTAACCAAACAAATGTATCCCTCAAGACAAGTAAAAAGTTGCCATATTTCACCATAATTTGGAGGTGTAGGATGGTACATATATGCTTATCAGCCAAGCTTCTTGTCTTCTCTCCCTGGGAATCCACATTTACAATATGTTATTCGCAAGGAGATATCCATAGATCAAGTAATTACTGTTGTTTCATAGACAAACAAGACGATTTGTCAGGGGGGGAAATGGGGTAACTAGGGGAAACTGCAGCAGTGATTACAGAGAAATATTTCAGAATACAAAGCATTCTTTGTGGGGCTTGTTGTCTGTTTATTCATGTTGGGTTACTGGATAGCCATTTGTGAAAGAGGAAGAGAGGAAGCAACAATGCGAGACAAAAGGACAGATGGATGGATGGATAGATGGAGAGAAGGAAGGATGGAAAGATGATGGGTGGATGGGAGGATGATGGATGATGGATGATTGATGGATGGATGGATAGAAAGATGATGGGTGATGGAAGGAAGGATGGATGATGGATGAATGGATAGAAAGATGATGGATGGAAGGATGGATGGATGGTTGAATGGATAGAAGGATGATGGATGATGGATGGAAGGAAGGAAGGATGATGGATGGATGAATGGATAGAAGGATGGATGGATGGAAGGATGGAGGATGGATGGAAGGAAGGATGGATGATGGATGGATAGAAGAATGATAGATGATGGATGGAAGGACGGATGAATGGATGGAAGGATGGATGATGGATGAATCGATAGAAGGATGATGCATGATGGATGGAAGGATGGATGGGTGGATGATGGATGGAAGGAAGGATGGATGATGGATGAATGGATAGAAAGATGATGGATGATGGATGGAAGGGTGGATGGATGATGCATGGATGACTAATAGATGAATGATGGATGGGTGGATGGATGATGGATGAATGGATGGAAGGAAGCAAGGGAGGGAGGGAGGCAGGGAGGGAGGAGAAAAGAAGGCTTTACCATACTCTGTCATCTGGCATCATTTTAAATAGCATGAAAATACTTTGTGTACTGTAAAGGTCCACTCTTCACTCACCTGGAAATTCATCTCAGTTACTGTTAGACTTTTCACAGAACATCGACACAACTGAACACCCAGGGCGTGTAGGCTTGCCCCAGCAGCGCCCCACCCCCCAACACACACACCAGTTCCTGAGTTCCTCATCTCTTCCTTTGTACCCTCAGCCTCACTGGTGATGTTCACTCACCCTTGGCAGTCACTTCAGATCATACCTAGGGTTTGCAATCTGATTTACTGCTCAACAGAGGCAGTGTGATTCTGGACACGAAACATCACCAGGGGTGAGAAGTCTCAAAAGCTGTTGTGCACTCCTTTTTTTAAATTTTATATATATATATATATATATCTATCTTATGTACTGATTTGGTTACACTAAGTCTTGTGGCACTCAGGATTTTTTTTGTTTGTTTGGTCAGTTGTGGCATGCAAACTCTCGGTTGTAGCTTGAGGGGTCCAATAACAGTTCCCTGACTGGGGATTGAACCAGGGTCCCCTGTACTCGGAGCTCAGAGTCTTAGCCACTGGACCAGCACGGAAGTCCTGCTCTCTCTAGGTTTTTATTAACGGTACATATAGGGTGAAAACGCTGAAAGGAATCTTCAGACAGATGAGAGTGCAAGGGATAGGGCTTCCCTGCTGACTCGGTGGTAAAGATTGTGCATGTCAGGGAAGGAGGCACGAGCTTGATCCCTGATCTGGGAAGATTCCACACACCACAGAACAACTAAGGCCAAGCACCACAGCTACTGAGTCTGTGCTCCAGAGCCCAGGGACCGTGACCGCTGAAGCCTCCCACCCTCGAGCCTGTGCTCGGCAACAAGGGAGACCACCAGAGGGGGAAGACCCTGCACCACAAAGCAGNCCCTGCACCAGAAAGCAGGGAAGAGCCCTGCTCGCCTCGACTAGAGGAGACCTTGAACAGCAACGGGGACCCAGCACAGCCAAAACTAAGGGAATAAAAATGAAAAAAAAACAAAACAAAACAATGAATGTGTACAATCCAACAGCTTTATTTATTGATTTCTGGCTCTGTTGGGTCATATTCTGCAAGTTACTTTGTCAAATAAGAATACGGTTTCAGACCTGGGGTCTACAGTGCAATCAGTTTGTAGGGTCAAAACACTCTTTCAGTTTACACTTTAAATATTCATGTTACACACTGGGGCTTCCCTGACAGCTCAGCTGGTAAAGAAGCTGCCTGCAATGCAAGAGACCTGGGTTCTATTCCTGGGTCGGGAAGATCCCCTGGAGAAGGGGAAGACTACCTACTCCAGTTTTCTGGCCTGGAGAATTCCACGGACTGTATAGTCCATGGGGTCGCAAAGAGTCAGACACGACTGAGCAACTTTCACTTTCACTTCACTTTACACGTTGAAAGGCAATTCTAGTTAGGGAGGAATAAGAACGAATGCTTACTAGAGGTTCNAGCAGGTATAGGTATGTAAGTAGACAGATATTTGATGGAAAGTTAGATGGTGATTGATGAATAGCTAAATGACAGGTAACTGATGCATAGTTTGATAGATGAATAGACAGATGATGATTTATGAACGAATGGATAGATAGAGAGCTGACCGATAGCTGATAGGTAGATAGGTAGATAACTGATGGATAGATAGATGGATAGATTACTACACAGATGACAGATGAATTAACAGGTAATCGATAGATGAATAGGTAGATATTATGGATAATTGATGATGGGTGGATGGATGGATAGATGAATAGAAATTTATTAATTTTAAAAATATGCAAAGTAAGCTAACATTAGATAATGACATAAAATATTCAAAAGAGATCTTTTTGGCTTTTCCTTTTGCTTCATCTGTTTCTCACAACTGTAACAAAATGATGCACAATTCCTATAAAAGGTGCTCATGCTTTTTATTATTTATAAAAGTACAGAAAGTGTAAAAGTGTGTAGTCATTGAGTTGTACCCGACTCTTTGCGACCCCACAGACTGTGTAGCCCGCCAGGCTCCTCTGTCCATGGGATTCTCCAGGCGAGAATACTGGAGTGGGTCGCCATGCCCTCCTCCAGGGGGATCTTCCCCACCCAGGGATGGAACCGCTGTCTCCTGCATCACAGGCAGAATCTTTACCATCTGAGCCACCAGGGAAGCTCAGAAAAGTACAGAGAGGACACGCAAGCCAGCTAGGAGAGCCCTCCCACAAAGGGCAGCCTCTCTCTCACGCAGTGCTTGTCTCCATGCTGCTTCTGTGTCCTTCAGCACCTCGCGTCTTCATCTCTGCCTCTCCTTTGGCCTCAGAGAACTAGAGACAGGGGGCAGGATGCTTTTCCAAGAACCGCGTGGTCCACTGAAGCGTTTGCTCGGCTGCTGGAGACCTCTCTCCTAGCTGGCTTGTATGTTTCTCAGTCACTCGTCATGTCCGACTCTCTGCGACTCCACGCACCGCAGCACACCAGGCTTCCCCGTCCAACACCATCTCCTAGAGCTTGCTCCAGCTCGACCCCCGGACTAATCATTGGCCTGTATACTGAGCACGTGAGAAAAATCCATTCACGCCTGTGTTCCTTTGTATCATTCACTTTGCTGGTGATAAATGAGTGTGTAGCAGGAGAGAGGAAGGTTAGGGTGGACCCTGCGGTTTATCTGACTTATCAAGTACTTCATGTTTTCCACGCCGTTTAGGGGGTACTGAGAATAAGGAAACCCATACTTTGCACTCAGAGACCTCACAAGCTAGTAGACAGTGAGGAAAAAGCAATACAAGTATTGTAGTAGGTGGTTTAACAGAAGTTTCTGGAAATGGCGTTCTAGAGGCAGCGAGAAGAATGGGATATACAGACTCCTTCTAATTTCCTGTTTGGTTAGGAGTCCTGAACAGACACCTTTGACTAACTGGACCTCCTACTTTTATTCTAACGAAAAGAAGGAAAATAGGGATTTCCTTGGTGGTCCAGTGGTCAGGACAGTGGTCAGGACTCGGAACTTCCACCGCAGGGGACATGGATTCAGTCCCTGGTGAGGGAACTAAGATCCTACAAGCCATGGCTCAGCCAAAACACAAATGAAAAGTTAATCCGAAAGAGAAGGGCCTTCCCTGGTGGCTCAGCCGGTAAAGACTCTGCGTGCAGTTCAGGAGACCTGGGTTCCATCCCCGGGTTGGGAAGATCCCCTGGAGAAGGGAAAGGCTACCCACTCCAATGTTCTGGCCTGGAGAATCCCATGGACTATGCAGTCTATGGGGTCACAAAGAGTCGGACACAACTGAGCAACTACGCACAAAAAGATAAGAGGGAAATACAGAAGGGCCAGGAAACAAGTGTTTTGAAGCACAAATTCAAAGATTAAGTGAAAGTGAAAGTCGCTCAGTTGCATCCAACTCCTTGCGACCCCATGGACTACAGAGTCCTTGGAACTGTCCAGGCTGGAATACTGCAGTGGGTTTCCTTTCCCTTCTCCAGGGGATCTTCCCAACCCAGGGACTCAACCCAGGTCTCCCGCATTGCAGGCAGATTCTTGACCAGCTGAGCCACCAGAAAGCCCAAGAAGATTGGAGTGGGTAGCCTATCCCTTCTCCAGGGGATCTTCCAGACCCAGGAATTCAACAGGGGTCTTCTGTATTGCAGGCGAACTCTTTACCCACTGAGCTATCAGGGAAGCTCAAGAGATTAAAACAGCCTTGAATACATTTAATTCAGCTCTGCTCTCATTTTTAACCAGATGTAACTAACTTTTTTTGGTTTTAAAATAATTTTCCATCTCTATTTGTTCCTCTCACTCATCTGCTGGATATTTTATTCTTAAACTAATCATGAATAATACATAAAATAAAATAAGGGACTTCCCTGGCAGTCCAGTGATTCAGACTTTGCCTTCCAATGCAAAGGGCGTGGGTCCGATCCCTGGTCAGGGAGTTGATACCCCACATTCCCGGCGGTCAAAAAACCAGAACATAAAACCAAACTGATAGTGTAACAAATTCAATAAAGACCTTTAAAAATGGTCCACATCAAAAAAAAATTCAAAAAAATGAAACAAATTACCTTCTGAATTGAGGAGCCTAGTGGGCTGCCGTCTATGGGGTCGCACATAGTCAGACACAACCGCAGGGACTTAGCAGCAGCGGCGGCAGCAGGTAGACGCCTGTGGCATGGCTTTGCAATCTCTTATTTGAAAATAATTCGATCCCACAAATAGAGAGAGGGGCACTGACGTGTACGCTGCCCTCTAGAACAGATGGCAGTGGGAAGCTTCTGCATGATACAGGGAGCTGAGCTCGATGCTCTGTGATGGCCTGCAGGAATGGGCTGGGGCCGGGAGGGAGGCTGGAGAGAGAGGGGACAAATGTTACCTGTGGCTGACTCGCATTGATGTACGCCAGAAGCTAACACAACAATTGCAATTCAATGATCCTCTGAAGAGCCTAAGCTATTCCATCTTGTAAAAGAACTCCATCTTGTAAAGGTTCCGGGCAAACAGACTTAGACTTTGGATACTACATATTACCCAACCTTGCCCCACTGCCCATGAGCCAATCGGCCCTTAGGCTAAACCTCCTCACTTTACGTTCAGAGACCTGTGACTTAGCTTGAAAGTAAAAACCATCAACAATCCACACACAAACCCCATAGAAGAAAGTAACCCACCCGTTATCCTTCAGCCTGAACACCCCCTTAAGTAACCAATCAGTTGCCCCTCAGCCTGAATGCCCCCTTTTTACCCTTTTACCTGAATATTCCCTATAAAAGCAGTGTAACCCAAAACTCGGGGCTCCTCTCCTTAGCCGCTGCAACGGTGACGGTGGGAGCCCCAGCTCGAGCTTGGTAATAAAAACTCTCTTGCTTTTGCATCAGATATCAGCTCCCTGGTGGTCCTTGGGAGATTTCGCGACTTGGGCATAACACCTCCAGTGTAAAAGAAATACATTTTTAAAATAATAAATAAAATACAACATTCCCCCCCTCAAGAAATTAGGTCCCATTTTTCAAAGTCGATTTCGTATGTTCTTTGAAAATGGCTTCTTTTCATAAAATGTATCTATTTTCATCCATAAATAAATGACTTGGACTCTGACCACCCCCACCCCACCCCCCGAAAAAGATACCTATGGCCAAAAAAAAAAAAAAGGTCTCGCTGAAACAGAACACTACGTGTATTTTTTTCCTGCAAGACATTAGGAAAAAATAATCAGGATGCCACGCATGTGAAAAATGTGTATCTTTTCAAGACATTTGAAAGGGGGTCAGCAGTATGTGATGACTCTTGCTCACAATATACAAACACACAGCAAATAATAAGAAAAACAAATACGAGTTTGCATAACACTCTCCACACTGCTTTTCATTTGATATTGCTGGGAATGATGTTCCGAAATCAGAGCACGTAAAAGACCTAGGGGGTCTCTGTCTTCATCTGCAGGATACTGTTTTTCTCTTCGACTTTAAATTGGATGAGAGCTCACGGAAACCACGCAGTAAGATCAACTCTGCTAAGAATTTCGTTCAGAAAGATGGTTTTTACGCTCGCGTTGCAGTCCACTCGACATGGAGAGCGCGTGGTAAGAAAAGTGTTTCTGAAAGATACTCCGCACTTCTCCCTTTGAGGTCTAAAATTTTCAGGATTATAACATTAGAACATTCAGAATGATAACAGACATCAGACCTAGGTCTCCTGGGTCTCCTGCATCGGCGGAGATTCTTTACCACTGTGCCCCCTGGGAAGCCCATTTATAACATCAGCACCTTGAATATATTTGGGGGATGAATGAGGCCAGGGGTGACGTTTCTGTTAAGGGGGGAACAATGTGGAAGGAAAGGATTTCTTTATTTTTTTAGAAATTAAAAAAATTAGTTAATAGACTTTTGACTGCAGTGAATCTTCATTGCTACCTAGGCACTCCTGTAGATTAGGTCAACGGGGGCCACTTTTCGTTGTGGTGCTGGAGAAGAGTCTTGAGAGCCCATTGGACTGCAAGGAGATCCAACCAGTCAGTCCATCCAAAAGGAGATCAGTCCTGGGTGTTCATTGGAAGGACTGATGCTGAAGCTGCAGCTCGAATCCTTTGGCCACCTCATGCGAAGAGCTGACTCATTGGAAAAGACTCTGATGCTGGGAGGGGTTGGGGGGCAGGAGGAGAAGGGGACGACCGAGGATGAGATGGCTGGACGGCATCACCGACTCGATGGACGTGAGTTTGAGTGAACTCTGGGAGCTGGTGATGGACAGGGAGGCCTGGCGTGCTGCGATTCATGGGGTCGCAAAGAGTCGGACACGACCGAGCGACTGAACTGACTGACTGACGGGGACTTTATCACTGAAACACTGATCGTTGAGGGATGTATAATCGTTCCTGGAGAGTCTCAAATATACACATATTCATTTCCTTTACAATTCAGAAGACCTGGAGACAACTGACCTTCTGAATTCAACTGAACAATTCAGAAAAGACTCCAATGAGTGTGATATTCTGAATAACCTCTGACATTTCTAGCTCCCCACCTCTCAGTTCCCACTAGCCCTGCAAACTGCCGCTATGGCTGCTGCTCAGTTGCGTCTGACTCTTTGCAACCGCATGGACCGCAGCCCGCCAGGCCTCCCCGTCCATCACCAACTCCCAGAGCTTGCTCAAACCCATGTCCATCCAGTCGGTGATGCCATCCAACCCTCTCATCCTCTGTCGTCCCCTCCTCCTCCTGCCTTCAATCTTTCCCAGCATCAGGGTCTTTTCCAGTGAGTCAGCTCTTTGCATCAGGGGGCCAAAGGACTGGAGCTTCAGCCTCAGCATCAGTCCTTCCAACGCCTCTACTGTTAAGAATCTTTAAACGCTTTTGATAATGGGACGTGTTGAAGACGGAGATCCTGCATGCGGAATTAAAAACCATCTCACATTTTCCCACTGGCTTTTGCAGAAAGTTGCTAAACTCATGAAAAAGCACATACATTCACGATCGCCTTCCATCCAGTGTTGGTGATTTGCAGGATCACATAGAATGGATTTGGGGTAATATCCATATAACGCAAATAGGGACACAGTTTAGGGTTGCTAGCTGGGTTAATGTCTTCTGGGCTTACCCCTGCCCCGGCCAAGCAGCCAAAGGCAAGCTTGTTAAGCACTGTTTCTGTATAAGGAGGCTGTCTCCTCGAGGCTGGCATCGCCGCCTGCTGTTTTAAACTATTTCATAACCTTTAGAAAACCTTTTGCTTTTGTCAGCCCCTGTTCTGTAAGAAAGAGTAAACATTGTTAAGCTGTAAAGCAACCAGAGGCTTAGCTTTTCAAACAGGGCTGTATGGTTTAATGCTCCTGCATGTCATTTTAAAACCAACCTCTCATTTAGGAAATGTTCTGGAGAAGTCGCTCTTAAATGGTATTGTGTGTGTGTGTGTGTGTGTGTGTGTGTGTGAAGTTGCTTCAGGCATGTCCAACTCTTTGCAATGCTGCTGCATGTCATTTTAAAACCAACTTCTTCTTTAGGAAATGTTCTGCAGGAGTGTCTCTTAAATGGTATTGTGTGTGTGTGTGTGTGTGTGTGTGTGTATTAAGTCACCTCAAGCATGTCCAACTCTTTGCAACACCATGGACTGCAGACCACTAGGCTCGTCTGTCCATGGGATTCTCCAGGCAAGAATATTGGAAAAGATTACCACTTCCTTCCCCAGGGGATCTTCCTGACCCAGGGACCAAACCTGTACCTCTTACGTCCCCTGCATTCGTAGGCGGATTGTTTACCACTAGCACCACCTGTTAAGCCACCTCCTCCAATGAGCAGTTATCTGAAGTCTCATATTTTTCTGAGAGAATTGTTGAACTACAGATAGCACTGTTTATTTTGTAAAATGAATATAAAATGTGTATTATATATAAATATATGGATGTATACATACATATGTATATGCATATAGTTATATTTTTTCTGTATAAATATATATGCCCTTTATATATACATATACAGGCTTCCCCTGGAGAAGGAAACGGCAGCCCACTCTAGTCTCCTTGCCTGGAAAATCTCATGCACAGAGGAGCCTGCTGGGCTGCAGTCCCCGGGGCCACAAAGAGTTGGACGCAACTGGGCGATTAACACTTATATGTGCTTCCCAGGTGGCTCAGTGGTAAAGAATCCACCAGCAAATGCAGGGACATGGGTTTGAACCCTGGGTGGGGAAGATCCCCTGGAGGAGGGCATGGCAACCCACTCCGGTATTCTTGCCTGGAGAATCCCAAGGACAGAGGAGCTTGGTGGGCAACAGTCCATGGGGGTCACAAAGAGTCAGACACGACTGAGTGACTGAACTGAACTGAAGCAGGAGATGTTTACTCTTTTTCTTTTTTAAACAATTATTTATTTGTCTTCGCCTGGTCTCAGTAGGAGCATACGCGTTCTTTCAGTTTTGGCATGCAAACCGTTAGTTGTGACATCTGGGTTCGAGTTCCCTGACCAGGGATTGAACCGGGGATCCGTGCGTTGGGAGTGCAGAGTTTTAGCCACTGGACCACCAGGGAAGTCCCTGCTTAGACTTTTTCTGATGTTGATACACATTTTCTGATGTTGAAGTTGTCCCTGCAACTTGCTCTGGCCAGGGTTGGGATGTTGTTCGTCTATGTGACATTGGTCTATTTCCTGGAAAGGCATTTACAATTCTCTCTGTCCTTTCATTCTGGCACCGTTAGGAAAAGAACATTCCATGGATATTTCGCTGTTTCAGGCAGCATCGGAGATGCGTGGAGGCCTGTGGGAAACCCCCTGCATCTTGGTGGCGAGGGCAGCTGATCCACAGACACTGAGCGGGAAAGAGATGGCCTCTTTGAAAAGCCACTCTGCTTTGAGACGGCTCATAATATGGCCGTTTTGCGGAGTAAATGTATTGTATTGTTCAGGCGTTCAGTCATGTCCCATGGACACGGTCCCATGGACACGACCCCATGGACACGACCCCATGGACTGCAGCACGCCAGGCCTCCCTGTCCATCACCAACTCCCGGAGCTTGCTCAGACTCATGTCCATCGAGTCGGTGATGCCATCCAGCCATCTCATCCTCTGTGGTCCCCTACTCCTCCTGCCCTCAATCTTTCCCAGCTTCAGGGTCCTTTCCAACGGGTTGGCTCTTCCCATTGGGTGACATAAGGCAGCAGGCTCGGGAAATGCTTGAGGGTGGAAAGCCAGAATCAGATACAATCACACAGCTTTGCAACTGCCTGAAAGACCTTATGGAGAAGCACTGTGAGGCCTCTAAGTTTACAAGCAGAGATCTGGTCAGACGGCCCCTGGAGCACATCGCCAAGACGCCTTCGCCAACGTCTCTCTCTCTCACACGTGACTTCTCGGACGGGCTTACCTCCCCTGGTGTCAGACGAAATCGTGGCACTCAGAAACGACTTCTCAGAGATGGAAACCACCAGGATTCACTGGATGATGCTGTGAAAGTGCTGCACTCAATGTGTCAGCACATCTGGGAAACTCAGCAGCGGCCACCGGACTGGAAAAGGTCAGGTTTCATTCCAGTCCCAAAGAAAGGCAATGCCAAAGGGTGCATAGCTAGATAAATAGAAGGATGGATGGACAAACAGATAGGTAAAAAGAGATGATATACAGTCTGGGCTCAGAACGTCCTATTCCATAACTCTGGGATATCACTATTCAATTATTAAAGGAAAAATGTATATATATCATGTTCTTCACCGAGACTATTATTTTCATATGCATTTTTCTTTCCCTTTCACTTGTTTTTATTTATATATTTATCTGTTAACACTGAAGAAGAGTTGAAATATGAAATTAGTTTCCTTTATACAACAGAGTGATCCACTGTTTCTAGAGATTATACTCCATCGGGCTTCCCTGGTGGCTCAGATGGTAAAGCGTCTGCCTGCAATGCAGGAGACCTGGGTTCGATCCCTGGATCAGGAAGATCCCCTGGAGAAGGAAATGGCAACCCACTCCAGTACTCTTGCCTGGAAAATCCCATGGACAGAGAAGCCTGGTAGATTACAGTCCATGGGATCGCAGAGTCAGACGTGACTGAGAGACTTCACGACGAAAGTATCATAAAAATATTGGCTATATTCTCTGTGTTGTTAGTTTTACATCCTTTGAGAAAATAGTAAAGGAAGGTCCATGTACGTTTCCACAATTAACCTCCATCAAGTTCTTTTCTGTGTGGTTGTTCTGTGGATTCCTGCCACCTCTTCTCAATATCTCTTGCTTCTGTTAGGTCCATACCATTTCTGTCCTTTATTGAGCCCATCTTTGCATGAAATGTTCCCTTGGTCTCACTAACGGTCGTGAGGTTTCTAGTGTTGCCCATTGTATTGTTTTGTATCACGTATCATTGATCTATTACATCTGTGTAGCAAGTATCAAATTCATAAATTTTCCATCTCTCCTTATCTGTCTGTCAACCCATGTGTCATTCAATCATGCATGTATCTAATGATGGATCTGTCCATCCATTTACCCCTCCATCATTTGTATATTGTTTATCATCTATCTACCCGCCTCTATAAAGTATTTATCATCTATCTATCTATGTCGTCTATCTATTTACCTAAGATCCCCTGGAGAAGGAAATGGCAATCCACTCCAGTATTCTTGCCTGGAGAATCCCATGGACGGAGAGGGTTACAGTCCACGGGGTCGCAAAGAGTCGGACACGACTGAGCGACTTCACCTTCACCTTCAACCTATCTATTCAGTCTGTCTATCTGTCCATTTATCTGTCATCTATCTACCATATCTATCTATCTATCCTCCTATCTATCTAATCAACAACTGAACAAGTTCAACTTGCTTATGTTATGCAAGTGTGTGTGTATGTGTATAACTAACTTAAAATCGTCTTGGCGCAAAATTATTGGATGTATTTTCTGCAAATGACACTGCCTTATGAGGAAAGCACTCTTGCCTTGCTTTGTCAATTACCATTTACTGTAACTGAAATCACGGCTATACCCTGTTACACTATTAGTTCAGTTCAGTTCAGTCGCTCAGTCGTGTCCACCTCTTTGCGACCTCATGAATCGCAGCACGCCAGGCCTCCCTGTCCATCACCAACTCCCGGAGTTCACCCAGACTCACGTCCATTGAGTCCGTGATGCGATCCAGCCATCTCATCCTCCGTCGTCCCCTTCTCCTCCTGCCCCCAATCCCTCCCAGCATCAGAGTCTTTTCCAATCAGTCACAACTATTAGTAATGACAGCTTTCTCAGGTTGACATGATGACGCCCCAAAGCCCAGCATGACTGATTTGCTGCCGTTCATCCATATTTAGTGAAAAGCATCACCATGGAATTTGTCTGGTGGCAAAGCCCAAGCGGAGACCTGTAAGCCTGCTGTGGGATTACGCAGTCAGTTCAGTCGCTCAGTCGTGTCTGACTCTTTGCAACCCCCTGGACTGTAGCCCACCAGGCTCCTCTGTCCATGGGATTCTCCAGGCAGGAATACTAGAGTGGGTTGCCATGCCCTCCTCCTTTGGAAAACATGAATGTCCTTCCTTGAAAACTTCCTGTGTCACTCTTCCTTCCTAGTAAATACAGAGGCTTGATGGAGTTGATTTCTGAAATTTCTCCAGAAGCAAGAAACTCAGTTTGTATTCACAAATGTTCACATGATGTTCCTGCACGTCTATTTTGGGAAAAAGAAAAGAAAACAAAGGGGTGGGGGGGACATTCCATTCCCATTCTTGTGTGTATTGGAGAGTTCTGATACAGAAATATATATATACCTATATAAATCATGCATACTAGAAGTCCTTAGGGGCTGCCTAGGTGAAACAGTGGTAAAGAATTTGCCTACATTGGAGGAGATGCAAGAGATGCGGGTTCGATCCCTGACTCCAGGAAGACCTCCTGGAGAAGGGAATGGCAACCCACTCCAGTGTCCCTGCCTGGAGAATCCCATGGACAGAGGAGCCTGGCGGGCTACAGGCCACGGGGTCGCAGAGAGTCGGACACGCCCGAGCAATGGAGCACACACACACTAGATGTCCTCACACGGCCTAGGTTCCAGAAATGTTGACCACTCCCAAACGAGGAAGAATCTGGTCTTTCCAAAAAGGTACACAATTGCTTCTTGCCATAGTAGAGAATGAGTTTGAAAAGGACGCTATGTAGCTGCTAAGACTTCCCTGCCTCCTAAGGTTAATCCTGGGGGTGCATACGGTAGAGGAATTCCTCAAGCTACCATTCAAAGGTGGTATCCTGGAGTACGTAAGGTATCAAGGACTCCCCTGGTGGTCCAGTGGTTAAGACTTCGCCTTCCAATGCAGGGGGTGTGAGTTCAATCCCTAGTCGGGGAGCTAAGATAGCACATGCCTTTCAGCCAAGAAACTGATAGCTTACGGTGAACGACGTCGGATCCGTGATCTCTGAAGTAGAAGATTCAGCTTCGGGACCAGGGACCCGGCTTGATCACAAACGACGTTGGATCCCTGATCTCTGAAGAAGAAGATTCAGCTTCGGGACCAAGGACCTGGCTTGATCACTCAAGAGCTTCTGTGTAGTAGAGTTTTCTTAAAGTATAAAAAAGGACAGGAACCTTCTGACATGGACATCAGAAGGGGGACAGAGAGTTGCCCACCCCTTGCTAGTGTTAGCAAGGGAGTTATATACTTTTTGAATTAGTTGCTACAATAAATCAAAAGAATGTCTCAAGGTTGTAAAGATTTTACCAGACCCACTCCCGCGGTTTACATTTTAAGATGACAGGATTAGAACTTGGCAATAGAAGGATCTCAACGAGACCCACTCCCACAATACACATTCTGAGATATCAGGATTAGTCAGAAGGTTTTCAGGAAGGCGAACTGTCCTCAGCCAGGATACACTGTGGTTATATAATCCTTAGTACAGAGTTTAAAATGGAGTGGTTTGTTGTGTAACCATCAGGCTTAAAGAAAAAAGCATTTTATGTGACTAAGGAACATAGAGGGGGAAAAAAAAGACGTCAATATTTTCCTCTTCTTTGAGAATTCCAGACCCGTCTCTCCTCCTTGGGCTTCCCTTGTGGCTCAGCTGGTAAAGAATCCGCCTGCAATGCAGGAGACCTGGGTTCAATCCCTGGGTTGGGAAGATCCCCTGGAGATGGGAAAGGCTACCCCCTCCAGTGTTCTGGCCTGGAGAATTCCACGGACTGTATAGTCCATGGGGTCACAAAGAGTCGGACGCGACTCAGCGACTTTCACTCACTCACTGTCCTCCTTAGGGACCGCAGACTTCTAATCAACCTGCCTAGGAACTGACTCTCTTAAAACCAAAGTATAAAACAGAAGCAATATTGTAACAAATTGAAGAAAGACTTTACAGAGATACCCTGTTAAGTACTGTATATTTTAAGATCAGGGTATTATATGTATATTTATGGCTCATCCACTTTGGCTCAAACCAACTCAACACTGGAAAGCAATTATCCTCCGACTCGGTCGGTAGAGACTCTGCCTGCAATGCAGGAGACCTAGGTTCCCTCCCTGGGTGGGAAGATCCCCTGGAGAAGAAAGTGGCAACCCACTCCTGTATTCTTGCCTGGAGAATCCCATGGGCAGAGGAGCCTGGCGGGCTACAGTCCATGACATCGCAGGAGTTGGACACGACTTAGCAGCTAAACCGCCAAAAATAAATTTAAAAAATTAAGAAAGAGAAAAAGGCTATAAAAAGGATAGATATCGTTGAGACGATTTCATTTTCCCCTCCTTTGGGAATAATAGTATTTGTCTTGCTGTTTTCTAAATGAAATTAGGCTTTCTGAGGAAAAGAACCCAATTTGTTACACACTGTTAACTGTAGAAACTGAATAATAACTAAAGCATCTCTGCGCAGAAGAAAACCATTATCCTTGGGGGGAAAAATATATATATATATATTTATATATGTATGAAACCTGGGAGGAGGGCACGGCAACCCACTGCAGTATTCTTGCCTGGAGAATCCCGGTTCACAGAGGAGCCTGGCGGGCTACGGTCCACTGGGGGGTCACACAGAGTCAGACGCGACAGGGACTAAGCACCGCCCAGCGCGCGGAACACTGACCAGCTGAGGGTCCCTGAGGAATGCAGTCAGAAATCCATTTTCTGGGCTCACCAGAAAATCGGTCTTTATTTACAGTGTAACTCGAGTTTGGCAACCCACTGTTCTGAGAAATCATATCAGAATAAAATGGACCCAGGGGTAGTACCAATTGGGATCTCCTCCAGTCTATTTTGTCAGCATAATTTAGCCATCTTATCTGGAATCGGCTCATGGTTTAGCTCTCATACCTCTTAGCATAATTATCCAGAGCCTTGTAAGCGGAGAGGAAGCACAGTCCAGCGCTGTTTTACACGGAGTTCTTGCCCAGAGAATCGCAGGGACAGAGGAGCCTGGCGGGCTACCGTCCCTGGGGTGGCCCAGAGTCGGACACGACTGAAGCCACTTAGCACACAGTTAGCACCCACACATCTTCAAAATAACTCCAGGTATGTTTAAACCCAGGAAGTTTTAGTGGGCACCACTGCCTGCCCTTCGATGTCCAAGAGATCTTTCCATCTCTTTTATAAAAAGTTGATTATCAACTAACCTTCTGTTTTTGATGCACTAAAGAGTTTAATGGAGGTGAAGCTTAATTAAAGCGATTGTGATTCTACGTTATTTACTTTTTGTCTATCTTATATATAACTTTATCACTTTATTCATCTGGACTGCTTCTTAATGGGATACCGATTGTATATTGAAACAGGATATCATGTAGGCAAACGAGAAAGCATTTGCCAACACAAGATGGTTTAAACCTGCATTTCTGTATGAAAAATAGGTAAAAATAAAGGGTGACTTCTAATAAAGTGAAGGGGATATTTTTTTCCCTTGCTAAAATCTACTTTTTTGGAGGAGCCATACTGGAGTGGGTTGCCATGCCCTCCTCCAGGGGATCGTCCCAACCCAGGGATCAAACACTCATCTCCCGCGTTGGTAGGGGGATTCTTTAGCACTGAGTGCCCAGGGCCATCCAAAAATTCTTTAGGCAGTGGAGATAGTAACAGCATGCATTCATATGGCTGCAGAGAATCTGAGCAGAAATGCAGCATTCTAATTCCAGTGCCATGAGAATTACCCACTAAACTCTGTGTAAATACTGTCCATTGTTCACGCATATTCAGACCTCTGAAATCCCAGAGATTTAAGCATAGACCATCTCGCTGCTGTATTTGCTTTAAAGCCTTATAAGGTGTGAATAGCTGTGATACCTGTCCCCCCACCCTTTTTTTATAGCCCTTACTGTTTTCCTACAGAGATTTGTTCAGGGGGACTAGCTAGTGAGAGGAATACCCAGAAATGTGCGTGCAGTTATGCACAATGCCGAAACGTCCCTACAGACGGGAATGAGTCTCTTCTGTATTCACTGGTCCTTAATCCCCAGGGGGAAGAGGCGATCAGCAGACGATGATGTGCACTGCCTGAATCGCCCCCGATTCCTTCCCTCCTGTCTAGACGCGTCTCTCTGTCCCTCTCTGTGTGTGTCTCTCTCTCTTGTATCTCTCTCTCTCTGTGTGTGTCTGTCTCTCTCTGTATCTGTGTCTGTCTCTCTCTGTGTCTCTCTGTCTCTGTCTCTCTTTGTCTCTGTCTGTCTCTCTGATTCACTGTCCATCGCTCTCTGTCTCTGGAAAGGCTGTCAGCCTGGCCACAGGATGTCCTTAACCAGTGAGAAAAGTGTAGCGCGATGCGGTTGTATCCTATGACATATGACACAGTGGCCTTAATTATCCGCATCGCACAGGGCTGCCATAGACCAGGCCGGCAGTGTAAATACTGGATTCTGTAAAGGAAGAGAAGGGGACGACAGAGGATGAGATGCTTGCATGGCATCACTGACTCGATGGACTTGAGTTTGAGTAAACTCCGGGGGATGGTGAAGGACAGGGAGGCCTGGTGTGCTGCCGTCCATGGGCTCACAGAGTCGGACACAACCTAGCAAGTGAACAACAGACCGTTTATGAGCACCAAAAAAAGGAATAAAACAAGAAAGCTAGGAAAGAGGGACAAGCATCGGAATGCTAGAGCAAAACTGTGAAAGCATTTCTTTATTCAAGGCAGAGAACATTTCTGGAAATTCGTTGGCATTAAACACATTTATGCATGATGGCAATTTGTAACATACATAGGTATTCCCCATGTATTCAGTTGAGATGCGTACCTGTTGCAAAAACTTAAGAAGCATTTAAGAAGATTGTGAGTGAAGTGGGAAGCTAATCGGGTCTGAAAAAAAGAGTAAAAATACTTAACAAAAACACACACCCTTCATTTATAAGCATCCTTTGCATACAGGGAATTCACAATATTAGTAATTCTATGTCTGTGGTAAGGCAATCATAATAACAAACAGACCACTTGAACTGTACATAACCTTTTAACAAAGCGTTGGCTCTATCTCCAACCACCAGGAAGTGGAAAACTGAGCAAGAGGGAAATCTGAGAGTTTCTTCAGCTTTGGTGTTTTCCAGATGAATTCGTAACATGCTGGTTATATCCTTCCGGTTTTCTCATGCCCAGAAATGACTGAAAATGACTTTTGCAGTATTTCACTGACTTCACGGATTAGCTAACTGACTGCAGTGACTGTCCGATTTATCCAAGATGCACAGTGGGTATGGGCAAATGCATGCAAATATAGATAGCGTATCTGGCAACTGGCACAAATACGTTTTCCTGGTGGCTCAGACGCTGGTAAATGTGCCTGCAGTGTGGGCCACCTGGGTTCAGTCCCTGGGTCGGGAAGGTGCCCTGAAGGAGGAAATGCAACCCGCTCCCGTGTTCTTGCCTGGAGAATCCCATGGACAGAGGAGCCTGGTGGGCGATCCAGTCGATGGGGTTGCAATAAATCGGACACGACTGAGCGACTAACACTTTCACTTTTTCAAGCTTCCCTGAGCAGATTTCCAAATATGCCACGTGTGGCCGCTAGCAGGATAAAATTCTGGATACAGGTTATAATTTTCTTAATAAATTAATTTTTAAATTGAAGTATAGTTGGGCGGGAGACGTAAGAGTCCTGGGTTTGCTCCCTGGGTTGGGACGATCCCCCAGAGAAGGAAATAGCAACCCACTCCAGTGTTCTTGCCTGAAGAATCCCATGGACAGAGGAGCCTGGCGGAACGTGACTGAGTGATCAAACCACCACCACCATATATATATATATTTAATTATATAAATTTTAAATATTCTATTTCAGATTCTTTCCCCATATAGGTTATTAAAAATATTAAGCAGAGTTCCCAGGCCTTTGTTGTTCATCTATGTTATATATAGCGTTTTATATTTGCTCACCCCAAACTCCTATTTTATCCACCTTCACCCCTTTCACCTTTGGTAACCACAGGTTCGTTCCGCCGTGTCCGCGAGTGTGTCTGAGTTTCTAAATAGGTTGATTTGTGTCATATTTGAGATTCCACCTGTAAGTGAGCTCTTGTAATATTTAGCCTTCTCTGTGTGACTTATTTCACGCACCATGACTGTCTCTAGGTCCATCCATGTTAAAAAGTATAATTGTATAACAGAAAGGAGAGAGTGATTCGTGAGTGAGACAGAGGCGTTGACGCGAGTATAAGCCCTTGTAGAAAATGCGGTCATTTGCAAATCACAGAGCACAGAATCCAACGTTAGAAAGCACTCAAGAAGCAATCGCTGTATTCAAGGTATAAACATTATACGGCTCAGCAGTAAAGAACCCGCCCGCCAACGCCGGAGACACAGGAGACGAGGGTTCGATGCCTGGGTCAGGCAGACCACCTGGAGGAGGGCATGGCAACCCACTCCAGTGTTCTTGCCTGGAGAATCCCCATGGACAGAGAAGCCTGGTGGGCTCTGGTCCGTAGCATCGCAAAGAATCAGACAGGACTGAACTGACTTAGCATGCTTGCATGCACAGATGAAAGTGGCAAGCCCAGGGTTGCTTGCCAGTCATTTACCAAAAAAAGAACAGGGCGGAGGAGGCTAAATGGAAGAAAAAAAATAACTTTCAAACGATAACATATTTCCACTGATAACCAAGACATTAAAATTTTATTTTGTGTTAAGAGAATTTCAAGCAGGGATTCAATCTTAAATCAAGAGCACCCTTCCACAAAATCCTCAAAGGGGGGGGGGGGAAGAAACAAGAAATTCCCTGGAGGTTCTGTTAGTGCCACTCAGATGTCACTGCTAACTGCCTGGGTTCGATTCCTGGTTGAGGAAATAAGACCCCCCTTGCTATAAGACACATCTAAAAAAAAGAGAGAGAGAGAGAGAGGGGCTGACATTTATTTATAGAATACAGTGAAATGATCAGTTCAGTTCAGTCACTCAGTCGTGTCCCACTCTGGGACGCCATGGACTGCAGCACGCCAAGCCTCCCTGTCCATCACCAACTTCTGGAGTTCACTCAAACTCACGTCCATTGAGTTGATACCATCCAACCATCTCATCCTCTGTCACCCCCTTCTCCTCCTGCCCTCAATCTTTCCCAGCATCAGGGTCTTTTCAAATGAGTCAGCTCTTCGCATCAGGTGGCCAAAGCATTGGAGTTTCCGCTTCAACATCTGTCCTTCCAGTGAATATTCAGGACTGATTTCCTTTAGGATGGAAATGATAGGAATCTAACATTGTTTATTCAAAGCAGTGCTTAAGAAACCTGAAGGTTGGGTAACGGGTAGAATACTTGAGTTGACCATAATATTTTAAATTTATTACTTACAGTTATAAAAGCCAGCATGAGAAAAATTAAAATACTATAAATACTATTACACCTTTCTCAAATATTTTAATCTTCTAAACCTTTGTATGTACAGCAGTTAAGCTGGTATCAAAGTGTTCCAGTAATCATTGCAGAATAAAATGCTGGGAAATAGTTTGTATATTTCTGTAGTATGTTCATTCTAATTTAACCTTCACCATATTTCTGTATTGCAGAAGTCAAGTATTTATTTTGTCATTTTAAGCCTGTTTTCAAATATCACCTTGTGTGTAAGCCTGTATTTTCCTTTCTTTCATGATATCTTCTGTTTAAGAATGGTGTTAATTTTAGTATAGTTAAATGTGTCATTTTCCTTGGTGACTTTTTCTTTTTTAGTGTACTTTTCAAGAATTCTTTGAAGAACAGGGAAGGCTGCTCAATGTCACGTGGCAGTCTGGGTGGGAGGGCAGTTTGGGGGAGAACGGATACATGTGTATGTCTGGCTGAGTCTCTTTGCTGTCCACCCGAAACTATCTCAGCATTGTTAATTGCCTATTCTCCATATAAAACAAGTTAAACAATTCTTTCACAGAAATAGTAAGCGTGTCCACCACTTTGGATAGCAAGTACATTATCTCAGTGTAACTTTAATATTCAAGACAGGGGTAAAATAAGATCTCCTGAAATGAAGCCCCAGTTTAATGAATTGAGGTATATTTACATAAGATTATATTAACGAATAATAGTCTGCATATTTACTGACGGACATAGATAGCACAGGAATATAAAGTGTGCAAAATCGGATTACATGTTTACCCTATATTACCTTAATTATATGTCACTTAGATTGTGCATGTGAAAATATGAGAAGAAAAATAAACATTTACTTTTCTTCGGTGAACGTATATAGGTCCCATAATATAAAAACATGATAAAGATCAAATTAGGGAAAATAAACACGTTATAGAAATCCAAACCAGTTTCCACGGTGAAATTCCAGCCTGGGAACAAGAACACCTCGACATCAACTTACTTTAATGGGCTCTAAACTTATTTACAAGCTGGCACTTAGACTTCTCTATAAACTTACCTAATCGATCCTGGGGTAATAAAGTTTATAGGAGGAAAATTAAATGCCAGATTTATAAGAGACTAACGTTCCCAGCCCAGGGGAGTGAGGAGAGAGAAAAAAAGAAAAAGTACATAGAATAGCTGTTTTGAGGGTAAAAAGCAAAGCACAGAGGACATAATATTTGTTAGAAACATTACCGAGAAAAAGCATAAAAGAGAAGAAAACTTACCACGTGGTATAAAGTGCCAGATGCTGTATTTCCTGACAAATAACCATAAAAATTTCATGGCCATCAACCATTAGTCCAACATTTATAAAGTCGATAAGAAGCTTCAGGCCTTCGTATTTTAAGTTAAAATTATTTGCTTACTTACAAAACAGCTCACATTTACATGAATGTATGTGGATTCCAAACAAATTAGCTACAGAAATTTGCAGTGATGATAAATCAGTCAGGAGGGAAAGAGTTTACAAAATGAAATGGAATAGAATGACATATACTTACACGCCAAATCGAAGGGTCTCTTGTGCTTAAAAGACTCCACAAAAATGCATTGCTCATACATTTTCTCTATGTTATTGATACTATTCGGAGAAGGCAGTGGCCCCCCACTCCAGTCCTCTTGCCTGGAAAATCCCATGGATGGAGGAGCCTGGTGGGCTGCAGTCCATGGGGTCGCCAAGAGTCGGACACGACTGAGCGACTTGACTTTCACTTTTCACTTTCATGCATTGGAGAAAGACATGGCAACCCCCTCCAGTGTTCTTGTCTGGAGAGTCCCAGGGACGGGGGAGCCTGGTGGGCTGCCATCTGTGGGGTCGCACGGAGTCGGACACGACTGAAGCGACTTAGCAGCAGCAGCAGCAGCAGCAGCAAGAGGCTCTTTTGTTCCTCTTTGCTTTCTGCCATAAGGGTGGGTTCACAGGCAGATTCCTGACCACTGAGCCACCAGGGAAGCTCCAGACTTTTTGGTTTTCGTTTTAATAAATACCTTTTGCCTGAATGAAACCTTAGGAGCTTTGGAAGAGGAAGATCCAGAGTAAAAATACCGTGATTCTGTGATTTAGACCAAGTACATCCTGGCCTTCATCCTAGTTTCTGCTTCCTAACAAAGTCCCTTAGAATTTTCTGCGCTTGACTCTTCAGGGGTCTTTTGTTACCTTAATGAGGTGCCTTCAGGATTCACCCAACACCACCTGGGGGGGTAGGGGTTGGTCGCCAGGGCAACCACCCTGGTGGCCGGAGAGTTGGGACTTGCAACCCCACCCCCTGGGCCTCCGGGGAGGGCAGAGGCCACATCCACCCGCTTTGGTTAATGAGTGCACTGATCACAGCAGGGCAGAAAAGCCTCCTTAAAGCCGGAAAGGCAAGGGAAGCGGGGAGCTTCCGGCTCTGAGGTCCCAGGGCGGCTTGGAAGGGGCACATAGACGCTCTTAGACCTTCCCTGAGCATCTTTCTCCTAACCCGGTGAGTTTTCTCCTTCCTTGTGGCACAGATGGGTCCGCTACCGAGTGAAAGGTTTCGGTGAGTTCTGTGACCTCCGCTGGAGCGGGCTTGGGGGGTGTCACCTTTAGGCAGGTGCTTGAAAAACCCAGGTAATAGCTTGAACATAGGGTTGGCATCTGAATGGTGGTGGGGGCCAGGGAGACGCTGCAAGGACTGAGACCTTAACCCTTGGGGGCTGCTGGTGTTTCAGATAGAAAGTCTCAGAACTGATTTGAACTGGTTGCCGTTGACGACCCCACCCCTCAGCCCCAATTCCGCCCACAGGTTTGGAGTGGGCCTCCAGACCCCTCTTTATCAATACAAGTAGATGGCTCGGCTGGTAGAGAACCTGCCTGGCAATGGAGGAGATGCAGGAGACACAGGTTGCAGCCCTGGGTCCGGGAAGAGGCCCTGGAGAAGGGAAGTGCAACCAACCCACTCCAGTCTTCTTGCCTGGAGAACCGCATGGACAGAGGAGCCTGGTGGGCTACAGTCCATGGGGTCGCAGCACACACACACCTCTCTTTCTACCTCCTGGGGGTTGCTGCTTGCTAATTCTCTTCTCTCTCATCACTTTTTCTCCCCTCTGGCTGGAGTGCTCAGATGTTATTATTATTATTTTAAATTTCTTTTACAAGCTGAGTTGGTTTCTCCCCAAGTTTACCTCTCCGACGGTGGGGGAATTGGATTTAAAATAAAATCTTGCTTCTGACGCTCCTGAGAAGGCAGCCATAAGCATTAGCAGGAGTTCATCAACCCCTCGGATTAGCAGCTGGTTCTCGGTGTTGAAAGGATCGGCTCGTTTCATACTAACTTGTGGCCAAATTACATTTCATTTACTGCAGCCGTCTCCAAGTTAATAAAAGCTGAGACAAGAACTCCTAGGCTGAAAACGGAAAATGAATAAACGCTGGTGGAGGAAGGGTACCTCTGAACTGAGGCTCAATCGCTGAGACTTGAGACAGTTTATTTGACATGCAATAACTCATTCTGGAGAAGCAAGTGTTTAAATGCAATAAGGTGTGGAAGGAGAAAAACGTGGAAGCCCCGTTTTTCCTTCATTTCATCTTAGAATCTGTGATTGGTTTTGTATTTAAATATATATATATGCTATTATACTTTATTTATATATATATGGTGATATATCTATCTGCTCAGTCACTCAGTCTTGTCCGACTCTTTGCAACCCCATGGACTGTAGACAGCCAGGCTCCCCTAGTCCATGGGATTCCCCAGGCAAGAATACTGGAGTGAGTTGGTTGCCCTTCCCTTCTCCAGGACATCTTCCTGACACAGGGATCGAACTCGGGTCTTCTGCATTGGAGGCAGATTCTTTACCACCTGAGCCATCAGGGAAACCAGTAAGAATACTGGAGTGGGTTGCCATTTCCTTCTCCAGGGGATCTCCCCAACCCAGGGAACCATATATAAGGTTTAAGAAAAAAAAAAAAAAGGCATGTTTACTCCAGAAAGTAACACACAAAAATACAAAAGACAGAGAACCCAATTTTGACCTTTTTACTGAAAATCCGTGGGGAAATTTCCTTTAAGGGTTATCTGAACTGCCCTTTTATGCCATTGTGATATGCTGCGTTTTCTTAGTTTTTCAGTCCCCATGATCTTTTTCCATATTTTTCAGCCAGTGAGATTCTTAGAACACAAGAGGATGTGGTTATGAAGTCACACCTTCTTACAAATCTCTGTTATTTTTGTTTTTCTTCTCCTAATAATTTTTCCCTCTGGTTGGATATTTAAAAGATACTGGAGAGGAAGAAATTGCTTCGAGTTAGCATGTTGGAGCTGGGGCGTGCAAAGGCCACAGGCTAGTTTAAGTCTGAACCTCTTGCTCTGGGCGGAAAAGTTCTTGAATAGGTGAGATTCTCTTGGCACTTTGGGCAAAAGCAGCGCAGTCCTCCATGTATTTTAATTTCAGGGAACAGCAGTGATTATAAGACAGGAGTTCTCAATACACATTTACTATTAGAAAAAAACTAGGCGAGATCATAAGAATATAAAGGATGATAAGAAAGCATGTGTTACATTTGGGTAAGCGGTTGATTATTAAATGGATGCTAGAAAAATGCAGAAATAGAAAAGACCATTACATAATTTTGAAAGCTTTGACCAACATGGGGTGCCCTGTCTTGGCTGACTATTTGTGACTCTGTGGACCGTAGCCTCCACCAGACTCCTCCATCTGTGGAATCTTCCAGGCAAGCATCTTGGAGTGGGTTGCCGTTTCCTTCTCTAGAAGATGGGGGTGGTACCATTATAAACAGAAATGATGAAATTAGACAGGTGTGTTTGGGTAAATGTAGTGAAGATTATTTTAAATTTTCAAAATGTTGGAGCAAATATCCAAGTGTCTTTTTTTTTTTCTTTGGAGTGACCTCTTTCACCCACAGGCCTGCCTTGTTTCACCATCTTTTTTATTAATTCACTTCTGCTGTAGCTGGAGGATAATGGCTTGACATTAAGGTGTTTGGTGTCTGCCATCCATCCGCAGGAATCAGCCGTAGGTGTATACATGTTCCCCTCTCTCTTGAACCCCCCTCCCACCTCCCGGCCCAGCCCAGCCCTCTAGGTGGTCACGGAGCCCAGGGCTGAGTTTCCTCTGTCACACAGCAAACTCCCCCCTGGCTGTCTATTTCGCAGATGTTGGTGTATATGTTTGCATACAACTTTCTCCTCGCGCCCAGCCCTCTCCTTCTCCTGCCGTGTCCACACGTCTGATCTCTAAGTCTGCCCTGCAAATAGGTTCATCAATAACGTCTTTCTAGAGTCCATATCTATATTCAGTTCAGCTCAGTCACTCAGTCGTGTCTGACTTTTTGCCACCTGTGGACGGCAGCACGCCAGGCCTCCCTGACCATCACCAACGCCCAGAGTTCACCCAAACTCTTGTGCTGCCATCCAGCCATCTCATCCTGGGTCGTCCCCTTCTCCTCCTGCCCCCAATCCCTCCCAGCATCAGTCTTTTCCAATGAGTCAGCTCTTCGCAGGAGGTGGCCAAAGTACCGGAGTTTCAGCTTTAGCATCAGTCCTTCCAAAGAAATCCCAGGGCTGATCTTTAAAATGGACCGGTTGGATCTCCTTGCAGTCCCAGGGACTCTCAAGAGTCTTCTCCACCACCACAGTTCTTCCTAGAGCGCTCGTTTTTCCTTTCTCTTCTGTTTTCTCTTTCTATCTCTGTCTGGCTCTCGCCTTCTGCCTCTCTGTCTCGGCTTCTCTGTGAGTCTTTCTCATGATAGTTCAGGTGAAGACTTGTTAGTGATTTTAGCAAAAGTCCAACTGTCGTGTCCAACTCTTTGCAACCCTGTTGACGGTAGTCCATGGAATTCTCCAGACCAGACTACTGGAGTGGGTAGCCTTTCCCTTCTCCAGCTGTTCCCATGGAAGCCCGAGAATACTGGAGTGCGTAGCCTATCCCTTATCCAGGGGATTTTCCCAACCCAGGGAATCGAACCGAGGCCTCCCGCATTGCGGGGGATTCTTTACCAGCTGAGCCACCACGGAAGCCCTTAGACCTCCCCGCAGGACGTTTCATCTTTTCTTCTTACATCTTCTCTATAACAGATCTTCATGGCTTCTCACGACAAGGTCTGCCCAATACTACGGGTGCAAATACATGCTGTTATAAATTTGTCTAAACTTACAGAATGGACATTAAGAGCAAAGCCTCATGTAAACTGTGGACTCTAGGTGATGATAGCATGTTAAGGTCGGCTCATCCATTGTAATAAATGTTTCATCTGAAGGGGGATGTTGATAATGGGGGGAGGGAGGAGACTGTGCTTGTGTGGGGGCAGATGGGATTATATGCAAATTCTTGATACTTTCCTCTCAGTGTTGCTGTGAACCTAAAACTGTTCCACAAAAAAGAAATGGAAACTGAGGGTTCCTCTTCTTCTACACTACAAATAGAAAGCAGATTTTGATTTCAGCTTTGAGCAACTGTTGCTTTGCCACAAAAAGTATTGTTATTTAGTCCCTAAGTCATGTCTGACTCTTTGCAACCCCACGAACTGTTGCCCGCCAGGCTCCTCTGTCCATGGGATTCTCCAGGCAAGAATACTGGAGTGGGTTGTCATGCCCTCCTCCAGGGGATCTTCCCAGCTCAGGAATCAAACCTGGGCCTCCTGCATTGCAGGTAAACTCTTTACCCCTGAGCCACCAGGCAAGTCCCCACAGGAAGTGTATTGAACACTGAATCTGGTTACTATTTCAGGATGCCAAGTTCAGCACCAACACCAACTTCAGCATTAACCGTTCTGCATTAACCCTCCCCCACCAGTCTTCTCAAAGTGTCTCTCCCCCCACCCCAGGGGCCCTGGTCTTGCACCTGGGTCCCCAGCAGAGACTCCTGGGTTGGGTGTTCGAGTGCCTTTCTTGAACAACACGTCTTCGATCAGAGAGAGCACGCATCCTTCAACGTTTTTCCATCCCTGGTCCAGCAACAGGATATTTCCATCGATGAAACAGAATGGGTGAAAACCTCATTCATTCACGTTAGTATGTACTTGTTAGTGAAGATATAAATATGCGTTAAGTGCCTTTGCATATGTATAAAATGTTTTATCTATTTGTATTTTCGTAAAGGCTGTTTCTCCGTGAACCTGGCTCAGTGCCTTTGTGGAAGAGAAGTGAGCCCACGAACGGGCTGGCTCCATCCCTGAGCTCTCTGCAGACGCCTTGATTACTCTAAGTCTCTGTGCAGATTTGTTTTTGGCGGTGCTGGGTCTTTATTTCTGCATATGGTCTTTCTCCACTGGCGGGCAGCGGGGAGTTGTAGAGAACAGACTGCAAGCAGACAGCTCCGTCGTTGCGGAGTGCAGCCTTCTCATTGCGCGGACTTCTCTCGCTGCGGAACGTGGGCACCAGGAGCTGTGTGACGTGGCCTTCCTTGTTGACCGGGGATCAAACCTGTGTCCCCTGCATTGGCAGATGGATTCTTAGCCCCTGCACCACCAGAGAAGTCCCCGAAGTAAGTCTTAAAAGTGACTGAAAACCTTCAACTTGGTTGTCTTCAGTTTTGTTACTGCCCAAACTGGGATAAGCATAAATAGTCTTGATTTAGTTATCTTGATTCAGCTCAGTTTTATTGGCTTTTTATATTACTCTTGACAAGTTTACCACTCTTGATTCTCACGTATCTATTGCACCGTACTCATTAAGATTTTTTTCCAAATATTTGTTTGTATTTAATCTGTTCCTTTTCCTACTCACCAGGATTAAGTCCATGCAAGCTTGAAATCTGTGAACAATATCCATACTGTGAATTCTCAGCTTTGTAATCTGACCCTTAACTTTCTTTCATTACTTTTTTGTAAAAAAAAAAAAAAAAACATATTATAAACTGATTTACAATATTTTCAATGTTTCGCATGGATGACAAAGGGATTCACAGTTTTAATATATTTATATTTAATATAANATTTATAGTAATATATACTATAATATATGTGTATATATACATATATGTATATCCATGTATATATACACATATGCAGGAATGTATACTATAGCAATGTACATACTGCTATATAGTAAGTATATGTTATACTCGCAAGTATATATAGTAAGTATATGTTGCTAAATAGTGGTATAGTAATTTATATTTACTGTAAACTATTGGCTATGTCCCCTGTGCCATACAACATAGGCTTTGTAGCTTATTTATTTCATATGTATTAGTCTGTGTCTCCTAATCCCCACCCGTCTCTAGCCTGCTCCCTCCCTCTCCATACTGGGATCAAGTAGTTTCCCTATATCTGTGAAGTCTGCTGCTTTTTTTTGTGAAATTCACTAGCTTCTTGAATTTTTTAGGTTCCACATTTACACGCTATCATATACAGTATTTGTCTTTCTCTTGGACTTACTTCACTAAGCATAATGGCCCCCAAGTAGATGCAGGCTGCTGAAAGTGGCAAGATTGTGTGCTTTCTCACGGCTGAGCAGTAGTCCGCTGCATGCGTGCACCGCGTCTCGACCCATCCCCCTCTTGATAAGACGGGAGCTTTGCTTCCATGTCTTGTCCACTGCCAATGGTGCTGCTATGAACACTGAAGTGCGTGTATCTTTAAAAACCAAACAAAACTGAAGTGTAGTTGATTTACAATGTTGTGTTCATTTCAAGTGTACAGCCACGTGATTCAGTTATACAGATACATGTATCTATTTTTCAGATTCTCTTCCCACATAGCTTACTACAGTTACTTGTGCTGTATAACAGATGCCTGTTGACTACCTGACTTATATATAGTAGTGTGTACTATATAAGGCAATGGCACCCCACTCCAGCACTCTTGCCTGGAAAATCCCATGGATGGAGGAGCCTGGTGGGCTGCAGTCCATGGGGTCACTAAGAGTCGGAGTCGACTGAGCGACTTCACTTGCACGCGTTGGAGAAGGAAATGGCAACCCACTCCAGTGTTCTTGCCTGGAGAATCCCAGGGGTGGCAGAGCCTGTTGGGCTGCCGTCTACGGGGTCGCAGACTCAGACACAACTGAAGTGACTCAGCAGCAGCAGCAGTAGCAGTGTGTACCGGTTGATCCCAAGCTCCAAATTTATTGCCCATCCCTCCTTTTCCCTTCCGTAACGGTAAGATGGTTTTCTCCGTCTGTGAGTCTATTGCTGTTTTGTAAATAAGTTCTCCTGATCACATTTGAGATCAGATTTCACATGTAAGCGGTATCGCGTGATGTTTGTCTTTCTCTGACTTACTTCACTCAGTATGATAGTCTCTAGGGCTATCTGTGTTGCTGCAAATGCTGTTATTTCATTCTTTTCAGCAGAGTAGTATTCTGTTGTGTACATATTCCACATCTTCTGTTCATAAGACACATACATTGTTCCCATGTCTTGCCTATTATAAATAGTGCTGCTGTAAGCATGGGGGCACATGTATCTTTTGTTTTTTAATTTGAAGTATATTTGTTTTACAATGTTGTATTAGTTTCAGTAGTATAGCCGAGTTGCTTACACATATACATGTATGTATTATTTTCATAGTCTTTTCCTGTGTACGTTATTACACTGAGTATAGTTCCCTATACTATACAGTCAGTCCTTGTTGGTTATCCATTTTATATATATGAGCGAGTATATGCGGAGAAGGCAATGGCAGCCCACTCCAGGACTCTTGCCTGGAAAATCCCAGGAATGGAGGAGCCTGGTAGGCTAGAGTCCATGGGGTTGCGAAGAGTCGGACACGACTGAGCGACTTCCCTTTCACTTTTCACTTTCACGCATTGGAGAAGGAAATGGCAACCCACTCCAGTGTTCTTGCCTGGAGAATCCCAGGGATGGAGGAGCCTGGTGGGCTGCCGTCTATGGGGTCGCACAGTCAGACACGACTGAAGCGACTCAGCAGCAGCAGCGGCAGCAGAGGGCAGACAGATATACATATATATGCAATTTATACAGGCTACATGTATTCTTTGGAAAAAATAGTCTTTAAAAAAGAAATTTGAGTTGCAGTTTGCATATATGCAGATAGATAGATATATATATGCAGTTGATACAGGCTGTATGTGTGTGTATGTATAAAATCTCACTGAAAGACTTACCAACAAGCATAATCGTTCCTGAAGCCCTTGCACCACTTCGATTGGTAACTTCCCTCTCAAGGCATCAGGAAAAGTCCGGGTCCACTCAGGATTCGAAAAACCCCGCTATGCGTTTCAGGAGCTGCATGAAGCCAAGTTGTGTCCAGGTCTTTGCAACCCCATGGGCTGTATCCCGCAAGGCTCCTCTGTCCATGGGGGTCTCCAGGAAAGAATGCTGGCATGGGTTGCCATTCCCTTCTCCAGGGGATCTTCCCAGCCCTGGGGTCACATCAACGTCTCCTGCGTTTACCTGCTGAGCCGTCAGGGATTTCAGTAGAGGGATTGGATGTTTTTTTTTTAATTTTTATTTTCACTTTATTTTACTTTACAATACTGTATTGGTTTTGCCATACATTGACATGAATCCACCACGGGTGTACATGACTTCCCAAACATGAACCCCTCTCCCACCTCCCAGTAGACATTTCTCCAAAGAAGACATACGGATGGCTAAGAAACACATGAAAAGATGCTCAACATCACTCATTATCAGAGAAATGCCAATCAAGACCACAAGGAGGTACTACTTCACACCAGTCAGAATGGCTGCGATCCAGAAGTCTGCAAGCAATAAATGCTGGAGAGGGTGTGGAGAAAAGGGGACCCTCCTACACTGTTGGTGGGAATGCAAACTAGGACAGCCGCTATGGATTTGATTTTTTTAAAAAAAAGGATTGGTCAGAGAGATGCTTCGTAGCTGAAAGCACTGATTTGAGATCATGAAGGTGTGGGCCAACATCCACAGGAAAATGCTGCCATTCCCAGGACAAGGACAGACCCGAAGGAGGGGCTTAAGGAAAGTCTTGGCTGGCTCTCCTGGTGTATCTGAGTTGCATGATAAACGTGACCGCGGAAGGCGGACCCACCAGAACCAAGGTCCACACTGGGGCAGCAAAGAGGAAGAAAGACACCTCTTGGTTTCTTCTCCCAGTTTCAGGCTCCTGTTAGTCCCAACCCTCCTGTAACATGGGGAGAAACTGAAGGTTAAGCCCTAGGGGGACCCACCAGGTCAATGGCCAGACTGTAGAAGAGCTTCCTTAGACCGGTTGACCCTTTCCATCAGCTGCCAGTTCAACAGTGGGGTCCTCCCCTTAGATTTCACCTGACCAGTCAGCAAACGACCCCACTTTAAGCAGGGGACTCTCCTGAGGTTCTCTTCACAGCAGAGCGGCCAGCTTGGACAGGAAGGTGAGCAGGACAGCTGGACAAACAGGAAGCGGTTCCCTCCCACTGTAGAAGATCCCGTTTTAGACGTTTTGGTGCGCGTAGCATAGGGCTGCGCGCAGGACAATGGTGATTATCCAGTATAACAGGCAGAGCAGGTTCTGAAAGCCGTGCTCAGGGGTCTCCCGTGGCGGCCCAGCGGTTACGAGTTCACTTGCCAATTCAGAGGGCTTCCCTCATAGCTCAGCTGGTAAACAAGAATACGCCTGCAATGTGGGAGACCTGGGTTTGATCCCCGGGTGGGGAGGGGCTCGAGAATTCCGTGCGCTCTACAGTCCACAGACACGATGGACGGGAGTCTGAGTGGACTCCGGGAGATGGTGATGGACAGGGAGGCCTGGCGGGCTGCGATTCACGGGGTCGCAAAGAGTCGGACACGAGGGAGCGACTGAACTGAACTGAACAGTCCGTGGGGTTGCAGCGAGTTGGATACGACTGAGTGATTGTCAGTTTGCAGGCCAGACGTTGCAGGTTCAGTCCCTGGTTGGGGAGCTAAGATGCCACATGACGTGCGCCCAGAAACCAAAAGAGAAAACAGAAGCAGTGTTATAACAGTCTTAATGTAAAAATGGTCCACCTCAGAAAAAAATCTTTAAATTTTAAAACTACTTTTAATGGGAGGATAATTGCTTTACAATCTAGTGCTAGTTTTTGCTGTATACCGACAGGAGTCAGCCATAAGTACACTATCATACACGTCTCCTTCCTTTTGATATCCACGTGAAGGAGCCATAGGTATATTAATCCGTATATTCCCTGCCTTGCCTGCTCTAAACGGTGCTGCTATGAACATTGAGAGACATGTACCTTTTTTNTTTGATATCCACGTGAATGAGCCATAGGTATATTAATCCGTATATTCCCTGCCTTGCCTGCTCTAAACGGTGCTGCTATGAACATTGAGAGACATGTACCTTTTTTAAAATAAATTACAGTTCGTTTACAACATTGTGTTTCCAGTGTACACCAAGTGATTCTGTTATATACACACATTTGTGGATATACACAAATATATTCTTTTTTAAAATTCTCATCCTTTATAGGTTATTACAAGATCCTGAGTAGACTTTCCTGTGCTACAGAGTAACTCCTTGATTATATATTATAGTATGTGATATTATATTATTATTCTATAGTATTACATTATTAGATAAATTGCTATTATATATAGTAGTTTTATATTTATGAATTCAAGCTCCTAGTTTACCCCTGCCCTGCCCTTTATCCTCTGGTGACCATTAAGCCTGTTTTCTATGTCTTAGTCATTGTATTTTATAAATAAGTTTATTTGTGTCATATTTTAGATTTTCTGCACATGAGTGATCTGGTGTTTGTCTTTCTCTTTTCTCTCTCTCACCCCATTACAAAAAAACATTAAAATAATTAAAAAAAAAAAAAAAGCTATGCTTGGTAGGAGAATAGACTTATGGACCTGGGGAGAGGGGAGGAGAGGGTGAGACGTATGGAAAGAGCAACCTGGAAACTTACATCACCATATGTAATGTAGAGAGCCAACAGGAATTTGCTCTTTGTCTCAGGGAACTCAAACAGGGGCTCTATATCAACCTAGAGAGGTGGGATGGGGAGGGAGGTTTAAAAGGGAGGGGACATATGTATACCTATGGCTGATTCTTGTTGAGGTTTGACAGAAAACAGCAAAATTCTGTTAACCCATTATCCTTCAGTTAAAAAAAATAATAATAATTAAAAAAAAAAAAAAGGAAAGCGATGCTGGGAACATCTCTCTTTCTGCATTTACAGGAACTCTGGCCTTCAACTGTAACACTGTCCCCTGATAAACCCAAGAGCCCTTGGTCAGGACATTCTCTGCACTTCTCACAACTTTAGATACTGTAATTGCTTGGTACCCTGGAAACCATGACTGTGTCTTTGGCACTATTTATATATATATTTTTCTCATTAATGTCTTGCTTCTCATCCTGGGGTGGGAAGAAAATTAGACAAGTGAATCAGAAGCTGAGCCTTTGTTTCAGGGCTACTGCAGAGAAGCTGAGTCACCAAAAAACAAACAAATGAAACGAAAGCATTGGACCAAATCTCCTAAAAAGAATGTTTCAAAGCAACTTTATTATTTTGGGAGGGACAGGAACAGAAATCCTGCAAAGTGTCTTGGGGGAAGGTCTGAAATGGGCAAACATTTAAGAAAGCAGGATAAAGAAAGGAACTTGGAAAGGTGGGAATGACCGTGTGCCTCCCACTGGTGACAGAAATCCGTTATTGAAAGAAGTTGTGTTGTTTGATAACTCAGTCGTGTCCAACTCTGCGACCCCATGGACTGCAGCACGCCAGGCTTCCCTGTCCATCACCAACTCCAGAGTTTACTCAGACTCGTGTCCCTTGAATCAGTGCTGCCATCCCACCATCTCATCCTCTGTCGTCCCCTTTTCCTCCTGCCTTCAGTCTTTCCCAGCATCAGGGTCTTTTCCAATAGGTCAGCTCTACGCATGAGGTGGCCAAAGGATTGGAGTTTCAGCATCAGCATCAGTCCTTCCAAGGACTATTCAGGACTGACCTCCTTTAGGATGGACTGGTTGGGTCTCTTTGCAGTCCAAGGGGCTCTCAAGGGTCTTCTCCAACACCACGGTTCAAAAGCATCAGTTCTTCGACTCTCAGTTGAAAGGAGAGGGCGACCTTAACCTTTCTTCCACTAGAATGTTCTTCTGCATTTAATTTGTGTTAATGACTCTGGGCTTCCCTGGTGCCTTAGTCATAAGGAACCCACTCAAGCCATTGCAGGAGACCAGGGTTTGATCCCTGGATTGGGAGGATACCCCGGAGGAGGGCATGGCAACCCACTCCAGTATTCTTGCCTGGAGAATTCCAGTGGACAGAGGGGCCTGGTGGGTTACAGTCCATGGGGTCGCAGAGAGTCGGACACAAGTGAGCGACTAAGCAACGGTCACACTGAGCCAGGGAGCGCTGTCGGGAATGCCTGGCGATTTAGCTCATCCATGTTATCCCTCACTGCAGCCCCCACCAAAACTGTGATGGATACTTTCAGAGTCTCATTTCTTTAATTCAGGGAACATTAAGTCTCTTTCCCTGTGAAATCTGGCTACTGAGAAAGGACATGATGGAGAAATACGTGGCTGAAGCTCTGACTCAAAAGACGGCGCGGGTCATCAGGATGTCTGTGCCCCTGAGAATGCAAATATCCATCTGGTGCTGATCTAGGGAAATTAAATTGAGTTTGCACACAACAGTTTTCTATGAAAAACAAGCTTTTCGCCGTCTGCAGGTTACAGGCTTGTTCAGCTCTCCATCCGTCTGTTTAGCTGATAATACGGCCCACCTTCCAGAGAGTGGCTTCAGATAATGAAACTTCCTGTCAGTTAGAAAGGGGAGAAGATTCGGTGATGACGGTTCAGTTCAAGGAAATAGTCGTTGCTATCCTGCGGTAATTCACTGCGTCTTCCTTTTAAGCAGTCGTCTTGCTGTGTTTGATTCTCCGTGAATTCCTGCAGCTGCCTCCAGCAAAAACTGTTCAGGTTTATAAGAAGATAAAGATTTCTTGGCTGGAATTTAGCGGGGACAGCGAGTGTGGTAGCCATGAACTCCAGATCAAGAAACCATCTTAGAAGTGTGTTAGGGGCTTTGTAGGTGGTCCAGTGGTTAAGGCTCCGTGTTTCCAGTTTCCTAGGATATGCCCATCACACACAGATGGAGCAGCAGTGATTCCAAGGGGCTCGGGCTTCCATCGTGGCTCAGACAGTAAAGACTCTGCCTGCAGTGCTGGAGACTTGGGTCCAGTCCCTGTGTTGGGAAGATCCCCTGGAGAAGGGAACGGAAGCCCACTCCAGTACTCTTGCCTGGAGCATCCCATGGACAGAGGAGCCTGGGGGGCTACAGCCCACGGGGTCGCAGAGAGTTGGACACGACTGAGCGCCTAACATTTGCACTTCCCGAACAGCTCAGGTTCCATCTCTGTTAGTGAACTTAAGATGCCCACATGCCATGTTGTGCAGCCAAAAAAAAATAAAAGTATCTTTAAAATATTTAGCTTCCATAGAGACTGAGAGTTTTCACAATCAAAAGTCCATTTTGCCATAAAATAGACTTTATTTTATGAAGTTTTGCTGAAAGAAAAATCTAAATTTGTAGAAAGAAAGCCATTTGATAAAAAAAAAAAAAAATATCCCCAGTGTGTAGCAGCAGAGAACGTCTCCTAAATTGCACATCAAAATGTGATCTTCCACGGAAATTGTGTTCCCTTTAATTCCACAGGAAATTTTAGTGGCCTTGAGATAACAGTGAATAGTACTGCTTGTAGCATAACCTTATCTCCCAGGACAAGAACAAAGAGCTTGAATGAAACCATCTGACAGAGGAGGATTAGAAATGCCTAAGAATTTGGCTCCCTGGAGAAGGGAAAGACAACCCACTCCAGGATTCTTGTCTGGAGAATTCTATGGACAAAGGAGCCCGGTGGGCTGCAGTCCATGGGATCCCAAAGAGTCAGACACGACTGAGAGACTAACATTTTCCTTTCAGGAATTTGGCTACATCAGAAAAAGGGCAATTCTATCATTAATTTATGACTTTCCAGGTGGTTCTTAGAATGAAAAATTAAAGTCGCTCAGTTGTGTCTGACTCTTTTGTGACCCCATGTGCTACAGCCCTCCAGGCTCCTCTGTCCGTGGGATTCTCCAGGCAAGACTACTGGAGTGGGTTGCCATGCCCTCCTCCAGGGGATCTTCCCGACCCAGGGATCGAACCCGTATCTCCTGCATTGGCAGGCGGATTCTTTATCACGGAGCCACCAGGGAAGCCCTCAGTTTTGGATGGCTTTAAAATATCTCATGTCTGAGCTAAAACCCACTCCTGCTGCTGCTGCTAAGTCGCCTCAGTCATGTCCAACTCTGTGCGGCCCCACAGATGGCAGCCCACCAGGCTCTGCCACCCCTGGGATTCTCCAGGCAAGAAGACTGGAGTGGGTTGCCATTTCCTTCTCCAGTTCATGAAAGTAAAAAGTGAAAGCGAAGATGCTCAGTCTTATCCGACTCTGTGCGACCCCATGGACTGCAGCCTGCCAGGCTCCTCCATCCATGGGATTTTCCAGGCAAGAGTACTGGAGTGGGGTGCCATTGCCTTCTCCATAAGCCCCACAGTGTCCTCTAATAAATAGGAGTAGAAAATAGCAAAAAGTCAGAATCTAAATAGGGAAGCAAGCAGGAGAAGGGTGAATCCACCACCTCTCAGATTCTCTCGTCATTGTGTGAGAGCTTAGAATCTTCCATTTCTCCTTATATTTTATAGCATTAAATTCACTACAGCATGATACCTCCTGTTATAATGAACACATTCCTTTCAATCATACCTGTACAATGTTGGAGGCTTGATAAATTCTGTTATTGATGTTCAACTTATTGGGGTTGCTACTTTTTGTGAATATGCCTTAAATTCTCCCTGATTGTTGTTCCGTTGCTTAGTTGGGTCCCACTCTTTGCGACCCCATGGACTGCAGCACGCCAGGCCTCTCTGTCCGGTACCAACTTCCAGAGCTTGCTCAAACTCATGTCCATCGAGTAGGTGATGCCACCCAACCATCTCCTGCCGCCCCCTTCTCCTCCAGCCTTCAATCTTTCCCAGCAGCAGAGTCTGTTCCAATGAGTCAGCTCTTTGCATCAGGTGGCCAAAGGATTAGAGTTTCAGCTTCAGCATCAGTCCTTCCAATTATTCAGGACTGATCTCCTTTAGGATGGACAGGTTGGATCTCCTTGCAGTCCAAGGGACTCCCAAGAGTCCTCTCTAACACCACAATTCAAAAGCATCAGTTCTTTGGTGCTCAGTTTTCTTTATAGTCCAACTCTCACATCCTTACATGACTACTGGAAAAACCATACTCACCTTCTGAGTTTCTCTTTATCCTGGTCAGGATAAAGTTCTCAAACAGCAGACTGCTTACCTCTCCAGGGTTCCTCAGGAGCAGAAATTGTTGCCAAAGGTCTTCCAGGGTTTTTGACATTATCGGATACTTTATTTACCTTACTGGATATTTTAATATACATATTCCTTGACTGAGTCTCACGTGTAGAGAGAAAAAAAAGCTGAGTATGCAATCAACTCATTCTTTGTCTCCTGAGAAATAAAAATTAGAGTCATGCACAGGAGTGAAATTCTAAAAGCACAGGGAAAAAAAAAAAAAAACATCTAGTAATGCATTCAGCGTGAAAGGGGAAAATGCTGACTTTTTATCTTTGGATGAAAATATGGAAGGGTGACTAGTATTTATAACAGATGAACGCTGGAAATGTTGAGGACCCTAGGCATCCCAAGGTCAAAAGTGTGTCTGGTGCAATTTCACCCTATTTCCTTTTCGAATCTTATCCAAGCTCTACTGATTTCCATAAAACGTGAGTAACAGGAAGTGGCCATTCACATTTTTTTAAGTATCCAGAGACTGAATACCTTCCCGCCATCTCTGTGTTGAATTAAGACAGATCACAACCATTTTTTTTTTACCATGAAAAATGGTGATTGCCGTCACGTGAGGTGAAGGCAAGGACCCATTTTCCACACAATTCCATAAATCTGAATTTAAAGAGCTTCATTACTCTTCATGAAAACAAATGGTTCGTATTCCCTGTTTAGATCCACTTTGCATGGTGAAATGATTAGGCTTTCCTTGATGGAATGGGAGTTTAAAGTTTCTTGATCCCACCCCCACCCCACCCCCCCACAATTTAAAACTTTCTGTTGTGGTGCTTTGGTTATTTTTTTTTTTAACTTTGATTTGTCTTGCTTTTTTGTTTAGGTCAAATGTTAGTAACGTGTGTGCTGTTCAAGCTGGTGAGAAAACCAGTTAGCCAGCGAGTGTCAGGATATTTGTGGTGTCCAGAAGGCAAAGTGTTTAAACAGACTTGAATTCCCAGTCCTCAGCCATGGTTTAACTTAAATTATCATCCCGGTATTGGTGCCAAGATAGAAAACACGGATCTTTGCAAAGATAAACAGACCTCAGAAACTGCGCCAAGCATAGGTCACTCTGTATTTTAAAGAGACTTTTTGTTTTGTTTTGGATTGTGTGGATTTTTGACAGGCAACGGGGTGATGGGAGTTTGCTTTCACTCAGTTTTCTTGAACTATACCCTTTACTTAACCTTGGTGCCATTTATAAAGTCTAAGGAGTTAACTTGGACCAGTGATAACGGTAGACGCAGTTCAGACGCTGCTATTTTGACATTTCTTTATTTGATTCTGTTGTGACGTGCACACCCTTAATTGCATCATTTGGGATCTATTTCCCTGAGCAGGGATGGAACCCAGGGCCCAGGTACTGGGCGCTCAGGGTCTCAAGCCCTTGGACCACGAGGGAAGTTCCAGATTCGAGTATTATAATCAGTTCCATTCAGGCGCTCAGTCGTGTCCGACTCTTAGCGACCCCATGGACTGCAGCCTACCAGGCTCCTCCGCCGTGGGATTCCCCAGGCCAGAGTCCTGGAGTGGGGTGCCGTTCCCGTATAGGTGGTGTTATATACTTGTCTATCTCTGGGTGACTGACTTCACTCAGTGTGACGGTCTGGAAGTCCACGCTGTTGCAGACAGCGTCATTTCAGTGTTACTTATGGCCGAGTCCTATTCCACTGTGTACGTGTAGCACATCTCCGGGCACTCACTGCTCAGCAGACAGGTTGTTTGCATGTCCTGACTATTGTGAACAGGGCTGCGATGAACACTGGGGTGCCTGTATCGTTTTGGTTCATATTATTGTCTGGATATACGTCCAGGAGTGGATTGCTGAATCATATGCTCGCTCGGTTTTTAAAGGAGCCTCCGTGCTGTGCTCCACAGGGCCTGCCTCAGTTCACTTTCCCACCAACAGTGTAGGAGGGTTCCCTTTTCTCCACACCCTCTCCAGCATTTATCGTTTGTAGATTTTTTGATGATGGCCATTCTGAGCTGTGGGAGTTGATAAACTCATTGTTGTTTTGCTTTGCGCTTCTCTAATAACTAGTGATGCGAAGCATCTTTTCATGGACCTGTTGTCCATCTGTATGTTGTCTTTGGAGAAACGTCTTTTGAGGTCTTGCCCACCACCAGGGAAGCCCAGGAATCCTGGAGCGGGTAGCCTATCCCTTCTCCAGCGGATCTTCCCGACCCAGGAATCAAGCCAGGGTCTCCTGCATTTCAGGCAGATTCTTTACCAACTGAGCTCTGAGGGAAGCCCCAATTTTTAAGAGTTGTTTTTTTGATATTGAGTCATCTGAGCTAACACATTGTAGTATCACGAAAGACATTGTGAAGGGTTGATAGCATAAACAGAAGCATAAAATACTGTACGTGGTAGAAATAATGTGATGCCTGCCACTTGGTAAGAAAACTTACTACTCAAGTAGCATAATCATAGGAGGGTATGAGACAATAAAAAAAAGCAAGGGTGTTTTATCTTCTCTGCTTATATAGGAACATCAAGTCCGACTGAGTAATGGAAATGAAGTCTAGATCAACCAGGAGGTGAGATTGTCTGGGGCAATTAATCCTCCCCTCTCGACTGACTCAGGCGTTTCATTTCTTTATAGTTGCCTTCTCTCTGATCATCACCCTCTGGCCGACTGCTCTCTGCAGACGTAGGTGACTGATGGCCAGGCCGCCTGTTGAGATCATATTGATTGAGGTCGCTGCCCGTGAGCTCCTTCCAGAGCCTTCTTAGCGGAAACTAGAAATCCTGTGAAATTGGACAGCGTTCCCCATTCTGACAGGAGAGTATGGTGTAGAAATGCGTGTACATTTCTATACCTCGTACAGGCTGAATCACAGTGCCTCGCCAAAGGAATCATCTGACCCACGAAGAAAGAAAATTCCACGCTTGTCAAAGGAAGCCCTGCGCCTTTTAAAATTTATCAACAATTTTCTTTGTGATTTTTTTTTTTTTAATTTTTGAACTGAGGATCCATTGAAGAAATATCTTCTCTGTGGCTTTTCTTCGGGAAGTGATGACTCCGGCCGTTCAAGAGGAACAGATGGCAGGGGGCGGATTATGTCGGTCTCAAAGAGCCGTCGTCACTGTTCAGATAAAGATTGTCAGCAGGATTCTTGCCTGGAGTGCACTTCAACTCACCGATGCACTTGAAACCCACGTTTGCGCACGGCGTTTTCTCTGCGTGTCATTCTAATAAACGGTATCCTCGTAGCACGAGACAGCGTACCTCTGGTAGGTCTGATTCTGTAATTTTTATCCTTCCAAAAGGCATGTCTCTTCCTTATTTTTATTTTTTTAATATTTATTGCAGTATAGTTGACTTATAACATCGTGTACATTTCAGGTATACAGCAAAGTGAATCAGTTTTATATATCTATATACGTTTATTCCCTCTTTTCCAGATTCATTTCCCATCATTACAGAGTACAGAGGAGAGTTCCCTGCACGTGCAGGAGAGCCTTACTAGGTATCTGTCTTATCTATTATAGTAAGCAGCCATACAGGAGGGAGTGGCAACCCGCTCCAGTATCCTTGCCTGGGAAATCCCACGCACAGGGGAGCCAGGTGGGCTACAGCCCGTGGGGTCGCAAAGAGTCGGACATGACTGGGTGACTAAATGAGAACAATAGTAATTAGGTTGCTGCTGCTGCTAAGTCGCTTCAGTCGTGTCCAACTCTGTGTGACCCCATAGACGGCAGCCCACCAGGCTCCCCCGTCCCTGGGATTCTCCAGGCAAAAACACTGGAGTGGGTTGCCATTTCCTTGTCCAATGCATGAAAATGAAAAGTGAAAGTGAGGTCGCTCAGTCGTGTCCGACTCTCCCCGACCCCATGGACTGCAGCCCACCAGGCTCCTCTGTCCATGGGATTTCCCAGGCAGGAGTACTGGAGTGGGGTGCCATTGCCTTCTCCAAAAATTAGGTTAGCAATTCCAATCAAGTAGCTCTGAGAAGAACTGCCAGCCTGGAAGAAAAACGTCGGCTCCACGGCCCGGGTTCTTATTTGCCTGCATTGTGCTGGATATTAACTTCCAACCCCATATCCGACATCGAGTTCAGTTCAGTTCAGTCGCTCAGTCGTGTCCGACTCTGTGCGACCCCATGAATCGCAGCACGCCAGGCCTCCCTGTCCATCACCAGCTCCCGGAGTTCACTCAGACTCATGTCCGTCGAGTCCGTGATGCCATCCAGCCATCTGATCCTGGGTCGTCCCCTTCTCCTCCTACCCCCAATCCCTCCCAGCATCAGAGTCTTTTCCAATGAGTTAGTTGCCCATATATACTAGTCCCAAATAATGCTTGTAAATTAAGAAGGAAATGTGTAGATTTGAAGTTATTGGAAAAGACCCTGATGTTGGGAAGATTGAGGGCAGGAGGAGAAGGGGGCGACACGGGATGAGATGGTTGGATGGCATCACTGACATGATGGACATGAGTCTGAGCAAGCTCTGGGAGTTGGTGATGGACAGGGAAGCCTGGGGTGCTGCAGTCCATGGGGTCGCACAGAGTCGGGCACGACTGAAGCCATATGGGTATGCTAACCCCAGTCTCCCAATTTATCCCTCCCCCCCGCAGCCCTATCCCCCTGGTAACCAGACATTTGTTTTCTATGTCTGTGGCTCTATTTCTATTTGGTAAATGAGTCCATGTGTATCACCTAGATTCCACATATAAGTGGCATCATGTGACATTTGTCTTTCTGTCTGACGTCAGTTGGTGTGACCATCTCTGGGTCCATCTGTGCAGCTTCAAATGACATTATTTCATTTTTGTGTCTGAGTAATATTCCGTTGTATACACAAAGAAATGACGCTTTTGAACTGTGTGGTGCTGGAGAAGACTCTTGAGAGTCCCTTGGACTGCAAGGAGTTCCAACCTGTCCATCCTAAAGGAGATCAGTCCTGAATATTCATTGGAAGGACTGATGTTGAAGCTGAAACTCCAGTACTTGGGTCAACTGATTCGAAGAGCTGACTCATTGGAAAAGACCCTGATGCTGGGAAAGATTGAAGGTGGGAGGAGAAGGGGACGACAGAGGATGAGATGGTTGGATGGCATCACCGACTCGATGGACATGAGTCTGAGTAAGCTCCGGGAGCTGATGATGGACAGGGAGGGCTGGCGTGCTGCAGCCCATGGGGGTCGCAAAGAGTCGGACACGACTGAGCGACTGAACTGAACTGAAGCACATCTTTATCCATTCCTCAGTTGATGGACGTTGAGGTTGCTTCCATGTCCAGGGTATTGTAAACAGCGCTGCAGCGAGCACTGGGGTGCCTGCATTCTTTCAGCTCATGTTTTTCTCCGGATGTATGCCCAGGAGTGGTATTGGCAGTCCTCCTGGCATTTTGAAGCTGATCAGCGATTTTCCTTTTTTTTTTGGTTTGTTGACTCAGTTTGTAAACACGTTGTTTCATTATCTCTGAACAGTTGATAGACAACCCTTCACAGATGTCTTATTTTCTTTTTAAGTTTTTATTTTATGTTGGGGTATAGCCGAGTAGTGAGAAGCCCAGCTGTCTCAGTGGTGCAAGGCTGGAGATGCAGGTTTAATCCCTGGAGGAGGCAATGGCAGACCACTGCAGTATCCTAGCCTGGAGAATCCCATGGGCAGAGTAGCCTGGTGGGCTCTAGTCCATGGGGTCGCAAAGAGTCAGACACGACTGAGCGACTAAACAGCAGCTGATGAGCAACGTTGGGATGGCTTCAGCTGCTCACTGAAGGGACTCAACCATCCCTATACACGCATCCATTCTTCCCCAAATGCCCTTTTTGTTTTTGTTTCTTTTCCCTAAACTTCACGGCGCTATTCTGGATGCATTATTTTACGTGGGCTTCCCCAGTGGCTCAGTGGATAAATAATTCACCTGCGATGCAATTGACACAACCCGGGCCTGATCCCTGGGTCGGGAAGATTCCCTTGGAGAAGGAAATGGCAGCCCACTCCAGCACTCTTGCCTGAAAAATCCCATGGACACAGGACTTGGTGAGCTACAGTCCTTGAGTTGACGAAGAGACACAGCTGAGCATGCACGCGTTATTTTATGTAATACCAGTTTATTATCATATTCATAGCTTTCTAACGTGAGGACAGGTTGGTTTTACTTAACAGTAAACCTTCATTCTTGCAGACCCTAAATTATGATAAGTGCTCCGTACAATTATCACTCATTCCTTCCACCCACAGACCTGTCCCCGAATGACTGCTAAATTATGTCATCAACCCATTTATACCTCAAAATAAAGACCTTCATTCTGAATATTGCCATGAATTATTAGCACGATAGCATGGATTAGAAAGGATGGAGAATTTGGGCTGCCTATATAGGAATCTGCCTGTAACCTTGAACTTTAAAAAACGCCATAAAAGCAAGTTGATACAGAGTATAAATTACACTTCTTGACCAAGAATCACCCACTGTGTAACATATACTTATTCACAGGCAGCCTTATTTTCCCTTCTGGGTATCATTTTGTTAATTCAATTCAGTTTTATTGCGTTTATCTGAGCCATGAGTCAGTCCTTTTAAGGCCTGAGCTGGGGTTTCAAAAGCTATTCAGAATGGCAAGAGCATTCCATTGCTTTGTCAGGAGTATATTTCCAAAAAAAGAATTATGCATCTGGCATTTGGAATATATTCTTAAGAAGAAATTGTTTTGGCTTGGGAACACGTCGCTGTAGAACGTCCCTAAATTAACCATATTAGAGATGAAGGGAATGTTAATAATGACAGTTAATGCTTAAATTCATTGCCTTCATCATCTCGTAAGTTCCTGGGAAAATGTCATTTAAACCCAGGGGCATTCCTCTTATCTATTCCTTGTAAACATCAAGAGAGTTTTAACAGTATTTCTTTTCTGACGATGTTCTGAACATGCAAATGATTTTCTAGAATGCCTTAGAGTAACTGTGGAAAATTTAAGAGTTTGCCTGCCACAATCCATGGGGTTGCAAAGAGCCTGACATGACTTAACCACTGAACAAAAAGAAGAAAACCTTTACGTTGGAGAGAGAGACATAATTCACCAACTGAATTGTATTGAATGACTCTAAATCCTTGTGAAAGAAATATAGCTCAAAAAGAAGAATCCTATTGCGTTGTCGATTTTTTTTATCGTCAGAGTACTGCCGTCATGAGTGTTGAATCAAATTCTGATAATTAGGCATGGTTCTATGTTTGGGGCTTAATGAGTATGACTTATTCACTTATTGGGGCTTCCCTGGTGGCTCAGGAAGTAAAGAATCTCCCTGTAAAGAGGGAGACCTGGGTTCCATCCCTGGGTCGGGAAGGTCCCCTGGAGAAGGGAATGGCAACCCACTCCAGTATTCTTGCCTGAAGGACCCCATGGACAGAGGAGCCTGGCATGCTACAGTCCATCGGGTCGCAAAGAGTTGGACACAACTGAGCGAAATGCAGCATGCATTTAACAGCTATTTGTTCTGGGCCTGTTGTGTTAGAGACTAGCAAGGCATTAGAAAATTATCCAGCAAAACACTATCTTGCCCTAAAAGGGTTCAAGGTTATGTGAAGAGAGAGGCATTAACAGATAAATACATATGGCACGGCTGTACGGCTTCCTATTTCCAGGCACTCAGGAATGTGGCTAACAGCTAGGGGCAAGACAGTTAAACGGCCCTTTGGACAAATATGGCCCCTGTCTCGCTTTTGCAAATAAAGTTTTATTGGAACAGAGCCACACTCATTCATGCACGCGTTGTCCATGGATGTCTGCATTGACACTTGAGAGTTCACTTTTGTGATTTGTCCCGCATGCCGCATTGTGTAAGGTTAAGTTGCACAGTTTACTGATTTGATACACTGATATGTGGCAAGACGATTTGCATCATAGCATCACCTAAGCCCTCCACCACCTCCATTTCTTTCATTTTTTTAAAGATAGCCCCGGGAGATGGTGAAGGACAGGGAAGCCTGGCAGTTGGACAACAGCAACTTTGTAGCAGCTTTCAAGTCATACGATACAGTGTCGGTTACTGTCACCGAAGCACTGAATGGGACTTGCCAGGGAAGGGCAGACAAGGGAGGAAAGAGCATCAGGCCAAAGGCCTGGCCTGGAGCGCACAGACCGCTGGCTGGAGGGCAAGCACCCCCGGAACTTATTCACCACCTAACTGCCCATTTATACTTTTTGACCAATGTTCAAAGCATTCTTCCTGACAGCTAGAACCTGGAAAAAATCCCAAATGCCCTTCACCGCATGAATAGATAAATACACTGTGGTATACCCATCTAAATGAATCCTATTCCACAAAGAAAGGAGCAAGTCACAGGGACATGTTACAGCTGAATGAACCATAAAAACAGTATGCTAGGCGGGGGAAAAAAAAAAAAAAAGCGTTATGATTCCTTTCATTTGACATGTAGGCAAAGGCATTTTTTTCCCCCTAGAGAATACCAGTTGCCTAAGTTGGAAGGGCAATTTGAATATGGGCACGAGAGGACTTTAAAGGGATGTAAATATTCTAAGTGAAAAGTGAAAGTGAAGTCGCTCAGTTGTGTCCGACTCTTTGCGACCCCATGGCCTGTAGCCTACTAGGCTCCTCGGTCCATGGGATTTTCCAGGCAAGAATACTGGAGTGAGTTACCATTTCCTTCTCCACGAGATCTTCCTGACCCAGGGACTGAACCCGGGTCTCCAGCATTGTAGGCAGACGCTTTACTGTCTGAGTCACCAGGGAAGTCAGCTGGATTTAAACAGTGGAGACTAGACAGTGATAATGATTAACTTTTAAAAAGCACTGAACCATACCTGAGAATGGGTGAATTGTATGATATGTAAGTTTGACCTCAAAAAAGTGCTAAAAACCTTCAAAAAATTGACACAGACGGCCTTACCTGTGAAGCTTAAAAGATGTACTGTTAATACCTGATCCTTTATAGAAACAGTTTGCCAACCCCTGGTGTAGAGATCTGTAGATGCTTAAGTGTTATTACAAGACAGACAGGAGTTCTCTGGGAGCATGTGAGTTCCGGGAGGCAGACCCTGGAATTCAGTGTCAGAGAAATCCATGGATATATTTAGCGGAAGAGGGTTTTGTGCCCCCGCAAAAGAAACAAAATGTTGCTTCTTTAGAGGGGAAGGGGGCAGGGGAAGGAAGGAAAAGAAGGAAAGAAAAAACTAAAATCTGATCCTGGATTTGGGATTATGTGGGAGAAAGTCTGGTGCGATGTGGATAAATTTTATTTCTCAGTGATATAAACTTTAGCATCATCAACAAGGCTTTTGAACCATGGTACTCGAGAAGACTCTTGAGAGTCCCTTGGATTGCAAAGAGATCCAACCAGTCCATCCTAAAGGAGATCAGTCCTGGGTGTTCATTGGAAAGACTGACGCTGAAGCTGAAGCTCCAGTCCTTTGGCCACCTGATGTGAAGAGCTGACTCCCTGGAAAAGACTCTGATGCTGGGAAAGATTGAAGGCAGGAGAAGGGATGACAGAGGATGAGATGGTTGGATGGCATCACCGACTTGACAGGCATGAGTTTGAGAAAACTCCAAGAGATAGTGAAGGACAGGGAAGCCTGGCAGGCTGTATTCTACGGGATCACAAAGACTTGGACACGACTTAGTGACTGAACAACGAAACTGATGTCCACAAAATAGGACTTGTTGAAATTTCCCCTGGGATTGCTTTAGATCTGCAGATCAAAGTGGAAAGAACTGGCACCTTGGCAGCACTGAGATGGTCTACCCACGAACATGGGACAGCTGTCCATGTATTGAGCTCTGGTTTTCTTCCTGTCTGATTTTGTAGTTTTCCTCATACACATCTTGTTGCACTTATTTTTCTAGATCCATCCTTAAGTGTTTCATAGTTTGGGTGCTAATGTACATGTCCTTGCTTCTTTTTTAAGTAATTTATACTAATTTTGGCTGTGTTGGGTCTTCATTGCTGTGCGGGTGTTTTTGTTCTCGTTTTCCTAGTTCCAGCAAACGGGGGCTGCTCTCTAATTGTGGTGGCCTGGCTTCTCTCTGTGGTAGCCTCGCTTGTCGCGGACTACGGGCTCTAGAGCACAGACTCAGTAGTTACGACACGTGGGGTTAGTTGTGCCATGGCACGTGGAATCTTCCTGAACGAGGGATCAAAATGATTGTTGCCTGGATTGGCAGGCAGATTCTTAGCCAGTGGACCAGCAGGGAAGTCCATGCCAGTGTCTTTAAAGTTAAATTAAATTTTTTTTTTTTTTTAATTTTTAATTGCTTTACACTGTGGTGTTGGTTTATGCTGTCCAACATCATGAATCAGCCATCAGTTCAGTTCAGTCCCTCAGTCATGTCCGACTCTTAGCGACCCCATGGACTGCAGCCCGCCAGGCTCCTCTGTCTGTGGGATTTTCCAGGAAAGAATACCGGAGTGGGTTGCCATGTCCTCCTCTTGACCCAGGGATGGAAACCAGGTCTCCTGCATTGCAGGCAGATTCCTTACCCTCTGAGCCCCCAGGGAAGTCCTTCAGAGATTGCATTCCACTCTATTTTCCTTCCCACCTAAGTGAGAGTCATCCTGCCCCAAGAGCAATGAATTCTTTGGAAAACCGGCAGTTAAACTTCCCATGAATTTCTGCTCCCTCCAAATGGCGTGGTAAACTCGATTTGAGGATTGACTTAATAAGCTCTGTTGCGTATAACTTGAGCGTTAATTCTCATTGATGACAAAAATTTGGAGAACATCAGAAGCCACTTAGAATACAATAGGGTAGATTATTTTGTTTTAAATTAACATTTATTTTTATCTATTTATTTGATGTGCCAGGTCTGACGTGCAGCATGTGTTTGGATCGAACCCCAGTTGCCTGTGCTGGGAGCATGGAGTCTTAGCCACTGTCTCCAGGGAAGTCCCCTAGGACAAATTCTTGCTTTTGTGTGTGTGTGTGTGTGTGTGTCTGTGAGGTGTTGACCCAGGGTTTGGCAGATAAAATGCACAAACTAAATATTTGCAAAATTCCTTGGTATTTTAGCTTAACGAACTGCTTAATGTAATTTTTTCAACAGCCGGGGAAGTCATTTATTATACAAATGACTGCCATGAAACTATTTCAAAAATGTCTAATCATTAGCATTGTTCTTTCAAGCAGCAGTGCTTCATAGGAGAAAGCAGATTCCCCATTTGTTTAGAAAAGCACTGATCCTTTTCTGGATAGCAAGGTTATTTTTTAAAATTAATTTATTTAAAAAATTCTTTTTGGTTCCTGTGGGTCTTCATTGCTTTATGTGGACTTTCCCCAGTTGCAGAGAGCAGGGGCTGTTCTCTAGGTGGGATGTGTAGGCTTCCTATTTCAGAGGCTTTTCTTGTAGTGGTTTCCCTGGATGTAGAGCAAAGCTTTAGTAATTGTGGTACACGGGCTTAGCTGCTTCTCAGCATGTGTGATCTTCCCGGACCAGGGACTGAACCTGTGTCCCCCGCATTGGCAGGCGAATTCTCAATCACTGGACCCACCAGGGGATGTCCAGTGATGTTATTAATGGCAATAAAAGATGGGTATCAGTTCAGTCGCTCCGTCATGTCCGACTCTGTGACCCCCACGGACTGCAGCACGCCAGGCCTCCCTGTCCGTCACCAGCTAATGGAGTTTGCTCAGATTCACATCCATTGAGTTTGTGATGCCATCCAACCGTCTCATCCTCTGTCGTCCCCTTCTCCTCTCACCCTCAAATCTTTCCCAGCATCAGGGTCTTTTCTAATGAGTCGGCTCTTTGCATCAGGTGGCCAAAGGATTGGAGCTTCAGCATCAGTCCTTCCCATGAATATTCAGGACTGATTTCCTGAATCAAAGATGTGTATATGAGTAGCCAAAAAAAACAAGTGCGGGATGGCCACACAGCCTAGATTTCCCACTTTCTTAGTAGGATTCTTTCTGATGATTGACAGGTAGCATTTCTGACCTTGTGGGTCAGGCCCCTATTATGTAGTCTCAAAGTTTACTGATTTTTAGGATGATGATGATGATGGTCAGGCCCCTATTATGTAGTCTCAAAGTTTACTGATTTTTAGGATGATGATGATGATGATGATGATGTGTGTGTGTGTGTGTGTGAGAGAGAGAGAGAGAGAGAGGGAGAGAGAGATCTGGTGACTCTAAACATGGGGCCTAGAGAAAGCAACAGCACCAGGTGGGTGGAAAGATAACTGAGCCTTTGTAAAAGACAAGCTCGTTTGGGACACTGATGGGACGGTCCGTCTAGCAAGTGTTGATCTCACATGTCTTTACCGTCTAGCCACGAATCACATCTCCCCTCCCCTCTAATCTTGTACGGTCGCAGGATGCTTGGTGCCGTTGTTACAGTGTCTTCAGAATTTCTAGCATGTATCTGGGCTTCCCTGGTGGTGCTAGTGGTGAAGACCCCGCCTGTCAACGCAAGAGACACAGGAGACATATGTTTGATCCCTGGGTGAGGAAGATGCCTTGGAGGAGGGCATGGCAACCCACTCCAGTATTCTTGCCTGGAGAATCGCATGGACAGAGGAGCCTGCTGGGCTACGGTCCATGGAATTGCAAAGAGTCTGACATGACTGAGCAAGTGAGCACACACAAGGTTTTTTTTTTAAGATTTTTTTCCTTTTGATGTGAACCATTTTTAAAGTCTTTATTCAATCTGTTGCAACGTTGCTCCTGTCTTATGTTCTGGCTTTCAGGCCTCCAGCCATGCGGGATCTTAGTTTCTCCGACCAGGGAGTGACCCCAAACCCCTGTCTACTGAAAGGCAAAGTCCTAACCCTCAAATCTCCAGGGAAGTTTCTTGAACTCTGGTTTTAAACATCTTATCTCTTCCACAGAGATCAGACCATGTGAATGGAATAAGGAACGTAGGTGTGTACTGAATAATTTTTTCTGAGTTGACATATGGCAGTAGGTGTTACCCATGTTTAAGGCATATAAATATACGATTGGTGTTCAGTCTCTCAGTCGTATCTGACTCTGCAACCCCATGGACTGCAGCAGGCCAGGCTGCCCTGTCCATCACCAACTCCCAGAGCTTGCTCAAACTCATGTCCGTCCAGTTGGTGATGCCATCCAACCATCTCATCTCATCATAGGATTAGTGAAGCTCAAACACAGAGGCACAAAAGAACTCCCAGTAATTTATGTAATGATTCCCCACTTGAGGATGTGGTATAGAATTTCTAACTCCTTACTGACAGGCTGTGGCGAGTGAGTCTCTTCCAGTGGTTAAAACAAGGAAAGCAGTTGTTAGCAAGTAACTTAAGTGCTAGGACGTCAGCCACATAGTCTGTCAGTATCCCCACTGGAAGACCTGTAGGTCATATATTCCCTTGATAGAATGTGGTACCGTTGATGTCTTCCTTCCTTCCAAAACAAAAAGCTATAACCCAGTCTAGTTGTGAGAATAACCTCAAACACATCCCAGTAGGAACAGACATTCTACAAAATATTTGCCAGGTCCTCCTTTAGTCTCAGCATCTGCAAAAACAAGGGAAGCTCTGAGAGATTGTTACGGCCAAGAGGACCCTCAGGAGCAATGGTGAGTAAAGGTAACGTGGGTCCTGGGTTGCAAAGGGGATGGTAGGTAAATATGAAGGACATACAGAGCGTGTGTGGGCTTCCCTTCATCCAATAAAACATGAAAGGGAACACACTTGGGTGTTAAAGGAACTTGCATGGTGGTCCAGCAGAAGCCCGCTAAATGACAGAGTCTGAATTGTGAAGTCGTGTTTGCATTTGTGCGTGCTAAGTCATTTCAGTCGTGTCCAACTCTTTGGGAGCCCATGGACTGTATCCCGCCAGGCTCCTCTGTCTGTGGGATTCTCCAGGCAAGGATACAGGAGCGGTTTCCTATTTTCTCCTCCAGGGGCTTTCCTGACCCAGAGACCCTAATCAGTTTATAAGAACATCCCAAATCTTCTACACTGGAGGATGAAGGGATAGCTATGTTCGAGATGTCTCAGGGCAGACTGTGTTGACTCTGTCTCATGCAGCTTGGATTATGTCCGTGCAGGAAAGAACTGGCTTGCCCAGCACCCCTATTTTCTTTTCTCTTTTTTATATTTATTTGGCTGAGCTGGGTCTTCGCTGCAGCATGCAGAAGCTTTAGTTGCAGGGTGTAGGATCTAGTTCTTCGCCAAGGGGGCGAACCTGGGCCCGCTGTACTGGGAATGTACAGTCTTAGCCGCTGAACCAGCAGGGAAGTGCCAAGCCCCCTTTTTATGACTGATGGGTGGGTGTTTTGAGCAGAATCTGTAAAGAACGAGGCCAACCATCATACAGGATGTCTGTAAGTGCTCTATTTAGGCAAGATTGCTATGTGCTCTACTTAGGAAGGATCGCGAGAGAAAGGGAGTCTTCGAGAGATGCAAGGAAGCAGGCAGAGAAAGCAAGTGAGACAGAAAAGAAAAACAGGGCTGTCAGAAGAAATGTGATCCTGGAGTGTTGACGTGATTTTTGGAAAACTCAGCTTGTGTTTTGGAATATCATTCCCCTTTGGCACTCTTCTATATGATGCTTTCCTTAAACCCTGCCTTGCACGGTGCTTGGGACTAGATGGCCATGCCCTTTAAGACGCAGTAGGAAAGATCATGACCGTGCGATGCTGCTTTTATAAGAGGTTGTTTTTATAAGAGGTCGATTTTAGGCTCCTGTAAAGATTGCATTTCCCACCCACTATCTATGACAGTGCTTGAAGTGAAAGTTGCTCAGCTGTGTTGGACTCTTGGGACCCTATGGACTGTAGCCCACCAGGCTCCTCTGTCCATGAGATTTCTCAGGCAAGAATTCTGGTGCTAGTGCGGGTGGTGTAGTCTCAAAGTCGTGTCCGACTCTTGCGACCGCGTGGACCGTAACCCAACAGACTCCTGTGTCCTTGGGATTTCCCAGGCAAGAATACTGGAGTGGTTGCCATTTCCTTCTCCAGGGGATCTTCCCCGCCCAGGGACTGAACCCAAGTTTCCTGCATCGCAGGCAGATTCTTTACTGACTGACCACCAGGGCAGCACCAAGAATCCTGGAGTGGGTGCCGTTCCCTTCTCTAGGGGATCTCCCTAACCCCAGGGATCAAATCACGGTCTCCAGCATCGCCAGCAGATTCTTTCCCTTCTGAGCTACCAGTGAGCCCTACAGGGTAAAATGGCACTGAGGATAAATTGAATGCAAAGGGGGAAATGACTGGTTATTTCTGCACTTTGTCAGAAAACTGGACTCTGGAACACTGGCCAATAATTGCTTTGTGGCTGAAAATGGCTCAGGTAGAACTTAAGACTTCCGCACTGCCCACAGCCAGCCGTGTCCACTGGAGGGCAAACAGTCACGGACTCAATTCCAATCTTCTCCTTTGCGAAAGGTTTTGAGTTGTTGGGGTCTTAACTTGGAAAGACAGTGGAATTACCTTCCATGACAGAAAGAAGATTGCATCTTTTTTTTTTTAATTGTTAGGATTGATTGGATTAGCTTTTCTTAACACTGGGTCTTTGTTGCTACATGGGAGCTACTCTCCAGTTGCAGGACTTGCAGGAAGATTCTTTACCCCACCAGGGGAGGCCTGGATTAGCTTCTTAAATCACGTTGTCTAAGAGTACCAGTTTATTAAAAGTATAGTTCCCATGGAAAAGTTCTAATGGCTGCAAGATCCATAGTTAGCGTTCAGTCAGTTCGGTTCAGTCTCTCAGTCATGTCTGACTCTTTGCAACCCCATAGACTGCAGCATGCCAGGCCACGCTGTCCATCACCAACTCCCAGAGTTTACTCGCACTCATGTCCATTGGACTGGTGATGCCATGCAACCATCTCGTCCTCTGTCGTCCCCTTCTCCCCCTGCCTTCAATCTTTCCCAGCATCAGGGTCTTCTCAAATGAATTAGCTCTTCGCATCAGGAGGCCAAAGGATTGGAGTTTCAGCTTCAACAGAAGTCCTGCCAATGAATATTCAGGACTGATTTCCCGTAGGTTGGACTGGTTGGATCTCCTTGCCGTCCAAGACTCTCAAGAGTCTTCTCCAGCACCACAGGTCAAAAGCATCCATTCTTCAGAGCTCAGCCTTCTTTATGGTGCAGCTCTCACGCCCACACATGACTCCTGGAAGAACCATAGCTCTGATTAGACGGTTTCTCCGAGCTCATCTTGAAATGTGTGCCTGGAATTACATGCGATGCCCCGGCTACGCTCTGTTCTCGCCAGATGCTACTAAACTCCTTTTTCCTTCCTGTCACACATCTACGAACCAGATTTAACGAGTGGTGAAATGAGCACTTTACCCTCCTGCCTTTGAGAAACGAGAGGCAGGTTTTTACCCTTTGTTGGTTTGATTTCCANTCCTGTCACGCATCTACGAACCAGATTTAACGAGTGGTGAAATGAGCACTTTACCCTCCTGCCTTTGAGAAACGAGAGGCAGGTTTTTACCCTTTGTTGGTTTGATTTCCATTGTAATTTGGCTGGTCATTTCAGCTTTCTCAAGAAGGTAAAATATTGCTCCAAGCAAGCTAAAACTTTATGGAGTGATCATGCCTTTTACGGATTGATGCAAGCCGTGGATAGTCATGTGAAATGGGGGAAAAGCAGGGAAAAATACCTTTTCTCTGCAGCCCTAAGGATTTTCCAGCAGCTTGATAACAAGCTATAAAATACGCTTCTCATCACTTTCTGGACATCATCCAGAAACTGCTGCCCTGTAATTTGTTGACACTGTTATCAAGCTCAAGGTTTTTCATAGTCTTGATAACACTCTCACCTGAGAGTTTGCCAGGCATTTTTCAAAAATTGGAATATATATTCTCTATATTTCTCTCCTAATCTCTCTTTAAGTTTTAAATAGCATTCTTTGCTTCTGCTGGGGTTTTTTGTTTGTTTGCTTGAATCAAATGTTTTCTTACATTTCATCCTAATTACAGATCACAATGGGATTAAATGAGAAGTCGATGAACACTGCATTTGAAGAAACTCTCCATATATTTAGGAGCTAACACACTTCAGAGTTCATTTTGATCGAAAGAGAATGTCCTTAGGGAAATTTTAAAGGTATTTTGAAATGAAACAAATTGAAATTAAAATGGGTTAAAATCTATTGCTTGTAAGCAAAGCAGGACATGGACGAAAAAGTTTCTTTAAATGTTTTCAGAGAAATATAAAAATATGTAAAATCCACTAATTTTTCACCTGCTGCTGCTGCTGCTGCTAAGTCGCATCAGTCATGTCTGACTCTGTGCGACTCCCATAGACGGCAGCCCACCAGGCTCCCCCTGTCCCTGGGATTCTCCAGGCAAGAACACTGGAGTGGGTTGCCATTTCCTTCTCCAATGCATGAAAGTGAAAAGTAAAAGTGAAGTCACTCAGTCGTGTCCGACTCTTAATGACCCCACGGACTGTAGACCGCCAGGGTCCTCTGTCCATGGGATTCTCCAGGCAGGAATTCTGTAGTGGATTGCCCTGCCCTCCTCCAGGGGATCTTCCCTGCTCAGGGATCAGGAGAACTCACGTCTCCTGCGTTGGCAGGCAGATTCTTTACCACTGAGCCCACTGGGAAGCCACTCCCCGCCCATACACACAATGCTTTATAATGTAGAAAGTGGTGACATTTGAATAAGATCTGTAGTCTAGTTAACAGAGTATTGTATCAATTTGAAGGTCCTGGTATGGATACTGTACTATAGTAATGAGATATTATCCTTTGATAAGCTGGGTAAGATACAAGCGACTCTGTATCCGTTTCACAGCTTGTCGTGTGTCTCCCTCTTAAAATTAGAAAGTTTCGGGACTCTCCTTTTGGTCCAGTGGTTAAGTGTTCACCTTCCAGTTCAGTCCCTGGTCAGGGAGCTATGATCTCGCATGCCTCGTGGCCAACATCCCCAAACATAAAACAATAGCAATACTGTCATAGAATTCATCGAAAACTTTAAAAAAAAAAAACAGTCCATATAAAAAAATTTCAGATCAAAATAAGAAAATTTAAAGAAGTTGATTGTTCATGAATTCAATAAATATTTTTTGCTCAGTGGCCTCAAAATAAAAGCACCCACATAGTACTTCAGTGGGAAAATGGACAACCAGATTGGAATAGTTTTCACAGAGCCAAATACTTTGGGACTTCAAGGGGAAAACTGGTTTGTGGATGCAAAGTGGATGAATTCCAACACATTCAGCGATGAGCAAAACATAACGTCTACTGTATGTTACTGTTCATACACATTTCAAGACAGGGCAGATTCCACAACCTGCAGGATGCAGGAAATTCTTTCTAAAAGTTCATAGAATCCCAAAACAACAGATTTTTTTATGCTATAGGAATCAGTTCAGTTCAGTTCAGTTCAATCGCTCAGCCGTGTCCGATTCTTTGCAACCCCATGAATTGCAGCACGCCAGGCCTCCCTGTCCATCACCAACTCCTGGAGTTCACTCAGACTCATGTCCGCTATAGGAATAAACCAACTTATTTCTCACTAATAAAAAATGTGTTGATTGTAATGGTTTTTATTTTGACTAATAAAGATCGCGTTGGAGCCTTAAAAAAAAAGACAAGGCAGAGCTAACCCAGAGTGTTGAATGTCTGTGGTTACTTCTGAGAATAAGGACATTGAGTAGAAGGTGATTTTTTTTTTTTTTTGAGTGGTGGCAATGTACTTTTCTTGGTATGACAGCTGTACATGTATGAGCAGACATTTCAGATTCCTCATGGTGTGTGTGCTACGTTGCTTCAGTGTCTCTTTGCAACCCCATGGACTGTAGCCCACCAGGCTCCTCTGTCCATGGGACTCTCCAGGCAAGAATACTGGAGTGGGTTGCCCTGCCCTCCTCCAGGGGATCTTCCAGACTCAAGGGTTGAGCCCACATCTCGTGCATTGCAGAAAGAGTCTTTACCAAAGTTAGTCTTGTGTTAGTCGCTCAGTTGTGTCTGCTTCTTTGGGACCCCATGGAATGTAGCCCCACCAGGCTCCTCTGTCCATGGGACTCTCCAGGCAAGAATACTGGAGTGGGTTGCTATGCCCTTCTCCAAGGGATCTTCCCGACCCAGGGATTGAACCTGCGTCCACTGCACTGCAGGCTGACCCTTTACTGCTCAGCCACTGGGGTAGACTCCTTATTCAAATCATGATTTTTCGCTTATGTCCACTTTTTAATAAAAAGTCGCACAGTTCAGTTTTTTACTCCCCAATGACATAAGTACATGAATATGCACATTAGCTGGATAAGCCAGGAAGCATTGCTACCGACCGAATCAGAGTTTACCCAGAGTCCTCGAAAACCCACATAAACAGAATGTATGGAAGTTCAGTCGCTACTTTAGAGTCATACGTCGGAAGTATCTCCAGTTTCACTTGCTATGCGGTACTAAGTCACTTCAGTCGTGTCCGACTCTGTGCGACCCTTTGGACAGCAGCCCACCAGGCTCCTGTGTCCACAGGATTCTCTAGGCAAGAATACTGGAATGGGTTGCCATTTCCTTCTCCAACTTTTAATTTATTTGATGTATTTATTTGACTGCACTGGGTCTATCGGGGCTCCAAAGCAGAGGCTCAGTAGTCCTGGTGTGGGGGTCTTACGAGCTCTGCATCATGTAGGGTCTTTGTTGCCCACCCAGGGATCGAACCTACACCCTCTGCACTGGAAGGCAGATTCTTACCCACTGGACCACCAGGGAAGGTCCCTAATCTTAGCAACTTGAGGCACTTGTCTCAGGACCCTTCTCTTAAGGGCATCCAATTATCAGCTTAGCAATATAACATACAGAATTGTTCTACTTTAGGATTTCTTTTCTGTACTAGTAGAAACAGGCTTTCATCTATGCTTTACGTTATGGTTCTGAATATATTTAGATCTTTTGTAATTTTTTTTATTTTTGTAAGAAAAAATCTTCCCTTATTCTGTCTCCTGAAACCATTGGGTATCTTCAATTGGGTTCAGCTGTTCTCAAAAAAAAAAAAAAAAAAAGCAGAGATTGCTTTTCCAAAGTCCAATCAATACCAGTTATTTCTTTTCCTGCTCCATGTTGCTGCAGGTCTGTTCAAGGTGAAGCCTGGTAGCGTTCCTACGGTCCTATTTCTGGCACACTTTGATTGAAATATGTATGGAGTTCTTAGAGGACCTTTGTTCTATGTTCTGACTTCCAGAAACCAGTGGCAGCTATTTTATTTTGTGATTATTTAATGATGTTTGCCCCAGATCCAGGTGCTTCCTATTTGCTCAGCATGCCAGCCATCCGAAATAATCTGATTTTCCTAAGATAGCGGACACATATTCCTGCTGTCTGTATTTACACTCTGTCATCATGGCATATATTTTTTAAAAGGGTTTCTTTTTTAAAAAAAGTTAGTGTTGATTTTTTGAACGTTGTGTTAATTTCTGCTATAGCGCAAAGTGATTCAGGTCTACGCATAGACACATTGTTTTTTCATAGTCTTTTCTCCGATGGTTGAATCACAAGGCATGGAATATAGTTCCCTGTGTTCTGCTGTGGGAACTTGCTGTTTTCCGCGTCCTGTATGTCATAACTTGCAGTCTGCTAATCGCAAACTCCCACTCCATACATCCTCAACACCTCCACCCCCACCCTTGGCAAGCACGAGTCTGTTGTCCCCGTCTGGGAGTCTGCTTCTGTTTTGTACATAAGTTCATTTATGTCATGTTTTAGATCTCACAGCTGAGAGATATCCTACGATATTTGTCTTTCCTTTTCTGCCTTCACCTACCGTGACCATCTCTCGGTCCGTCCATGTGGCTGCAAATGGTATTATTTCACCCTTTTTTATGGCTGAGCAATATCCCATTCTTTACGTGTGTGTACGTCATTACATCTTATTCCATTCCTCTCTCAGTGGCCACCTAAGTTGCTTTATAAGTGTTTTTTTGTTTTTTTTTTTTCTGGAGCCAAGTATTGCCTTGATAATTGCTTAAATTTTAAAAGTTGGATAAACCTCAAAGGAATACTGCTTTGAATAGGCATCATATGGCTTCTGAATAAGCTAACATTCCCCCATAATTGCTACTGCATAAACACATGTGTATGTGGACTGATTATTAAATAGATCATAGATAAACAGATAAACAGATACATAGATGGTAGTAAAAGAGTTAGTCACTGAGTCGTCACTCAGTTTCGGCAGCCCATGGACTGTAGCCGGCCAGGCTCCTCAGTCCACGGAATTCTCCAGGAAGAATACTGGAGTAGGTTGCCATTCCCTTCTCCAGGGGATATTCCTGACCCGGAGATGGAACATGCGTCTCCTGTAATGCAGGCAGACTTGTTATCATCTGAGCTACCAGGTGATAGGTAAGAGATAAATGATACTAGAATTATAATAGATAGAGACAGAGCCACAGCTATGTAGCCATATACATAGATGGCCAGACAGAGAGATAAGTAGAGTGCTAAAGTCTGCCGTCATCCGTGGGGCTACCTGGGCGTCATGTGTGCTGAGGGGTATGGACCAGCGTCCCTGGTATCTGTCCGCCAGGTGCTGATAGGTCCTCCCAGCTGTGACTATAAAAATGTCCATAGGCATCACCTGGCACGTCTAGGAAAGGAATATTTTGCCTGGTTGCAAACTATTGCCGTAGAGAGACAGGTGATGTAAGATGATGGGTGGTTGATGGATAGCTGGATGGATGGGTAGATAAAGGGTGAATCTGTTTTGTGGGGCTGTTCTGGGCATTGTAGAGGGGTCAGCGTGCTTGGTGGCCTCTGGCAACTGGAAACCTGTAGAATGGGGCCCCTGCCCCATAGAAAAATGTCTACAGAGAATAAAGGATGCCCATGGGAGGGAGAACCACTTCCGGGCTAGAAACAGAGTATTCATGTATAAACACGTGGATGTGTGGTATGGTGGATCACAGAAACATCATCGTAACCAAGTCAAGCAGCTACATCATAGCATCTCATTCCCGACATACATGAGTACTCCACCTCCAAAAAGGAAAAGACCCCTTCCTGCCTGGGGGCTGCCCTGGTGGCTCAGCTGGTAAAGAATCCGCCAGCTGTGCAGGAGACCCCGATTCAATTCCTGGGTCGGGAAGACCTGCTGGAGAAGGGGTAAACTACCCACGCCAGGATTCTTGGGCTTCCCTGGTGGCTCAGCTGGTAAAGAATCTGCCTGCGATGCAGGGGATCTGGGTTTGATTCCTGGGTTGGGAAGATCCCCTGGAGAAGGGAAAGGCTACCCACTCCAGTGTCCTGGCCTGGAGAATTCCACGGATTGTATAGTCCACGGGGTCGCAAAGAGTCGGACAGGACTGAGTGATTTTCACTTCACTTTCCTCTCTGGCAGCAGTTTTATTATCACACTTCATGAAAGTGAAGCTCACTTTTCTGATATCATAAAATCATATTATTTAAATGCATATTTCCTCAAACGAATCCAGTCACATTTGTTAACTTTTTACACAGCATTTATGTCTCTCAACCCATTATCGACTAAGGTGTTTAGGCAGAAACTAAAGCCTGGGGCGGGCAATTTTTTATTTTGGCTGGCCATAAATTAATTGTTATTTCAGTAACACTTGTTATCACATTCAGTAATTATAGCTGGCACACCTGTAAAGCCTTCTCCATCAACCTCTGTTTCTCGTTCATTTTCCATATCAGAATCCATCGCTAACGGTTTCTGTCATTTTGTTGGACTAACATTTGCATCATCTGAATCAGAGCTATGTTCCAAAAGCTGTCGTCTTCTGAGACACCACTATATTTGTTGCTCAGACAGGCAGAGAAAGCATGAGAAAGTTCACAAAAAAAAAATTCTTCAAAGTTTTCACAATGCCTCATTTTTTGGTAATTCATGTATAAAATATGCATAAGGTTGGTACAAAACTCAAGTGGAGCAAAATGTGGATGTTAACAACATTACATATGGTATCAATTTTAAACTCTAACACCTTCTCACAGTGACGTTAATTGTCTCACTCTCCAAAAATGTATTGATCTGCGTTCAGTCAATAACGTTTGGGTAACAAAAGATGTGCTAATGTGTTAAGAATCTTTGGTTAACAGTATGTTGAGAATCTCTCACGTTGTGTTTGTATTTGATTTCACCTACATTTTTGAGGTCATATCAGGATTTTTCTGTACAGCAAAATGACTTAGTTGTGTGTGTGTGTATATAAATAAATCAGTTCAGTTCAGTTGCTCAGTCGTGTCCAACTCTTTACAACCCCATGGACTGCAGCACGCCAGGCCTCCCTGTCCAGCACCAACTCATGGAGTTTACTCAAACTCATGTCCATTGAGTTGGTGATGCCATCCAACCATCTTATCATCTGTCCCCGCCCTTTTCTTCCTGCCGTCAATCTTTACCAGCGTCAGGCTCTTTTCCAATGACTTGACTCTTTGCCTCAGGTGGCCAAAATATTGGAGCTTTCAACATCGGTCCTTCCAATGAATATTCAGGTTGATTTCCTGTAGGACTGACTTTTAATTAGCTAAAACTGGTTAGTTAGCAAATACAGTGCTGGACCGGAAATTCCTGCACTCACTAGGTGTTGACTGACACCTTGATTCTTCAGTCTTGGTTCTTTGCGACTCCGTGGACTCTAGCCCAGCAGGCTCCTCCATCCATGGAATTCTGCAGACAAGAATACTGGAGTGGGTTGCCATCTCCCCCTCCACTGTACTCACTAAGCCAGGCATTAATCGTCTGAAAAAAGGATTGCAGAAAAAGCTTACATGAAATGCATTAAATGCATTATTATAATGGACTTAGCTTGATTTGTTTTCCATGCTGAGGCAGTGAACACGGGGGCAGGATAAAAACTGCTGCCATCACTTCGGACTCAATGCTGCTCTTGTTGCGAAGCACGGGCTTTAATGCCACGTGGACTTCAGAAGTTGTGGCCCACGAGCTTAGTCGCTCCCCTGCATGTGGGATCTTCCTGGACCAGGGACTGAACCCGTGTCTCCCGCAATAGCAGGTACGCTCTTATCCGCTGAGCCACCAGGGAAGCCTCGTATTTGTTTTTTGTTTTTTTTTTTAATCCTTTAAAAATTCGTATATCCACTGCAAGAAGCCTACAAAGAAACACAAATGAGTCAACAGCAGTTGCTTGTTCAGTGATGTATTCATAGATGCTTTGATTTTCATTTTATTAATCTGCATTTGTAGAAAGCTCCGCAATGAACTCTCCTCTGATCCTCAGAAATTAAAATTCACAATATTCTGTACACCTTATTTCTTCAAATCCTTGTGGGAAAACTACGTCCCAAGTTAAATGAAAAATTGTATATTCTGCTTTTAAAGAACGATCCGTCAGTGTGATAAAAAACGTTACTTCCTCCTCCTACGGTTTTAGTCTCTCCTGAATATTTGATTGATCACCTGAGAAGCAAAGGTGCTTGCGAGACAGCAAAAGAGACACAGATGTAAAGAACAGACTTTTGGACTCTGTGGGAGAGGGAGAGGGTGGGATGATTTGGGAGAATGGCATTGAAACATGTATGAAACGTGTAAGAAACGAATCGCCAGTCTAGGTTCGATGCAGGATACAGGATGCTTGGGGCTGGTGCCCTGGGATGACCCAGAGAGATGATATGGGGACGGTGGTGGGAGGGGGGTTCAGGGTTGGGAACTCATGTACACCTGTGGCGGATTCACGTCAATGTATGGCAAAACCAATACAGTATTGTAAAGTGAAAAAATTAAAAAAAATTTTTTTTAAAAAAGAAAAATACAAATTGGAAAAAAAAAGAATTAGTTTTATAATCTAATATCTAAAACTCTGTAATGATAAAACATTATCATTATTTCCCAGGTGGCTAAGGGTGAAGAATCTTCCTGCAATGCAAGAGCCATGGGGTCAATCCCTGGGTCAGGAAGACCCACTAAAGAAGGGCCTGGCAACCCACTGCAGTATTCATACCTGGAAAAGCCCATGGACAGAGGAACCTGCAGGGCTACAGTCCGTGGGGTCGCAGAGAGTCAAGACAGGATGGAGCTCCTTAATGTGCACGTACGCAATGATAAACATATTTTTACCAGTGATGGAGAAATAACGTTTTACACGAGTTCTTTTCTGATGTTATTTCAGAGAATCCTATTCTGAGATACTATGAAAAAGAGAGTATTTCATTAACACTTTTACATGAACTTGTCAAAGTGGTGTTTGAGAAGCCCTTGAACATTGCATGGTCAGTTAAATAACATACTTTGAAGTTAGTCCCACAGTTCATTTTTAATATGTTTTAACATGGCCGCTAGAAAATGTAACAACCTTTTATTTCTAAGCCTCAGTGTTGGGCTATGACAAACCCTATCACACCGTGAGTGAGTGAGTGAAAGTCGCTCAGTCGTATCTGCCTCTTTGTGACCCCATGGACTCCATGTCCATGGAGATTCTCCACAGAATCTCCCACAGTCTCCCCACAGACTGTGGAAGATTCTCCACAGTCCATGGAATTCTCCAGGCCAGAATCCTGGAGTGGCTAACCTTTCCCTTCTCCAGGGGATCTTCCCACCCAGGGATCGAACCCAGGTCTCCTGCATTGCAGGCAGGTTCTTTACCAGCTGAGCCACCAGGGAGGCCCAAGAATACCATACACGGCAACAAATCATCGTGGGTGGTGGGTGACCTCGGTGATGAGAATATGAGTGAGGACAGAGGTCTGCCCAGCAGACCTTGCTCAGAGTCCATGTTTATCTGTTTGGCGTACTGGTCTTTGAAGAAGGAACCCTCTCACTTCATTGTGTTATTTTTACTTGTTTGGGGGCCTGCACCCTGCCAGCCTGCAGAATCTTAGCTTCGCAACCAGGGATGGATCCCCTGGCCTTGGCAGTTGGAAGCACAGAGTGTTAACCACGGGACCACCAGAGAAGTCACCCACTCAGCCGATTTTAGATGTTAAGAACCCTGCCTTTAAGACACAGGAAGGCTAGACACAGAGCTTGATCTGTTAGCACTGTCCCCTTCAATTCAGGAAGTGTTAGAAGGAAAAGAGCCTCTCTCAGTCCAGAGATGATGGTCAGGACCCAACCGTGGTTTTCTCCTTGAAGAAGAGGTGTTTGTTTAATCGGCCAGTCGTGTCCGATTCTTAGCATGGACCGCAGCGCGCCAGGCCTCCCTGTCCATCACCCTCTCCCACAGCTCGCGCTACCTCATGTCCATCGCGCCGGTGATGCCTCCCAGCCATCTCATCCTCGGCCGTCCCCTTCTCCTCCTGCCCTCAGTCTTTCCCAGCGTCGGGGTACCAGGGAGACTGAGGAGGCAGACTGCGCCCTAAGTAGCCGTCATGGTTGAGGAAATGAGGTGAGTGTGGATTCTGAGAATGCTGGCACGTTTTCATGTTTTTAATTAACTTGTGGCTACGTTGGGTCTTGGTTGCTTTGCAAGAACTTTCCTCTAGTCCCAGGTGGAATCTTCTTCCCCGACCAGCGATTGCACCTTGTCCCCTGTGGTGGCAGGCAGATACTTAGCCCCTGGGGCGCCAGGGGAAGCCTCCCAGGCAAGTTGTGCATGCGTGTGTGGTCAGTTGCTTTGGTCATGTCCAACTCTCTGCGACCCCATGGTCTGTAGCCCACCAGGCTCCCTCTGTTCACGGGATTGTCCAGGTAAGAAGACTGGGGTGGGTTGCCGTTTCCTCCTCCGGGGGATCTTCCCATCTCCAGGGACTGAACTCCCGTCTCCTGCACTAGCAGGGGGATTAGAACTCCAGAAGCTCTATGGTGTCCATGTGGAAACATGCAGAGAAGCGGATCCTGGAGACACAGCAATGCTGTCTTTGAATGTCAACCACTGTCCGTCAAAAGTGGTGATATCGAACATCCACACAAATGCAGGAAAACCTTGCTGTCCTTTCCCCTCTAATGAGCAGGTTGCATCAGCAATCAGATCTTATTCACTGGTCCACAAACCTGATCAGCCACAATTCCGGTTAACCATAGCCCGGAAAAACACATGTAAGGAACCAGTGCTGGAATTCGTCTTTGTCCCTCTGGCAGTTAGAATTTAGGGCACACACAAAAAAGAAAAAAGAAACGACTTGATGAAAAGGCATAAAATAGATGGGGATTTGTCTTGCCGTGTTCAAAAAGATTTCGCTGGTGAACACTTAGATCTGGGAGACAGATCCTCTTGATGTTGTCAAATAGTAGACGTCTGAGGAAAGAAAAACAAGGTTTTATCAGCAAATGGCATTGGCTGTGTTCAATTTGAGGCTGGAGTCTCTCAAGAAACCAGATCAGGCCGCTCTTGCTCTTAATCTGGAGTTCTTTTATTTTTCTCTTGAACAGCCCACTTCATCACTGCTCGGGATGAAAGTCTCTGCTTTCTTTTACAAAGAAGTAGATTCTTTTTTTCATCTCGAACTGCTCATTCAGCTGCAAATGGCTTTTCATCCATCCCAGTAATTACATTTTTAATCAACTCTCTTTTTTTCATTTCACTCATAGGTAGTTAGTGATATATTGCTAATACAGTAAGTGACGTCTAAAGGAACCTCGCTAACCTGACACCTCGAAATGAGGAGACACTTAGTTTCCTGATTAGACAGGTTGTTGTCCTTGCTGCTAAGTCACTAAGTCGTGTCTGACTCTTTGCGACCCCATGGACTGTCGCCCGCCAGGCTCCTCTGTCCATGGGATTCTCCAGGTCAGAACGCTGGAGTGGGTTGCCATGCCCTCCTCCAGAGGATCTTCCCGTCCCAAGGAACTCACGTCCCATGCATTGAAAGGTGGATTCTTTGCGGCTCAACGACCAGGGAAGCTCACCCTCTTTATACTGACATTTTTTTTTTGAAATATTAAGCTCTACTTCTGACTATAATCACATCTGATTTTAGACGACCGATAAAAGTGAAACAAAAAATAATAACACAATTTATACCAACAGCATAAATCTATATTTTCATCATATGGGCTGTTGGTTGTCCGTCCTGGACATTTGCGCTGACCCTGGTGGGTACACTTTGCGCGTACATCCCTGGGAAAGGCTTACTGGTGTCTCTGCGTAAGGAAACTTGGTCATCTTGTCTTGAATGTGGTTTGCTGCCATGGGCTGAATACATGCACCCCCGCCCCGGATTCTTATGTTTTCTTCTGTAACATTTATTTTGTTTGGCTGTGCCGGGTGTTTCTTGCTGTTCACGGGATCGTCAGCCTTGCAGTCCAGGCACGTGGCGTCTTTAGCTGTTGATGACACAGTCCTTTTCGTGGCGTGTGGCGTCTGGCTGCCTGAGCAGGCGCTGAACCCGGGCTGCCCGCCTGGGAGGGCGGAGTCCCCCAGGGGAGACCCTAGGGTGTTCATCTGGGAAGTGAAAGGGTCAGAGAGGCGGGGGCTTGATCCCACAGAACTCACGTGCTTACAGGAAGCCCCAGGAGGCTTGCTCTCGTTCCCCTCTCTGTGTCTCTCTCTGCCTCTCTTTTCTCCCTCCCTCTGTCTCTCTCTTCCTCTCTCTCCTCTCTGTCTCTCTCAGTCTCTCTATCTCTCTCTGTGTCTCTCTCTGCCTCTCTGTTCTCTCTCTGTCTCTGTGCCTCCGTCTTTCTCTGTCTCTCTCTGTCCTCTCTGTCTCTTGTCTCTCTGTCTCTTCCCTCCCTGTCTCTCTCTCACCACCCACTCCCTACCCAAACCGCGGAAAAGTGAAAGTGAAGTCGCTCACTGGTGTCTGACTCTTTGCTGCCCCATGGGACTATAACCCCCCAGGCTCCTCTGCCCATGGGATTCTCCAGGCAAGAATACTGGCGTGGGTTGCAAGTTCCTTCTCCAGGAGATCTTCTAGACCCAGGGATTGAACCTGGATTTCCCGCATTATAGGCAGAGACTTTTCCATCTCAGCCACCAGGCAAGTCCAAACCACAGAGCTGACCACCAAACACATCGTGATAAACCTCAAATCCCACACTTCTGATTGACAACGCCTTATCTACCATGTGCCATAATTTAATGAGTTAAAATGGACCTTTATCTAGTTATTAGTTATAGGTGTATTATTAGGAGAAAATACTCTGTTAGATTAAAATACCCACGAAAAAATGACGGTAGACAGCATGCTAGAAAGTTAGCGCAGGGCTTCCCTGGCGGACCACTGCTCAGCAGTCGGTGCTTCCACAGCCCCCAACACAGGTTTGAGCCCTGGTTGGAGAACTAAGATCACATAAATCCAGCTAATGCACATTGTGGGGAGGGGGGTCACATTCAGGAATTACAATGCAAAGCAGTCCCCAGACCCAGAGTGTAGAAAAAAAAAAAAAATGTAGGTTTCCGCAGTGTGGTAGCCTGGGTCACTTTCTATTGCCACCTTCTCCCAAGAACTGTAACCTACATTGCGTTGTTGCTAAATCACATGTAACTTTTTGCAACCCCAGGGACTGCAGCATGCCAGGCCTCCCTGTCCATCACCATCTCTCGGAGCTTGCTCAAACTCTTGTCCATCGAGTTGGTGATGCCATCCAACCATCTCATCCTCTGTCATCCCCTTCTCCTCCTGCCCTCAATTTTTCCCAGCCCCTTCTCCTCCTGCCCTCAATCTTTCCCAGCATCAGGGTCTTTTCCAATCACATCAGGTAGCCAAAGTACTGGAATTTCAGCTTTAACATCAGTCCTTCCAATGAACACCCAGGATGATCCCCTTTAGGATAGGCTGGTTGGATCTCCTTGCAGTACAAGAGACTCTCAAGAGTCTTCTCCAACACCACAGTTCCAAAGCATCAAGTCTTCTGCACTCAGCTTTCTTTACGGTCCAGCTCTGACATCCATACATGACTACTGGAAAAACCATAGCCTTAACCAGAGGGACCTTGGTCAGCAAAGGGATGCTTTGGAGTACAGTGGGTTTACATTGTGTGTGATACACAGGAACATATACCCTGGGTATCGATGCTTAAATTTCATTTCTCAACTGTCGTTGGAAAGACACCTTCCTTATGAGGATTTCAAAGACCACTCTCGACAATGAAAAACACAAAACACCTTGTTAGGAATCTGACTTGAATTGCAGCTGATTTCTGTCTTAATTTGGGTCTTGCTTAGTTGCCCAGTTGTGTCCGACTCTGTGCAACCCCTTGGACTGTAGCCCACCAGGCTCCTGTGTCCATGGGATTTTTCAGGCAAGAATACTGGAGTGGGGTTGCCATTCTCTCTCCAGGGGATCTTCCTGACCCAAGGATTGAACCCCCATCTCCCATTAGAAGGTTTACTTTTTTAAGCCTGTTAATCTGTATTGGTGTTTACATAAGATGAAATTTAAGCATATGAACAGATAGCAGGTGCTGTCATTGGCCCAAATTTTCTTTTGTTTCCTTTAATGAGATTTGATCTGTTTCTTCACAGTGCCTTTGTTTATTAAATGCACTGCAAATATTTTATATACTTATTGGATTTTGAGAAGAATCTGTCCATATTTCTTTCTAGGCTTTTATTGCTAGTATAGGACAACAACTAAAAAAAAATGTTTTGAATTTATTTCCTGTTCTGCTTTGTAAGCAAATTGCCTTTTTCCTCTTAATAGGATTTTAATACACCCTCTTAGGTACACAATCATGCTATGAGCTAAAGAGTTACATTTTGTTTGTTCTTTTCCAATACCGATAACACTTTTCATTTACCCCCCTCATTGCATGTTCAAGAAATCTTTTTCAAAAATCGTTTGGCATAATGGAAAGAGAAGGTACATCTGTTTTTAAATCTGATCCTGGTATTGACTTTAGAAGATGCTTTTTTTTTTTTTTTAATGTGAGTTTATTTTAGTTTGTTCTGTATTATCTTCCTTTTACCTTTTTGCTTTGAGCTGCCTAACTAGTTTCAAGTACATTTTCCATGTCTCTTTCTGCTTGCATTGGTTGAATGAATAATTATATTGATATTGATAGATTTGCACACACAGAAAGGCCTTATCATTCATGCCAGTAACCCTGTGTAGGGAAAGGCTATCACTTGTTGTAATGTGTTTTTCATTTTTTTATTTTATGGGTGTATAGCTGAGTTACAATGTTGGGTTAGTTTCAGGTGTACAACAGTGAGATTCAGTTATACATATATCCATGCCTTTCTAGATCCTTCCATCAGAAGTTATCACAGAATAGTGAGTACAGTCACCTGTGTCATACCATAAGCCCTTGCTATCTGTTTTGTTCATAGTAGTGTGTTTGTGTTAATCCCAAACTCCAAATTTATCTATTTCCCCTTTGGTAAGTATAAGTTTGATTTCCAATATCTGTAAGTCTGTTTCTGCTTTGTAAATAAGTTCACTTATTTCTTTTTTAAAAGTAAAACTGTTTTCTTTTTTTTGAAAGAACAGTGAGAGTCCACTTAGTATGATATGTGAAAGTGAAGTCACTCAGACATGTCCGACTCTTTGTGACCCCATAGACTGTAGCCCACCAGGCTCCTCCGTCCATGGGATTTTCCAGGCAAGAGTGCTGGAGTGGGGTCCCATTTCCTCCTCCAGAGGATCTTCCCCACCCAGGGATCAAACCTGGGTCTCCCATGATGTCGGCAGACACTCTACCATCTGAGCCACCAGAGAAGCAATGAAAATCTGAATATCTCAGTGGATAAAGTATCTCATCTAAGTCGCCAGTCTCAATATCTAAGTGGTATCTTAGTATCTTTCAGTCCGTGCGTGTTGCTGCAAAGGGCATTATTTCATTCCTTTCATGGTCGAGTAATATTCCATTCTGTATACGTATCTCCTATTTATCCATTCCTCCGCTGATGGACATTGAGTTGCTTCCATGTCCTGGCTATTGTAAATAGTGCCGCTATGAAGTTCAGGGCACAGACATCCTTTTCTGTTTTGTGTTTGTTTTGTTTTGTTTTTTTCAAGAAAAGCTATCATTTTTGAATGTGGTAACAGATTTTAAAGACAGTGATATTCTCCAAGTGTGTCAGGATAGCAGTGTTCTGTTCCTAAGTGTGTTCACACTTTTCCAGGCTTAGCACCACCCATGTGCTAAGGAAGAATCCACCCACGTGTCCCTCTTCCACCTCTTAGCTTCTTAAGCATCAGGGACACGAGACTGTGAATTCAGAGCTACAAGGAACTGTCTTTGGGCACACTCTGGGAGATGGTAAAGAGCAGGGAAGCCTGGTGAACTGCAGTCCATGCCGTTGCAAACAGCTGGACGTGACATAGTAACTAAAAAACAACAACCAAAACGCATTAATGCCAGGGGTCTCCCGATTTTGAAAAGAAGAGGCTTCTTTGTGCTAAGCTTGGAAAAGTGTGAACACACTTGGGAACAGAAAAAAAAGCCTCTGAGTCTTCATATCTGATGGCCTGGTATCTATTTAGGAACAGAGCAAATTGATACTCTTTATTGGAGAAACAGTGTCATTTCTAACAAATAAATGTAACACACATATTGATATCATTTGGTTCCACACACTTCTGAAAGCCTTCACTAATTTGATACATAAACTGGGTCAAAAATACACCCCCCCCCAAAAAAAAAATGTCATGTGATCACTTGGAAAACTTTCTTTTTGACCACAAAGGCACATAACATGTGGAATCTTAGTTCCCTGACCAGGAATTGACCCCACGCCCTCTACGTGGAAGCACTTAGTCTTAACCAGTAGACCTCCAGGAAAGTACCCTGGAAAACATTTTCATAAGACAGATAAGAAAGTTACAAATTCAACTGCACAGTGTATTTTATTTTGCTATATTATACCTCCTTCATAAAAATTGCTTACCATAATACAATTATGATTATACAGTGGAAGTGAGAAATAGATTTAAGGGCCTAGATCTGATAGATAGAGCGCCTGAGGAACTATGGACAGAGGTTCATGACATTGTGCAGGAGACAGGGATCAAGACCATCCACATGGAAAAGAAATGCAAAAAAGCAAAATGGCTGTCTGAGGAGGCCTTACAAATAGCTGTGAAAAGAAGAGAAGTGAAAAGCAAAGGAGAAAAGGAAAGATACAAGTATCTGAATGCAGAGTTCCAAAGAATAGCAAGAAGAGATAAGAAAGCCTTCCTCAGCGATCAATGCAAAGAAATAGAGGAAAACAACAGAATGGGAAAGACTAGAGATCTCTTCAAGAAAATTAGAGACACCAAGGGAACATTTCATACAAACATGGGCTCAATAAAGGACAGAAATGGTATGGACCTAACAGAAGCAGAAGATATTAAGAAGAGGTGGCAAGAATACACAGAAGAACTGTACAAAAAAGATCTTCATGACCAAGATAATCACATTGGTGTGATCACTCACCTAGAGCCAGACATCCTGGAATGTGAAGTCAAGTGTGCCTTAGAAAGCATCACTATGAACAAAGCTAGTGGAGGTGATGGGATTCCAGTTGAGCGATTTCAAATCCTGAAAGATGATGCTGTCAAAGTGCGTGCAGCAAGTTTGGAACACTCAGCAGTGGCCACAGGACAGGAAAAGGTCAGTTTTTATTCCAATCCCAAAGAAAGGCAATGCCAAAGAATGCTCAAACTACTGCACAATTACACTCATCTCACATGCTAGTAAATCTCACATGCTCAAAATTCTCCAAGCCAGGCTTCAGCAATGCGTGAACCGTGAACTCCCTGATGTTCAAGCTGGTTTTAGAAAAGGCAGAGGAACCAGAGATCAAATTGCTAACATCTGTGGATCATGGAGAAAGCAAGAGAGTTCCAGAAAACACATCTATTTCTGCTTTATTGACTATGCCAAAGCCTTTGAGTGTGTGGATCACAACAAACTGTGGAAAATTCTGAGAGAGATGAGAATACCAGACCACCTGACCTGCCTCTTGAGAAACCTATATGCAGGTCAAGAAGCAACAGTTAGAACTGGACATGGAACAACAGACTGGTTCCAAATAGGAAAAGGAGTCCGTCAAGGCTGTATATTGTCACCCTGCTTATTTAACTTCTATGCAGAGTACATCATGAGAAATGCTGGGCTGGAATAAGCACAAGCTGGAATCTAGATTGCAGGGAGAAATCTCAATAACCTCAGATATGCAGATGACATCACGCTTATGGCAGAAAGTGAAGAGGAGCTAAAGAGCCTCTTGATGAAAGTGAAAGAAGAGAGTGAAAAAGTTGGCTTAAAGTTCAACATTCAGAAAACTAGGATCATGGCATCTGGTCCCATCACGTCATGGGAAATAGATGGGGAAACAGTGGAAACAATGTTAGTCTTTTTTGGGGGCTCCAACATCACTGCAGATGGTGACTGCAGCCATGAAATTAAAAGACGCTTGCTCCTTGGAAGAAAAGTTATGACCAAACTAGATAGCATACTAAAAGGCAGAGACATTACTTTGCCAACAAAGTTCCAGCTAGTCAAGGCTATGGTTTTTCCAGTGGTCATGTATGGATGTGAGAGTTGGACTGTGAAGAAGGCTGAGCGCCGAAGAATTGATGCTTTTGAACTGTGGTATTGGAGATGACTCTTGAGAGTCCCTTGGACTGCAAGGGGATGCAACCAGTCCATACTAAAGGAGATCTGTCCTGGGTGTTCATTGGAAGGACTGATGCTAAAGCTGAATCTCCAATCCTTTGGCCACCTCATGGGAAGAGCTGACTCATTGGAAAAGACTCAGATGCTGGGAGGGACTGAGGGCAGGAGAAGGGGATGACAGAGGATGAGATGGCTGGATGACATCACCGACTCGATGGACATGAGTTTGACTGATCTCCAGGATTTGGTGATGGACAGGGAGAACTGGCGTTTTGTGATTCATGGAGTCGCAAAGATTTGGACACGACTGAGCGACTGAACTGAAGTGAATAATGAATGCCACGAGATTTTGAATCAAACAGCTTGCTCTGAAACAAACCTAAGTGTGGGAGTTGGCTACTAGAAGTGCATCTAAGAAGATATTACTAAGACTGATATATTTTGACATGTGTTTTTGAAAATAACGTGTAATCTGCCATTTTTGAATATTTTGAAAATGTTGATTAGATCCCATGATTTGATGGGGGTATGTAGTTCATCCATAAATCCCAAATCTTCAGAAGACTGTATTTTCAGACTTTGTTACCCACTTTTGAGAGAACGTTGTTGTTGTTCAGTTACACAGTCATGTCCGACTCTTTGCAACCCCATGGACTACCAGGCTTCCCTGTCCTTCACCATCTCACAGACCTTGCTCAAACTCATGTCCATTGAGTTGATGATGCCATTCAACCATCTCATTCTCTGTCATCCCCTTCTCCCCCTGCCCTCAATCTTTCCCAGCATTAGGGTCTTTTCTAAGAGTCGGGTCTTCACATCAGGTGACCAAAGTATTGGAGCTTCAGCTTCAACATCAACCCTTCCAGTGAATATTCAGGATTGATCTCCTTTAGGATGGACTGGTTGGATCTCCTTGCAGTCCAAGGGACTCTCAAGAGTCTTCTCCAACACCACGGTTCAAAAGCATCAATTCTTTACCACTCAGCCTTCTTTATGGTCCAGCTCTCGTACCCATACATGACTACTGGAAAAACCATAACTTTAGTATACAGACCTTTGTGGGCAAAGTAATGTCTCTCCTTTTTAATATGCTGTTGAGATTTGTCCTATCTTTAGAAAATAAAGAGCTCAAATATATTAGAACTTGCAAATAGAAAGTGAAAAATTCTAATTATGTTCACACTGAACATATAATCAACTTGAAATTACATTATGGATATTAGTTAGTATAATTTCCTAAGCAAGTTTTGGGGAAAGATACTTAACAGTCTGGCTTCCCTGGTGGCTCAGACAGTAAAGAATTCGCCTGCAATGAACAAGACGTGGGTTCTATCCCTGGGTTGGGAAAACGGACAGAGGAGCCTGGCAGGCTATGGTCCATGGGGTTGCAAAGAATCCAACAAAGCTGAGCGACTAAGCGCTTCCTCCAAAGTATAGAATAGCGTATTTTAAAGAATAATACAGTTCTCATCAAAAGAAAAAAAATGTTTTTTTCTCCTATTTTGCTTTCTCTTTTTAGGTTATCTATACGAAATCATGCATGCTAGGTAAACTTATGATAATCGTTTCACAGTATATGTATCAGTTAATTTCTCTCTGTAGCTTAAACGTACACAATGATATTTGTCATTGTAAGAGTTGCTTATACAACCCCCTTTATGTCACTGTTTAAAGAGTTGGGTTTAGAAAGGGAAATAATTAAAACACGTTGGATAAAAGAAACAATAACACAGTTTATAATCATTTAAAGTGTCTTGCTATTTTTAAGGCTGTGGTCAGCGACCCAAATGATCACATCCCTGAAGGCCTCCATCTCAGACACTCAGGTACTGACCCTGAGTTTGTCGAACTCAGCACTATGCTGAGTTTGCTGTTTTGTAGGGTGTCAGTAGGGAATAGCCCATTTCTACCCAGGCCGAGTTTTGTATTTATACTATAGAGACTAGTCCCATTCTTGTTTCTTCAAACGGCCCCAGTCCCCAGATCCCTGAATTGCTTTAGCCTCACCAGCAGGATCTGAGCACAACATGCTGTGAAAAGCAGCTTTTGTATTGAGAATAAACGCTTTTAGTCTCAAGAGGAAGTATCTTGGCTGGCGACAGAACTTGAAGCTTTGACCTAGCGGTGTTACAGAAGGGAACTCAGTGGCTGGCAAGGCAACAGGCCCCGCCCCTCCGCGCCCCGCCCTCTCCGCGCCCCGCCCTCTCCGCGCCCCGCCCTCTCCGCGCCCCGCCCTCTCCGCGCCCCGCCCCGCCCACGGACCCTGCGCACGGCTCGCCCCGCCCCTGGCCGGAAGCCGCGGCTTTCCTACCGGAAGCGCCTTCCCGCGGAGCCGGAAGTTGGAGAGCGCGGAGCCGCGGTCCGCGAGCGGCGCCGGGGCTGCCTTGGAAGTTTGCGGAGCCGCCGCCCCTCCACCCGCCGCCTGCGCGCCCGCTCACTCGCCCTCACGGTGTGGGCCTCGCCGGCGGCCTGGAAACCCGGGCACCCGGTGCTCGGCCCCGAGTCGACGCTGCCGCTGC